>SJXQ01009716.1:0-58101 GCA_006408695.1 Aepyceros melampus
TGTGGTGTTGGAGAAGACTCTTGAGAGTTCCTTGGACTGCAAGGAGATCCAACCAGTCCATTCTGAAGGAGATCAGCCCTGGAATTTCTTTGGAAGAAATGATGCTAAAGCTGAAGCTCCAGTACTTTGGCCACCTCATGAGAAGAGTTGACTCATTGGAAAAGACCCTGATGCTGGGAGGGATTGAGGGCAGGAGGAGAAATGGACAACAGACGATGAGATGGCTGGATGTTATCACTGACTCGATGGACGTGAGTCTGAGTGAACTCCGGGAGTTGGTGATAGACAGGGAGGCCTGGCGTGTGGTGATTCATGGGTCGCAAAGATTCAGACACGACTGAGTGACTGAACTGAAGTGAACTGAGATAATCAAAGGCAGACTACTTGAGGCAGAAGAATGGATAAATGAGCTGGAAAATAGAATGGTGGAAATAAATAAAGCAGGGGAGAATAAAGAAAAAAGAATAAAAATGACAGTCTCAGAGACCTCTGGGACAACATTAAGAATTATCAACATTAGAATTATAGGATTCCCAAAAGAAGATTTAACAGAAGCAGAAAAAACTGAGAACAGGTGGCAAGAATACACAGATGAACTATACAAAGAAGGTATTAATCACCTAGAAAATCACATTGTTGTGATCACTCACCTAGAGTCAGACATCCTGGAGTATGAAATCAAGTGGGCTTTAGGAAATATCATTATGAAAAACGCTAGTGGAGGTAAGGAAATTCCAGCTGATCTATTTCAAATCCTGAAAGATGATACTATGAAAGTGCTGCATTCAAATGCCATATTTGGAAAACTCAGCAGTGGCCACAGGACTGGAAAAGGTCACTTTTCATTCCAATCCCAAAGAAAGGCAATGCCAAAGAGTGTTCAAGCTCAGTTCAGTTCAGTTCAGTCACTCAGTCGTGTCCGACTCTTTGTGACCCCATGAATCACAGCAAGCCAGGCCTCCCTGTCCATCACCAACTTCCGGAGTTCACTCAAACTCATGTCCATCGAGTCAATGATGCCATCCAGCCATCTCATCCTCGGTCGTCCCCTTCTCCTCTGCCCCCAATCCCTCCCAGCATCAGGGTCTTTTCCAATGAGTCAACTCTTCGCATGAGGTGGGCAAAGTATAGGAGTTTCAGCTTTAGCATTAGTCCTTCCAATGAACACCCAGGGCTGATCTCCTTCAGAATGGACTGGTTGGATCTCCCTGCAGTGCAAGGAACTCTCAAGAGTCTACTCCAACACCACAGTTCAAAAGCATCAATTCTCCGGCGCTCAGCCTNTGGTTGTTGTACAAGTGTTCCCCATCCTGACCTGGCCTCCCCCCTCCCTCCCCATCCCATCTCTCAGGGTCATCCCAGTGCACCAGCCCTGAGCACCCTGCCTCATGCAACATGGTGATATTTCTAGTAAATGTGCTGGTCATATCATTTTCATACTAAAATAAGATTGTCTCCGAACTCTTTTGTTTGACTACCAAGGTGCTCTATAATAATTGACCCGACCATCTGTCCAGGCAACCAGTTAGGCGTCTAAGGGAGGTGCTATATGGCTGATTCATGTGAATGTATGGCAAAAGCCGCTACAATACTGTAAAGTAATTAACCTCCAATTAAAATAAATTAATTTTAAAAATAGAATAAAGTGATAAATTGGGTATAGTATCTATAAACTGGGTGGTAGGAAATGCCATGAAAGAGCTCAAAAGAGAGTAGAACCATCCTTTGGAGTGGCCACTGAGACCATACAGGTGCTATGGTTTGGGGATTTGGAGGCAAATAGGAAGGTCATGAGCCAGGACTGGATGTGAGTTCACAGAATGGGTCCTCACCTATATTGACTGTGGTTCAGGGCTCTTGCTAGGGAGATATTAGGAACAAGGTTACCCTGTGAGCTTCCTTAGCTAATCTAAAAACTCTGTGAAGCTAAGCATCATGCAAAGATCATGTTGAGTACCACCCTGTGTCTGGCACCACTTTTTATATAGTAGTTAACTGTGAAATGTGTCCACAAGTGAAGAATTCAAAAGACAGAAGATAGATACTTGTCTTTCTGGTTATAAAATGGTGATTCTCAACGGGGGATGGTTTTTGCCTCCCAAAGGACATTTTGCAGCTTCTGGAGTTATCTGTGGTTGTCATGACTCTGGAGATGGGGTGATACTGCCATCTATGAATAGAGGCCGGGGCTGCTGCCAACATCCTATGATGCACAGGACAGCCCCCACCACAAAGAATGGCCTCAAATGTTCATAGTGCCAAGGAGATTGAAAACCCTGGTTATAAAGCATTACTACCTTTGTCTCTTCATCTGGCAGTAAAAAAAAAAGAATAGGGGAGGAGGGGGACCACAATTCTAATAGGCAGAGTCAAGCAATGACTTTGCCAACATGTTTACTCTAAGGAATTTGATCAGTAACATCATATTCCACTGGCTTTGGCAAATGGGTCCATTATACTAATGAAAAACCCAGTGGTGTTCTTCCACTGGTGGTCTAAAACAACATTCTAAGTTCCAGAAACAGAACTGGACAGAAACCAAATGTAATCATGACAAAGCACAATGCCCTGGGGGAAACTTGCCCTGAGCAGAAACTTAGGTCTTCAGATTCTACTGGTGACTAATTGAATGCATGGGAGGCTGTGTGTGTATGAGTCTTGAGTCCCCTAGTGCTTAAAATGCTGTATCTTCCAGAGTTGCCTTGAAAATGAAACTAGACTTTTTTGAAGCTGGAAGTAATGCAATGGGCTAACTTTATGAAATTGAAAAGTGAACAAAAATGCTAATGTATACTTTTAAGCTACCATGAAAGGCAATATATGGACTGTTAACTGCACCATGTTTCAATGAAAGGGTGTATTCTCCATGAGGAAAACTTACCTTTGTCCTCACGAAGGGGACGTTCCCCATGATGATGACAGTGCTCTTAAATATTCTGGCAATTGATGGAATACATTTCAGTGGAATATACCTCCTTTCAGGACTCTTTTGCATTTTCCAAGTTTTCTTTATGTCAACTTTGCCCCCAGAAAAGAAACCCTCATATCTTGGCTCAGATCACCCAACCAAGGCCAAACAAAAAAATAAGAAACAAACCCAAACCCCCAGAACACTTTAAAAGGTTTGTTTTGGATACCAAAATCAAAAGTTACAGAGTGGATAGGAGTCTTCAAAACCTACACATTTTTCAGACACAGATTTAGAAGTCTACCTTTGTTCCTGCCGCATAAAAGAAAAGCAAACCTTTGTTTAATGGTTAACAATTCTTGGCAGCTACTACCTTTTAAACTCCTCCAGGGCCAAGATGACTATCTACAGAGGTGAATTCAGATCACTTAGACAGGAGATTATGCCATGTTGACCCTCTCTGAAGTTTGATTTTAAGCAGCGATTATATTCTTATTGTGCAGGCTACATTTACTTGAGCCTTGTTATCTGAACCAAATGGTAATAGAGCTAGCAAATACATTTGTGCAAATGTTGAAAAGAGCTCAGGAGATGTAGGGAGCCATATAACACAGCATGACAGTTTGCAGTGAAGAAAAGTCTTATTCCCACCAGGAATTTAAACTGAGATATTAATTTAAAAATCAGAACATAACACACCAAGTTGCTTATCTTCAAATCTCGATATTAATATCTGGATTTTTTTAGGACTCTACTGTGAACTAAAGTGGAACTAATTCAAAATAAAGTCTTGTCTGTTTACTAACTGAAGTGAAAGTTGAAACTGACATGACTTAAAATGTTCTTATTTGGGTTTTATTCCAAAACAGAACCAAAATTTCATTTGCCTGAAGCCCCTGATGCAAAATATACACATCTCTTGGTAGGATGTTTAATTAATTTTCCAGTTATTTTTGAGGACCTACTATGACTAACCTTGTATGGAACAATGCCGGGTGAGAGAAGCAAGTCTTCCTGTCTGGTGGCCAAATAAAGAACCCTTTCCTGTGTCCCCATCACTGTATTTGTCCTTTGTAGCCTACTCTGGACTGATAATGCCAACCCATGTATTTGCTGCCAGCAGAATCAACTGGCTGCACTGCTTAATAGTAACAGTCATCTTTTTAAGTATTTTAATCTGTGAGATAAATGACCCACCAATTCTGTTTTCTTAATATCTGTCTCATAACCCCCAATTCCTGCTGTGTAATAAAAATATAATTTGGAATACCAAACTATAACTTGGGTAAAATCTGAACTAACTTCAAAATATTTCTGAAAATTGAGGGGAACCTCAATCATTTGGAGAAATAGGACCTCAGATTTTTTTTTAGCTTCCTCTGAATGTTTTAAGGAAATTAAATTTAAACAAAATAATCTTTAAGAAGAATTCTGAGGGGTTGGAATATTTGAACATAGACTAAATATTAGAAAATGTTAAGGAATTGTTAAATTTTGTTTTGATTACACTTTATTTGTAAAGACATTCAAGGGATTCATATTGAAATGTTTAATAGTTACATGAAATAAAGTATGCAATTTTTAAAAGAACCACAGGAAAAAAACAAAAAAATTGGTTGTAGTACTTGATGAAGCAAATTGGCAAAATGTTGATAATCATTGACACTTGGGTAATCAGTTTATGCAGATTTATTATACTAGTCTCTCTATATCTGTACAAGTGTTTTTTTTTTTAATGCTAGAGAAAAAAACAGTAACAAGAAAACAAGTTACTTGCCAAATAAAAAACCCACCTAGAATGATTTAGAGCATCAGTATTATCAATGAGACATTACTAAACACTTATTAGAATGGTTCAAAACAAATTAAACAAAAAATCTGACAATATCAAATGTTGTCAAGGATATGGAGCAACTAGAATTCATCCTTTGCTGGTAGAAATGCAACATGGTTGGGTTTCCTTGAAAAGATTTTCAGTTCAGTTCAGTTCAGTCGCTCAGTCGTGTCCGACTCTTTGTGACCCCAAAGATTTTAGCCATTCCTTTTAAAGTTAAATATATAATTACACCACTCCTAGAGTCTTACCCAAGAGAAATTAGGATTTATATTCACACAAAAACCTGTGTTGTTGTGGTTTTATTCATAATTACTCCAAACTTGAAACAATCCAAATATCCTGCACCTGGTAAATAAATAAATAGTGATATCTTCATACAGTGAAATACTATTCAGCAACAAAAGGAACAGACTACTGATAAATTTGCTGTCATTGGCACAGTCCTGGGTACCTTTCTGACTTGCTTTTCTTTGTTTCTAAGCTGACCATATGAAAGGAACATGGTCACACAAAAACTTGTATCAGTGCATGAATGTTCACCACAGAATTACTCATAATCACCTGAACATGAGAACAACCTAAATGCCCATCCCATCAACTGATGAATAGATGGACAAAATGTGGTCTTCCATACCATGGGATATTCAGTTCAGTTCAGTCTCTCAGTCGTGTCTGACTCTTTGCAACGCCATGGACTGTAGCATGCCAGGCCTCCCTTTCCATCACCAACTCCCAGAGTTTACTCAAACTCATGTCCATTGAGTCAGTGATGCCATCCAACCATCTCATCATCTGCTGTCCCCTTCCCCTCCTGCCTTCAATCTTTCCCAGCATCAGGGTCTTTTCCAATGAGTCAGTTCTTTACATCAGGTGGCCAAAGGATTGGAGTTTCAGCTTCAACATCAGTCCTTCCAATGAATATTCAGGACTGATTTCCTTTAGGTTGGACTGGTTGGATCTCCTTGCAGTCCAAGGGACTCTCAAGAGTCTTCTCCAACACCACAGTTCAAAAGCATCAATTCTTCGGCACTCACTATGTGGTATTATTCATCTTTAAAGAGAAATGAAGTGATTCATTCTACAATGTGGATGAATCTCAAAAACATAATGCTAAGTAAAAGGAGTTAATCACAAAAGACCACATGTTGTATGATCCCATTTACTTGAAATCTCCAGAACTGGCAAACCCATAGATACAGAAAGTAAATGAGTGATTGCCAGTGCTGGGAGAAGGAGGAAAGAGTGAATGACTACTTAAAGAGTATAGAGTTTCTAATTGCAGTGATAAAAATGTTCCACAATTAGATAGTGGTGATGCATTGTTTTTTTTTTTAATATTTATTATTTATTTGGCTCACCAGGTCTTAGTTGCAGCATGCAGGATCTTTATTTTTAATTGCTGCATGCAGAACTTTTAGTTACAGCATGCAAACTCTTTGTTCTGGCATGTGAGATCTAGTTCCCTGACCAGGGATTGAACCTGAGCCCCCTGCAATGGGAGCACAGAGTCTTAGCCACTGGCCCACCAGGGAGGTTCCTTGATAGTGGTGATGATTGCACAACTCTGAATATACTGAAAACTACTGAATTGTTCACATTGAAATGATGAATTTTATGGTATGTGATTTATATCTCAATTTAAATTAAAAACTAGAGTTTCACCAATGTAAAAGAAGAAATACTTTCTTTTTTTGATGTATATATTCTGTAGATCAACTACCAATCGAGTTTCACTCTTAAAGGTGATTTGTATTTGCAGCTAATCTCAGCCTTATGTGTTGATTTTATTGTTCTGCTTGTTAGAGTTCTGAGCGTAATTTGCTCTCACTTCAATGTACTGCCTTTAGCAGTCACATACCACTTTTCATAAAACATAAAATTATTAGTTATCTTTTATGAATACAAATCAGTCTTAACGAACTTGGTATCCTGATGGATGGCATGTAACAATGATTTTATGTTCATTAGTATTTCCTGCGGAGAAGGCAGTGGCACCCCACTCCAGAACTCTTGCCTGGAGAATCCTATGGACAGAGGAGCCTGGTAGGCTGCAGTCCATGGGGTCACTAAGAGTTGGACATGACTGCGCGACTTCACTTTCACTTTTCACTTTCATGCATTGGAGAAGGAAATGGCAACCCACTCCAGTGTTCTTGCCTGGTGAATCTCAGGGATGGGGGAGCCTGGTGGGCTGCTGTCTCTGGGGTCGCACAAAGTCGAACACGACTGAAGCGACTTAGCAGCAGCAGCAGCAGCAGCATTATTTCCTGAGGGCTTCCCTTGTGGCTCAGCTGGTAAAGAATCTGCCTGCAATGAGGGAGACCTGGGTTCGATCCCTGGTTTGGGAAGATCCCCTGGAGAAGGGAAAGGATACCCACTCTAGTATTCTGGCCTGGAGAATTCCAT
Organism: Aepyceros melampus; assembly: GCA_006408695.1. Lineage (NCBI taxonomy): Eukaryota > Metazoa > Chordata > Mammalia > Artiodactyla > Bovidae > Aepyceros > Aepyceros melampus. Next base: position 7,152 of record SJXQ01009716.1, read on the forward strand.
GGACTCCTGAATGAATGATTCTGTTTTAGTTTGAAGAGGTTACCAACTTCCTTTTCTCAGTTACTCAATTCTTTCATTAAAAGAATTTTACCTGAATATTGCTCCAATGTGGACTAAGGAGCCTCCATTAGAAGTGAAAACTTGTTCTTAAAACTCTGCCAGTTGCATGCAGCTCTCTGAGAATCCCTTCCAGCTACATATTCCGTCACTCTTTTGTTCATTAAAAGAAATGAATTCCAGCAACTCAGCTTTGTAAACAACTTTGAGTAAAAAAAAAAAAAAAAAAAAAAAAAAAATGTTCACATTCGATGAATGAAAACCATTTTAGACAGGAAATGGGCTTCAGGTTCTAAATTCAGTGCCTGTGTTCCAACCAGGAATGTGATTAGGGAAATATTGGAGTGGGGATTGGAAAGGGTTTTCTCTAAATAATAACTGATGACTGTTTGGTTCCTTAGCAATTCAAAACACTTCCTTTTCTGCAGTTAAGGAGGGATTCCTATATCAGATATTCAAATAAAAATGAGAAGAATCCAACATTATCCTTTATTTGCTGGGATGAGTAAAGATTTTGCAATTGTTTTCATCTACTAAATACCATTTTAGGCAGCTGATGTGGAATTATTAAACTTGGAATAAGAAATTTAGGATCTGATCCTAAGTGTTTTTGCCTTCCTGCTATGTGATCTTGGGACTTTATAAAATGAGGATAGTGTTGCCTAACTAGAAAAGTCATTGTGAAGTGTAATTGGCAATAAGTAAATACATTGCACAGAATCTGATAACCTCAGAGATAATCAATTAAACTGAAATATTTATTGAAATGCTCTATTATGCACAAACCACATAGTAGTGCCTGAAAGACAAATGCTTAATATCCCTACCCTCACAGAGCTTACAGTCTAATGAGAAAACACTGCCAACTTCTTAGGCAATGGAAACATGACTTTCCTTTTTCTTGGTCTTCACTCATTTGTATGAATGTGCAATGAAGTTTTGTATGGTCATTTTCAAGGACACTATAAGTAAACAGAAATGTTTTATTTTTTTAATTTAAATTTATTTATTTTAATTGGAGGCTAATTACTTTACAATATTGTATTGGTTTTGCCAAATATATATTGTTGGGATTGGGAAAGCAAAGAGTCCTGACTAACAGAACCAGTAAGTACTATTCTGAATATTCCATGGAAAGGTAAGCAAGGAACTGAAATAAATCACAGAGATTCTGTGCACTGAGTATTTCACCTAGTAGGAATGATGCCTCAGATTGGGAACCAAGCCCCCTTAGGAAAGTATACAGCAGTTCTGCCTTATCTTAGAAGTTTCCTTTGTAACTTTTGGACATGTTAATTTCATCAGCCTCCTCCTGCTTTATATAAATGTTGGATTGTAACTTACTGAGTTTCCTAAACTTAACCACAAGTTCTGAAACCATTGAAGAAGTCTGTCAGCATCTTTCATTTTTTTTTTTCCTTTACAAAGAGAAATCTGGAAATTTACTTTCCTCTCATAGCCAGGGAATTAGAGTAGAAATTTTGATCTAGATCAAAGTATATTACTGGTCTGACTCAATTTTTATTAACCCAAATCTTGGAAGCTTAAGGTTGACATTAGGTTGTTTCTGAGTTCCTTCGTCCTGATTCTCCTGCATGTCTAGGTAACCTACTCGATTCCTGTGCATTTCATGATTTTATGGAATTTCTCAATGTGTATTATAAATGATAGTGTTCAGCTCTACAGCCAAGGAAATGATTGTGGCTGTGATATTTCCTCTAAAATCTTGGAACATTTCAATAATTCGACACCTACATGAGAATATGCATATTATTTTCCAAATCAAAGAATATACTGTTCAAACAATCTACTCAAATATTGAGGTGACATTTTAAAGCAAATGATTCACATGAAGGCTTCTGATACATATACCATGAAAAGCCCCTGGGTGTCTGGAAGTCAACAAAAAGAAACTGCAAAAGGGTCATTACTTGTGCTGGAAACCTTTCTCATCTCATGACTTACAGATTTGTAGAAATATTGCAATTTGAAATGCTCTATTGGTTCACATTATTGCTTACTTGAGGCAACTAAATATTTCTGTATCCCAAGACCAATATGATATAAACTCACTCCTTTTCTATTGAAAATTCCAAGTTTTTAAATGAAAACCTCAGAATGTAGTCCTAAAATTGCTTAGTGGTGAATATTTTTCAGCGAAGCCATATCTTAGAACCACATCTGCTGAACCATAAGGTTTGTCAAGCTGTGGTCACCCTCCAACTGCCCTGTGGCCTAAGCTAATTTATGCCAAAGGAATGCATGGGTTTAATGATCAGAATATTCACAGCCCTAAGACTCAGATGATTCTATAATCTGTTTACTGTTTTTGGATGTAAAACTTTTTTTTTCACAAAGTGATAGCTAATTGCTGACAGGTTTCCCACAGTCTTCCCTGATAGCTCAGTTGGTAAAGAATCCGCCCTCCATGCGAGAGACCTGGGTTCAATCCCTGGGTTGGGAAGATACTCTGGAGAAGGGAAAGGCTACCCACTCCAGTATTCTGGCCTGGAGAACTCCATGGACTATACAGTCCATGGGGTCGCAAAGAGTCGGACATGACTGAGCAACTTTCACTTCACTTCCTAGATGAAAAACAATTTGCTTAATATTTCAACTCCTGTGTTACAATGAAGTAGCTGAAGACATGGATCCAAGTATATTTTACACCAATATTCAGTATAATAAAATGTAAAACGGGCAAACATTTTGATATTTTGCTAAAATTAGCTCTTTTACTTAAAATCAAATCTGCAAAGTACAATTGTTTTTGTATGTTTAGTCGCTAAGTCATGTCCAAGACTTTTGCAACCCTATGGACTGTAGCCCTCCAGGATCCTCTGTCCATGGGATTTTTCAGGCAAGAATACTGGAGTGGGTTAAGATTTCCTTCTCCAGGGATCTTCCCAACCCAGGGATTGAATGCACGTCTCCTGCATTGCAGGCAGATTCTTTACCACTGAGCCATCAGGGAAGTGCAAAGTGTGATACAGGTTCGAAGTTAAATTTCCAGAGAACTACTAAGACATTATGGAAACTGAAAATATTGAAAGGTATTTTTCTCTATTCATCTTGCAGATGAGCAGCTTTGCATTTTCCCTGTCTTGCCTTAGGTTTGCATCCAAATAACTTTCAAAGCTGCTAAAATTATAAAGTAATATAAAATTAAGTTAGCAAAGAATTCTAAAATGTTTTTGATGCTACTTGAGAATAAATACACAGAAATATCTTCACAGGAATTCCAGTTATAGAGAAGGGATTTCAAAGATTCAAGAAAGCTCAGAGGGTACAAGGAAAATAGAATTGATATCTCACTCCTAAAGGGGTTAGTTTAATGTTTTCTCTATATTCTTACTCTCCTAGAGCAAAACGATTTGAAGTTCTCGGGTTCATCCTCCTCTATTCAGCCACCATTATGTTCTAAAAGCTTGTATTTCAAAGGTATAATGTTTAAGGAGAACGTTAAACAAAACATCAGGCCAGAGATGAATCAAAGGATGGAGAGAATGTTAGTGTTTCCTTTATTTCAACTTACTGAAATAATTTAAGGCAAGAACTTGGTTCAAATTACTCATATCATAAAATTTCAAGTTAAGAGGCTGTTTAATAATAATAGTGGCTTATATTCAATTTTGGTTCAAAATATCTTAAGAAACCTCAACATAAAGCACTTCTAAAATTTGACTTCCAAATAAAAGTATATAATGTATCTAATTTGGGTGGGAATGTATTATAAACATAAGTAATTTGGTTACATTTCAAGGTAATGCTCACCCCTTTATCTAGAAACAGAGCAATAACTAGAGTAACCCCAAGACCCCTTATTATCGAGAATCTAGCAAATTGCTTTGCCTTGTTTGAAGTGACTGTAGTCATTTTGTTAGTTCTCTGCCACTTGAGGTTTTTAAGTGAAGACAAGACAAACTAAGAGGTACTTTGTATAGAGCCTAAAGGACATTTTGGCTCCAGTTATGCTATTGGCTTTATTTGCTTCATAACTGGCAAACTAATATCCACAGGCCAAATTGACCCACTGCAGGACCAAGCCTACTGTGCCCATTTCTTTCCATACTGTTCGTAGCTGCATTCACATTGCAGCTGCAAAAACTGAGTTGTGGGACAGAGCCTTTTACAGCCTACAAACCCAAAATATTTATTCTTCTGCCCTTCACAGAGAACAATTCTGATGATACCAGGTTTTCCATTTTCCCATTCCGTCACACTTGCCTGGCTTCCTTGCTTTTACCCAGATTCCTCAGTTTCCAGTCCTAAGCCTCATGAGATCTTAGCCTCTGTCTTTCTAGAATTTCTTCACTGGTCCTGCCACCTTTTCTCTGGACTCTCTTAGTAACAACTTGGTTTTTTACCAAGCATCCAATTGCCATCAGCCTATTTAACCTTTTCTGCATATATTCTCTGAACCCTAGAAATTCTCTTATTCCTGACTAGCATTAACACAGGCTTCCCAAGTGGCTCAGTGGTAGAGAATCTGCCTGCCAATGCAAGAGACGCAGGTTCGATCCCTGGGTTGGAAAGATCCCCTGGAGAAGGAAATTGCAACCCACTCCAGTATTCTTGCCTGGAGAATCCCATGGACAGAGGAGCCTGGCAGGCTACCATCCATGGGGTTACAAAAAAGGTCAGATATGACTTAGTGACTAAAAAACAACAAGCATTAACACTTTTTTCAGGTGGATACCTCCAGAAACACTCCTCCTCATGTCATCACCACTATGCTGCCATCTCTACCATAGCTCTGCATTTAGGGTTAAACTCTAGGTTGTTCCATGTCTAGTATGTGTTTTGCTAGTCTTTAGGGTAGAATCTCCCCAGGGAATGCTCCCCAGGGGATGCATGTGTAGCATCATGTTCTGAAGACCCAATCTGCTATGCATGCTGTCCTACTGGTCTACCTAAAATTGTGTAACCTGTTTGCCCTTTAGTCTCTTGTCTTAAATGGGTGTGGGGAGGAAGGAAGTTATACTCTTCCTTATGGAAGAATTCTGGCTCAGATGGTAAAGAATCTGCCTGCAAAGCAGCAGACACAGGTTCGATCCCTGGGTTGGGAAGATCCCCTGGAGAATGGAATGGCAACCCACTCCAGTATTCTTGCCTGGAGGATTCCATGGACAGAGGAGCCTGGTGGGCTACAGTCCATGGCGTTACGAAGAGATGGGCACACAACTTAACAGTATCTCTCCTAAGATATTTAGTAATCACAAAGGAAAGAATAGTTACAGTGGAGAATTCTGCAGACACCACCTTAGCCAGGTGATCAAAGTTAATATCCCTAGTAATACCTGTGAACATCAGGTACCCCAGATATGATACCCTGAGAAGCACCCATTACTTCAATAGTATTCTTGCCCCAAATGCATAACCTCACAGAAAACATCACACAAACCCATACTGAGGGGCATTTTAACAAAATAAGCAACCGCTGTTCTTCAAAAGTGTCAAGATCTGGAAAGAAACTTTCACATATCAGAAGAAATTAAGGAAAAGTGACAGTTGAATGCAATGTGGACTCTTGGGTGGGATCCTAGAACAAAAAAGGACATTAGTGGGAAAACGGGTGAAATCTGAATAAGTTCTATACTTTTGCTAGTGTGTGAGTGATTAGTCACTTCAGTCATGTTCCACGCAATCCCCTGGACTACTGTAGGCTGCCCATGGGATTCTCCAGGCAAGAATACTGGAGTGAGTTGCCACTTCATTTTCCAAGGGATCTTCCTGACCCAGGGATCAAACCAGCATCTCCTGCATTTGCAGGCTGATTTGTTACCACTGAGCCACCAGGAAAGCCCAGAGGGTGGGGGCCCAAACAAATGGAACTCTACTGGGCAACCACATCACCAACAAGAAAACTGCATGGTGAAGTTTGAGAAGGTATTGCACGTCACAGACTAAAAGTCTAAGGAGCTATTTTACACGACAGAAAATACTGGAAGGTAAGTAGAATGAGCACATGAAAATGAGCACAAGAACCTCTTCATTAAAGCCTGCTGGGGCTCTTTGAACAAATTTCCCTGCTCCCACCTCTGACTATTTTCCAAAGATACTGTTGGTTTAGTTTTAGATATTACTCTTGACATTCCTTCCTTCCTCATTCAGTGGATATTCAAGCTTTCCCTGTGTATAGCATACCTCGCTGGTCAGAACCTTGTGGCCGGTAGTAATGGATCCCATGGAAGAAACCTGGGACTTTATGTTGGAGGAGAGGCCTTGCAATTCCATCTCTGGCTTTGTCAGTGGATGAGCCAGAAGTGTAGAGCCACAGTTCCCCTTAGAGAGCTGATTCTATTTCTTAGACATTTAAAAATACAGATACCCTGCCCACTTTGCACATTCTGATTCAGTAGGGTTTCTTTTAGGATTCTGGTGTTTTCAAAAAAATAAAGGTTTGTAATGTGCAGTCAAGGTTGAGTTTCCCAGAGGTGCTTGATCACACACCTCACCAGGGAAATATTTCAAAAACACATGAGCTGATAGAACCCAAGAATTGCTATTTACCCCAAGTTCCATGGGTGATCATTATCCTAAAGCTCAGGAAATACTGATCAAGAGAGAGAATTGGAATGTAGGCTTAAATAACTGTGAAAAGTATGATACACGTGTAGACTTTTACTATCTTTCATTGTATTCTCTGATGACATGGTTAGCATGATGCAATTCCAGAATCAGTGATGACCTCGACTGAAAATGGTACTAATATTCACTTGGATTTCCTGAGCTTATATAGGCAGGAGGAGCCTTCCCAATAAGCAGATTTTATTACAATCACTTACTTGAATTTAACAAAAGGAAAAGAAATGGACAGTCTGCCGAAAAATAATTTTTCATCCAGAGGATTAGTTCCCTTAGTTCAGAAAAGAAATGAAAACCTCTGCTCATCTTGGAGCAAAAATAGGTTGAATGAGCTGTAACAATGTATTTAATAAACAATTAAACCCTGAAAACAATGATTGAATATCACCATCAACCCTGGGCATAGATCACTGACATTTTATAACTACTACTGCTTTCTATGCAGACTATCTGAGGAGAAAAGTAACTGTGTTCTCAGGAAATTTTGACCCCACTTTTTAGGGTAAAATCCACAGAGTTAAGAGATTCTCTCTAAAATAGCGTGTCCCAGAGTACCTATCACAGAGCGTTAGTTCTGTCTAGGGATCATAGTTCTATGCAAGAGGTAATGCCATAAAAAAGGAGTTGTGTGGACAAGTAATTCGGGGAAATGTGCAATTTTATATTCATCTCTTGGAGATCCATAGCACACATTAGCATATTTAAGGCTCTGTTAAATCCTACATATCTGATTAACATTATTTAATCCAACATTTTAAATTAACTTTAATAGAGCCTTTTTTTTTTCTTTAATAGAGATACCTATTTACATCTGGAGAATCTGCTCCTTGAAGAAATCTTGAAGAACATTATTCTAAGGGACTAATATTGTATTGACATCTAGAGATTTGTTTATGGGATTTAATACTGATTACAAGCAACAGACATTTTCTCTGTTGTAAGAAGATGAAATTAAAAAATAGGTACAGTGAAAAATGCATTTGTTTAATAACTGATGGAAATGACCACATAGAAAAAATGAAATGTTCTGTTTTATATGTCTGTTTATATTGTAAGACTTAGGGAATCAAATAAATTGTGGGTCATCTAAGTTCTAAATCAAATAGCAGACATGTACTAAATACTACTGATTGCTGTTTGTTAGTTGATGTGGGCGTGATAAAGTAATATGTGGCACAGATTATCTCTGTTTATAGATTTATAATAGATTTCTTATATTACTAGTGAATGTTTGTTGAGTCTCTAATATGTTCTGGGGTTCAGTTTAGTGATTTACGTGTATTATCTCAGTCTCCACAATCACCATAGAAGGGAAGTACTGATATTAGCTCATGTTTCCTGAGGTTTGGATCTTTCCTCAGTCATACTGATACTTAGTAACAAGGCTGGTGTCTAACCCTTGAAGGTTTCACTCAGGAAACTCCAAGTTGGACTGGTACATGGCCTCCAAACCACCCCAGCCTGTGTGCGTCCTTGATAGCTAGGCATGTACAAGAAAGGATTGCTTGAGCTTGGGGTCTCATCTTAAAATTTCCCACTTGTTGTGGCCTTACTTTAAAATCTTAGCTTTGTTTGATTTAAAATATATGTTTTAAAATTTACATTTATATTTTATTTTAAGACACATGATACATATGTACGTAGACAGTGTGTATGGTTTCAGTGAATCAACTTACAGTACGTACAATCATATACATCCCGTGTGTCCCATAATATTCGCTTAATGTTCCTATCTCTTCAAGAAAGCTCCTATCCCTCGCTTTTGTAGGAACTAGTGTTTTGAGAGAAAGCATGACAAGTTCATTTTTGCCATCCTCTGTCAGTGACAGGCTGCATGTGAAATTACAGCCTTGTTTGGACTCTGTATATAGGCAGATTTCATAGTCTGTCATTATTTCCCAGTGACATGGAATCAAAGGTCTTTCCTTGTGTGTGTTGGCAGCTTTTGGTTCCCTGGTCGTAATGAGGTACCGTAAGCATGAATAACCCTGCTGGGTTACCAGGAGTTTTTAGTCTAGCCTGCCAGATATTATTTCAGGTAAACCCTATCTGTTCATTTTCTCATGGTTGAATTTGGTTTTCTCCCATCCCTTTGGGCTTCTATCTTTGGATATTTATTTATGCTTCTGTTGTTTTAGAACTTGACTTTCTTGTTCCATGGGATCCTTTAAAAATATTAAGTTGACCATGTCGATGACAAAACACTCTCAGTGAATTCTCTCCTCTTGTTCGCCTTATTCCCTGCAGTTTCCCGGTGGGGGCCTAGGGCGAGGCTTGCCACTGACTGGGCGCCAAGCTGTTCACTGCACCACGTCTGTTGAATGTGCACATGGCAACAGCTCATGCACAGGGCCAGAGGTGTCCTTGGGTGAGCATCTTCCCTTCCAAATCCCTTCTAGGATGACTTTCCCATTTCCTGTCCCGCTGATCTCACCCTTGGAAGGGATTTGAAGTCTGGAGTGTCTTTGATGTTTTCTTCTGTCCATGCCAAAGCCTCCCCAGGAGATGACCGGCTCTCTGAAGCCTGTGCAAATGGGGTTTTAAGTCAGAGTGGCTGCCAAGCTGTTGTGTTTCTTTGCTGTCTCTTTGATGTTTATCTAGCATGGTGCCTTGTATGCCTCACCCAGTGCCTGGCATGTGACAAGTCCTCATTACCATTGTCTTGATGTGGAAACTTGCATGGAAGATATTTCTGGAACTCCCCCTTACCCATCACAAGAGTATTTCCTTTTTCCCATTCCACCTCTTTCCATCTCCCCTCTACCACACAGACACACTTGCTAGATATGAAGAAATTTCCTTACACTGAAGTAAAAAAAGACAAACCAGTAAGAAATAAGAACATGTTTCTTTAGATAACAGACTGCAGCATTGGAATAAATTTGTGTCATTTGACTCATACACTGAGAACCAAGGCTTTCAAGGGTTCAGAGCTTCTGACAAGGCTTTGGGCACATCCAGTTAGTTAGCCCAGTTTAAAAATATTCCTTTCTTGATCTTTCTGAGGTGTGAAAAGCGTATTTATGGAGGGGCCGACCCAAAAGTGACATACTAACAAAATGAGACAATCTGTTTCACTATTGACACATACATGAAAGTCTACTGACAGCTTTCACCACATTCATTTTATTTTGTGCTTACTGGTTGGTTTCCAAATGAAAATTTTCATTCTGAAGAAACTACTGAAATAAAGCACAAGGGGTACATTTAAAGGATGCCATGTTACATTTCAAATTTGGATAAGACTTTGATATCATTCAAAATATATGCGAGTATATTTCTGTTCCCAGACTTGCACTTATCAGAGTGTGCCAGTGTGACTCCCTGGAAGGGAGTGTAAAGGAGGATGTTGAGACCTGGAGAGGCTAAGGGACTTGAGTCCAAGATACTCATTGAGTCATGTTTTCTCTCAAGATTTCCTTGAAGCATTCTCTTCTCTTTCCTCCTGACTGATGATTCCAGTTCTGCTCCTTCTGGAAATGTCTGACATTCGTCTTCCTTTTACATATGCATTTTAATTAGAGGATACTTATTTTTTACAATATTGTGATGGTTTTTGCCATACATCAACATGAATCAGCCACAGGTATACATGTGTCTTTGTTTCCAACTTGAATTGTTCTACCTGGTTCACATCATTCTTTTGTATTTGGTGCTTTCCCTCCAACAGTTCCAGCAGATGCTGCTCTTCTTTCCTATCCACTTCTTTGAGTTTGATGTTGCCTATAGTAAAATTGTCTATTACTTTTGTTGGCTCTTTATTAACTCTGGAATGGAGAGGAACAAGAGACACAGGTAATCCAGATACCTAAACATGATATTGCATGTGACTTCATAGCATCCTTTTGCAATGAAACTTGAATGTGAGCTTTTGGACCTTCCAAACATGCAAACTTTACACACCAGAGTATTTAGTCACTGAACTGAGGCATTGGGCACTTGGTCCAGGTTATGTCTCCTGAAATCTTCCCTCAAACCTAATTTTCTGAAGATGAACTGCTTTGCATTCTCTGTTGTTTCTTGTAGCCCAAACTGTTCCAGTTGAAAATATGTGTTTTCACAGTTCAACTTGCCTTCCCAATTCAAGAGAGATTATCATTAGAAGTGTCAGCTTAGCATATCTGCCACTCTGTGCTTTCTCCTTCCAGGGAGGTCAGAGCTCAGAAAGTCCTGCCAAAATACTCTTCAGCACACAGAATGTGGTCTCTGGCAATAGCCTATTTTCATAATTTTGCCCAATTGTGTTTTCAGAAGGAAATAAATACACCGATACAGAAGTACGAAGATATAAAATATATAATACTTAAATTTATAAATTTTGTATGTATTTTTTAAAAAGAACATCCACGTCCCATTAGAGTGAAAGAAGAATTTGTGATAAAAATCATGGAAAACAAAGAGTTAAGGAAACCGTTGGAGTAAATATCCAAACAACAAAAAGCATTACCCTAAATACACAATTTTTCAAATTCTTTGTAAATATTTACAGAAGTTTTATAATGTGACATGCATTGTCTTGGATATTTTGGTATCTAAAAAATAAATATGAGAGATTATCTTTGCTCACCAAACCTTTACTGTTTCAGAATCTGAAACTTTGCATTGGACACCCACATAGCATTCCCAGAAAAGTTGAATGAAAGCATATGCATGCCAGCTAAGTTGGTCATAAGACATGGAGATTTTAAAAAAGCTTCATTTTTTACTGAATGCTTAAATTTAGAAATATGTGTTCATGAGAAACTGCTCGGAGCTTTCTTAGCAATATCTCCCAGTAAGCAAGACTTCTACTAATTTATCATCCTATCTTTGCCTAGAATATAATAATGGCAAATAGAGAGCAAGAGAAGGGAAAAAGATTAGTAAACAGTAGGGCTGTGATTCGTTTTAGAAATACACTTCCATTCAACCGTGCCTAAAGCTGATTACAAAATACGAGATTAAGTTATAGTAGCCACTCTTGAACCCCAAAAGGGATCATTCAGAAGATGGTCAGAATATAAACTAGAAGCCCCACCCAGCCTGCTTTACAGGTATTTGAGACCGCGGGATTAAATTGCTCCCACATCCTGAAGGCTTCTTCCTAGTATGGAATGTAACTGTAAACAATCAAGTTTCTTAGGCACAAATGTGCTAAGCTTAAACATTGTTTTCTATACATTGCTTTTAGATTGTATTTCATTGTGTGTTATAGCCCCAGTGGACAGCCCCATCTACACCCACCTACATTTGCTAATTCTTCTGCTATGTTCCTTCTCCCAGGCCTCCTAAAACTCAGCTGTGTACCCATAGTTGGATGTCTGTTTCCATCTAGCTGTTGTGTAAACAGTCCATGGGTAGTAAGAAAAAGAACAACTTTTCCTTTGACTGGGCATGTTGAATGGCCGAGTTACATAGCCCATGACACTAACTCAAGAAATGTTGGAAGATGATGACACAGAAGACTCAATCTGAAGACAGTGGTTCTGCCCTTGCACATGGTTGTCCTTGTTTTTCCTTGATGTGTAAGAATGGGGTAGAAGATGACAAGCATTGGAATTCAGGCAGTTTGCCTAATAGCCTTGTGTATATAGAATGTGAATTGTACATAATGTGTGAGCCTGAGTGAGTGGATTTCAAGTGTGAGATTTAACAGAATGTAATGTATTTGGATGGCTTCCCCAGTTCTCTCTGCTGGAAGCCTGACCCTGCTGTCCTGTGTGGGTGTAAAGATACCCCATTAGCCATGGTTTCAAAAGGTAGGCTTTTCTGCTGCTTGGATAAGTCTGAAACTGAACATAGAAAGCCAAGAAGAAATTTGAGATTGCAAGTAAACCCTCAACTTGAGAAGCCCTTTGTTACAGACAGGAAGGGACATGTGCTCATTATTTTCATGAAGCTAAGAATAGAAGTTCAACTTAGGTTTACGTGTACTTTAACCTAAATTCCTATGACAACTCTGAACAAGTTAATTAAATTTGCCCAGGTGCTTCCAGGTAGGTATATTTTTTTGTAGTTTTGTTTATCAGACTCCAGAAAAACAGCAACACTAGAAGGGGTATGTGCATTTGAGCTGATGGGTCATTAACATTTTTTGAATACTTACTATGTGCTAGACCAGTGCTTCTCAAAAAAATTCTAGATAAAAATTTAACAAGTCAAATCCAACAATACATAAGAAGATTAATACATCATGACCCTGTGATGTTAATCCCAGGAATATAGGTTGGCATAAAATGTGAAAATCAGCCAATATAATTCACTATATTTATAAACTCAAAATAAAGAAAAAAAAACCTATGTGATAATGTACATAGAAATAACATTTGTCAAAATCCAACATCCACTCCTGACAAAACCTCTCAGCAAATAGGAACAGAAGGGAACTTCCACAATCTGATAAAGGACATCTATGAGAAAGCCATAGCTAATGTCATTCTTATGGTGAAAGACTGAAAGCCGCCTCTCTAAAATAAAAAATAAGATCAGGATGTTCATTTTCATCACCTCTATTTAACATTGTACTGGAAAGTCTAGCCAGAGAAATTAGTTAAGGAAAAGAACTAAAGAGTAGACAGGAAAAAGTTAAGCTGTCTTATTTACAGATGATAGATCTATAAAAAAGCTGCTGGAGCTAGTGAGTTGGGAAAAGTTACAAGATATAAGATCAATATACAAAAATAATTGTACTCCTCTATACTGGCATGGAAGGGCTTCCCTGGTGGCTCAGAGGTTAAAGCATCTGCCTGCAACGCAGGAGACCTGGATTCGATCCTTGGGTCAGGAAGATCCCCTGGAGAATGAAATGGCAACCCACTCCAGTATTCTTGCCTGGAGAATCCCATGGACGGAGGAGCCTGGTGGGCTACAGTCCACGGGGTCACAAAGAGTCAGACACGACTGAGCGACTTCACTCATACTGGCATGAACAGTAGGAAATTAAAGTAAAAATATCATTTACAATACCATAATAGTGAAATGCTTTAGGGATAGATTGGACAAAATATGTAAAAGACATGTACAGGTAAAACATTTTTGAGAGAAAACAGCTATAAAACATTTTTGAGAGAAAATAAATGATTACCTACATAGTCAGATATGGTTTGTTCAAAGGCCAAAAGACTCAATATTGTTAAAATTTCACATCTCCCAAAATTAATCAATAGATTTAATGCAATCCTAGTCAAAATCCCAGTAAGTTTTTTTTAGCAGATATTGACAAACTGATTCTAAAATTCATATGGAAATGCAAAGAAGCTAGGATACAACTAGCTTTAAAAAATAGAAAAAAGGGATAACACTACCCAGTTTCGAGAATTATTATTAATCTTCTGTAATCAAGGCAGTGTGGTATTGATATAAATATAGATAAGCATAGCATTGGAATAGATTGGAGAAACTATTAATAGATGTACATATATATGCACAGCTGAATTCTAACAAGTGCAAAAATAATCCAATAAAACGTGTGTGTGTGTGTGTGTGTGTGTGTGAGAGAGAGAGAGAGAGAGAGCACTCAGCCGCATCCAACTGTTTGTGACCCCATGGACTGTAGCCCCCCAGGCTCCTCTGTCCAGAATTTCCCAGGCATGAATAATGGACAGGGTTGCCATTTCCTCCTCCAGGGGGTCTTCCCCACCCATATCTCTGGTGTCTCCTGCATTGGCACATGGATTCTATGACACTAGCACCACCTGGGAAGCATCATGCATTATATGCATAGTAGGGTTTGGGGGAAAAAAATGTCATTTTTTTGCCCTGGCCTGACAGTCACTTTTAGGAAGAGAGATAACAAACCGTGGCAGGTGATATCCCGATAACATAGTTTGTAAAGGGGGAAGTTAACAAGCATTTAGGGGGCACAGCAAATACTGAGTGCCACGTGGCGATCGAAGAAACAAGGCAAGACTAGGAATGTGAAAGATGTGGCAACAGATTGAAGCCTATGGAGAAGAATTGACGGGAAATAATAGGATGGGGCATAAAGAAAAGATTTTGAGGACAAGAGTGCTAAAATGCACTTATATATCATTTGATGTGTTACAGGGTAAATGCTGTTCTGGGCCTCCAACCTTCAGGAGAAAAAAAAAAAACAAAAACAAAAACCTGCTAAACACAGAACCCTGTGTCATTGCTACTTTGAGTGGCCTCTAGCACCAAGCAATAAGAAAAGCTGTGTGTCAGTTCAGGTCATCTGAAGCTGCTACACAGATGGAGAAAATACCAATGAAAGATATAGGAGAGAGAAAGCAGGGATGGCTTTCCAGGTGCCTCTGTGGTAAAGAATCTGCCTGCCAAGCAGGTGACGAGGGTCTGATCCCTGGGTCAGGAAGATCCTCTGGAGAAGGAATGGCAACCCCTTTAGTACTCTTGCCTGGGAGAATCCCACAGGAGCCTGGGGACCATCCATGGGGTTGCAAGGAGTCAGACATGACTGAGAGATGAAACAGCAGCAGCAGAGCAGGAATAGGTAGGGAGAGCCTTTGATCCATGATGCATGTCTAATACCTGTGAGGAGAAGGAAGGAAGGAAGGAACATTGGGACAGGAACCTGTGGTCTGTAGCACAGCTCTGAGACCATCATGGCCTAGATGCTGGCCAGTCCTTGAGCAAAGCTTTCCCATTAGAGAAACCACATCAGACAGGGGCTTGAATCTAGCCTCATTTCTTTGGCCAGGAGTGGTCCCGAGGCAGTGTAGTCTTGGCAGAAGTATCATCACAGATCTGTAGGTACAGCTGCTGTCGGCTATCTGCTCACCATACACTTGGCCACAAATTGTCCTGAAGGGAGATCTGACTGGTGCAACCCATGACCTCAGAAGGGTCAGTGAGGTGGCCCAAACACAACTAATTCATCAGAAGAAGGAATTAGCATAAAAAACACGTAGGAGAGGTCCAAGCTCCACCTGCCCCTGTGAATCCCTGAAGGATCTCTACTACAGTTGGGTTGGGGGATAGCAATAGATTTAGTAGAATCAAAAGGGAAAGTCTGGCTGGGCTGATATTACACCCTGACTCTTCTTAGAGAATAAAAAAAAAATCCATCCAGGTCTCCTCCCTTGTCTGTGCATTTTGTCTAGCTCTCAACTCCAAAGTAGATAGAAAAGTTTTGAACCCAAATCTTTCCTACAAAATGGCCAGTGGAGAAGGGCGGATAAAGAGAGGTGTCTAGTTGTTTGTAAAGTACTGAACATATACATGGTGACTGTAAATACCTCCCGTTCATAGGTCTGTGCTTCACATCAGAGGCATTTAGATATGGTCTTCAGTCCTGTGCCTAGCTGAATGTGGATGTCAGTGGCAGACTCAGGTATAGCTTTTTAAAAAGTTGCCACCCAAATGTTAGCCACTGGTGGCTTTTCCCAGAAAATGGGCATTCCATTATCTTGGTCTTGTTGTTGCTCAGTTGCTCAGTCATGTCTGCCTCTTTGTGACCCCCTGGACTGCAGCACATCAGGCTTCCCTGTCCCTCACTATCTCCCAGAGTTTGCTGAATCTCCTGTCCATTGAGTCGATGATGCCATCCAACCATCTCATCCTCTGTTGTCCCCTTCTCCTCCTGCCCTCAATCTTTCCCAGCATCAGGGTTTTTTCCAATGAGTCAGGTCTTTTCCAATGAGTTGGCTGTTCACATCAGGTGGCCAAAATATTGGAGTTTCAGCTTCATCATCCATCCTTCCAATGAGAGAGAGTCCAGTGCTAATAACAATAAAAGAAGCTGCTTTCACAGTGGCTTTCTGAGCATAATATTGCCCTTCCACCCATACTGTAAATATCCCTCTTCCCCTCATAGCAAAACACCAAGTTGATGTACATCTTAGACTAGACATTTATCTTAGGGAAGGTAGTTTTTCTCTAATTCAATTTGCTTCAGAATATAATGTGTTTATAACGGTATCCTGATGACTGGAGATATTAAACTACAAAACACACTCCTTTTAAACTTATAAAACCTTTAATATTGTGGCTTCAGAATTTTTTCTTCCATTTAGAATTATGAGCATGTCCAGGCGTGGTGTCTGGGCACATGAAGGAGAGGTATATATTCCAACATCAAACCCAGAAGGGTACAAGTTTTACCACTCAAGATAGGTTGACCAACCTGCTCTAGCCTGACCAACATCACAGTTTCCTAGGACTTCCCCAGGCACTGAAAGTTCTGTATTTCAGGAATCTCCCCTATTCTGGGTAAATGTTTTTAATACAATTGGTCACCTGCTATTAACCTGAAACAAACAAAATAGAAAGTGCTATCAGCAGAGCAGCTGTCTTTGGTTGGTAAATGACACCCCTATTTACTTTCAAAAATGGGAAAAAAGCAGGACCAGTTGGTGATGGACAGGGAAGTCTGGCATGCTGCAGTCCATGGGGTCGCAAAGAGTTGGACACGACTGGGTGACTGAACTGAACTATTGACATCTTTGATTGCTGTCACATTATTTCAAACATTTTAGAGTTACATTGGTTTAGAGTGTCTAATGGATTTACCTATAGTTACTGATTTATCAGAATGTATTCTTCTTAAATACTGAACACATAAAAAATACTGATTTTCCAAAAGCAGTGAAGTGATAGAAGTAATTGTATTTTAGCAGTCTGCATATATATTTTTTGTTTGTCCTCTCTCTTGAGTTCACTTTTTTCAGTTTCTAACTCCTTGGAGCTGCCCTAAATGAAGAAATCAAATTAGTGGTAAGCTGAACCATGCATGCAACGCTTTTCTTTTTTAATTTCAGTCTCTGTGTGTGAACACACACACACACACACACACACACACACACATATACAAGTATGTATATTTCATAGCACATCTTGTAAATCAATAAATCATAGGGGAAAAAATGTAAAAAGTGGTTTATTCCTCAAAGCAAATTCAGTCCAACTGAATTACTATTTCAGTTCACATCATGACAAAGTCAACTGGGAATTTCCAGATGCAGAAGAGGTAAAAATGCCAACTTTATTAAAATATAAGCCAAAGCAAAATCACAGTTTAAAATTGAAACGGGATTGAGAAAAGGCTGATTTTGTTTGGCATGTACTGTAAAATTCTAATTTCATGTAGGTTAAAGAAAACAAAATGCCCACCCTTATATACCCATAGAGGGAAAGAAAAGCCCACACTAAGCTGGCTGTTCATGGTTCTTAAATTTTTTATGTTAATAATAATTTAAATTGTTGATAACATTTTGGCACTTGACTGATAATGGCATTGGGAGATTTCATGAACTACAACAAATAATTTTAGTAGAGATGATCAAAAGGGAGACACAGTTTGATCTTGGGAGACCAACTTGGACCTACCATGTAATCTATGTGTATCATACAGATGAAGTTACAGAGGACCCATGTGTTTTAAAAAAGATTGGAAGTATGAGGATAACCTTCTTATAAGCCAGAGAAAGTAAAATTTTTTCAGTGCTTTAAGTAGGACTTCTCTTAGAGGACCCACTTATCTGTTTATGACCTTCAGATGAAAGCAGAAGGTAGCCTCATGTTCACAAAGATTGGAAGTATTCAGACTCAAGAAAGCCAGTCTCCCCTGCAACTTCAGGTGTGATTTCGCTTAGAATGATGACCTAATATTTGAATGCAGGACATCTCACTTCAGAAAAACATTATATTAAAACTAAAAATGTCTGACCAGTAAAAAAAAAAAAATCTCCCATTCATAAAATTGAAAGATAAATGGCAAATATGACAGATGAAGAGTTGATTTAATTAAGATACAGAGTTTTTACAAATCAGTACCCAGAAGACATATATAGGTGAGTCACAGGAAAAAAAAAATAGCTTTTATTTTTTTTTTTAATTAATTTTTATTTTTTAGTTTGTTTTGCTTTACAATACTGTAACAACAGAGGTTGTTTTAAACTTCAGCCACAATTAAGTGAATGTCTTTTAAAACCTCAAAAGAATAAATATTAAAACTATGCCATGTATTAGGAGAAATGCGGAGAAACAGACACTTGTATTCCCTAGGTATGTCAGCTGGCAATCCCCTTTGGTACTACGTAAATGAATAATAAAGAATGTGGGAATGTTCATCTGATATCCTGGAAATAAGATAATATGTGGGGCACCATGGCTTCAGTAAGTCTAGGTTCACTTTTCTCATAATTTGAAGTTTGGACTGCTGGTTTAGAGGGCTCTGGGTTGCCACTGTCTGCTGGAATTCTCTTGCCCTTCCCCTCATGGTGGCAAGCACTGGAACCATGTCTGCAATCAGGCCAGTAAGGATGAAGAGGAGGGAGGAAGGGAGGGGTGCTGGCACATCTGTCCCTTTATTAGGTAAATAAGACTGTGCCCAGGTAGGTCCCAGCAGACTTTGATTTATACCCTCCTGGCTAGGACTTTGATATACTGATGAAGGAAAGTTGGGGAAGTCTTAACTTAATGATAGTAGGAAGAAGATGGGAGGGGACAGTTGTTGGTTCAGACAACTAGCAGTGTCTGCTACACATTTGGAGAACAATATTCATCAAAATACACATGTCAACTAACCATATCGAGTGTTGGCAAGGATCTGAAGCAACTGGAACTCTAATGTGCCTCTATGAGTATAAAATGGCACGATCACTTTGCAAAACCATTTGGCACTTTCTTATAAAGGTAAATGTACACCTTGACCCATTCTACCTCTGGGTGTTTTTCCAACAGAAATGTGTACCTGTGCCCACAAAAGACATTTGAAAGACGTTTCAAAGCAGCAGTATTCATAATAACTCCAAATTGGAAACAATGCTAATGTCTATCAGAGATGAATGAATGAACAAATTATAATATATCCATGCAATGGAATGCTGCTCAGCAAAGAAAACAAAGAGCTATTAATACACAAAACAACATGAATAAATTTCAAAAACAGTATCCTGAGCAACAGAAGGCAGGCACAGAAGGTTGCATGTTGTTTGATCCCATTTATATGACGTTTTAGAACTGGCGAAACTATGGGGATAGAAAGCAGGTAAGTGCATGTCCGGAAGCAGAGGTTAAGGAAGGATTTTCTGCAAAGGGTTGTAAGGGAACTTTGGCAGTAATGGAAATTGTGTTAGCCACTTTTTATACTCTGTAAACTTGATCCTTTAACATCTGTCTTGTATGGAGATACCAGACACACCTTGTTCTGAAAGCCCAATTTGAGTCATCTCAAGTCCAAACCAACCAATCCAGTGTTTCCAGTCCTCTCTCTAATAACCGATGAAAGTCATTGCTCCTCCCAGTTACTTCCCGAGGAAACCACAATGGAGGCTTGGGTCCACAGCATCTCTGTCTCTTGCCGACTGACTTAGCTATGTCACCCTTGCTGATTCCCCAGGTAGCTCACCCAGGACACAGTGTGTACACTCACTCTCAGGAACTGTGAGTGTCATAAACTATTCTTCTAATGGCAGTCATCTCTTGATCTGTTGGCCTTATCATTCTTCAATAATGGAAAAGCTTCCTGAAACAGAACAGTTGTTTTTTTTTTTTCTTGTCAATAGTTTATTTTTTAAATATAAATTTATTTATTTTCATTGGAGGTTAATTACTTGGTGTAACATTTTAAAAGGAAGCATTTGATTTTATGTAAAGTTTGTTTAAAACAAAAGAAAATGTACATACCCTTTATGTCAGCGCCTCTGCTTCTGGGAGTGTATCCTTCGTATCTACCTGCACATGTGGGCAAAGGTCAAGCAAGATCTTCATGGCATTGTCTTCAATAGCCTTAGTCTGACATAAATGTCCCATCATCTGGGAATTGTCCACATAGCATAACCTGTGCTACCAGAGCTTATATTCTACTGCATCTCAGGAATTTTAAATTAGACCTAACTACAGACCTCCTGCTTAGCCATCTGCAGCAAGTCAAGTCCTAAATGTACAATGAAAGATTTATCCATTAGAAAAAAATGGGTCAGTCTATATGGATGGAAGAGAAACAGTGACCAAGATACAACTGATAAAAAAAAAAAGCCAAGCTAAGAACAGTCTATACACTCTGCTCCCATTTTTTGTTGATAAATATGAGGAAGGCCAGGTTTTATACATTGTTCCGTTCAGTTTAGTTCAGTCGCTCAGTCATGTCTGACTCTTTGCGACCTATGAACTGCAGCACACCAGGGCTCCCTGTCCATCACCAACTCCTGGAACTTACTCAAACTCATGTCCATTGAGTCGGTGATGCCATCCAACCATCTCATCCTCTGTCGTCCCCATCTCCTCCCACCTTCAATCTTTCCCAGCATCCAGGTCTTTTCCAATGAATCAGTTCTTTGTACCAGGTGGCCAAAGTATTGGAGCTTCAGTATCAGTCCTTCCAATGAACACTCAAGACTGATCTCCTTTAGGATGGGCTGGTTGTACATTGTATGTATGATATGTTTGTAATGCATAGAATGTGTAATAGTAGCAAGAGTTGCTTCTAGAGAGGATGGACTTCCCTTGTGTCTCAGATGATAAAGAATCCACCTGCAATGCAGGAGACCTGGGTTCGATTCCTGGGTTGGGAAGATCCCCTAGAGAAGGGAAAGGCTGCCCACTCCAGTATTCTGGCCTGGAGAATTCCATGGACTATACAGTGCATGAGGTTGTAAAGAGTTGGAAACGACTGAGCAACTTTCACTTTCACTTTCTAAAGAAGACTGGAACCTGGGAACCTGGTCTGAAAATGAAATATAGTTGACCTTGCAATGCTTTTATAAGGCTTAATATTTCAACATTATGTAAGCATATTAATCTTTTAATGAAAAGTGGCTGGTTCTTTTATAATCAAAATTTTAAAAAGTTAAAAATGAAAGCATTTAGAATTTAAAAAGCAGATTTTTTTTTTACTCCCCTCAAAGGCTGATACAAGAATGATTCTTCTTCCTATTGGATTGGCTACTATTCTTAACTCAGTAAAGAGTGTAGCAATACCATGTTTCAGTATTTCAGTGGGGAATGGGGACCCAAACAATTTAGCATGAAACAAACGTGGGAAAATAGAAACCAGATTCCAACATGCTCCAGAGGTCCATAGTTCTCTCGACTGCTCCCTTAGAATAGAGTGACTATTTCAATTATAGCTCACTTTATGCAAAATACACCACATTTCCCCTAACACTCTCACCCCACACACCCAACACACTCATTCTCAACTACCTTGGGAAATATCACTCTTGTCCTTGTTCTAGAGAGCAGCAAGAGGAAACCCAAGACGATAGTGGTTTGCTGAAGTCATAATGAGGCTTTGGAACTCTGAGTATGTTGTAGTCTCATCAGTTAATTTTAGGCAGTTGACTTCCATGTCAAGTCTATCTTTCAGAGAAAGAGTGGGAGAGAGAGAGAGAGAAATGTTAAATATAGAACAGACTGGTTTGTTATGGTTTGTGTCATAACTTCACATGTTACTGGGAAACTCAGAGGAAAATTAAAAAAAATGTAAGTCCAATTCCTCCCTTCATTGTCTCAAATAAGCATGAGGAAACTGCTGAATATGGCACATGTGGTGAAAATGGTGCCAGGGGCCAAACCAAAGGACTATAGGTGGGTCAAGCTTAAAATCCTGAATTGAAGTAACATACCAGTTGTGATAGCACAGATTATTCTACATTAACAACAACAACAACAACAAAAACCCTCCAAAATCTTATGAAACACAATGAGGTTTATTTTGTTTTTATAGAAATAAATTTTTTTCTTCCAGTATTCAGTTCAGTTCAGTCGCTCAGTAGTGTCCAACTCTTTGCGACCCCATGAATCGCAGCACGCCAGGCCTCCCTGTCCATCACCAACTCCCGGAGTTCACTCAGACTCATGTCCATTGAGTCGGTGATGCCATCCAGCCATCTCATCCTCGGTCGTCCCCTTCTGCTCCTGCCCCCAATCCCTCCCAGCGTCAGAGTCTTTTCCAATGAGTCAACTCTTCGCATGAGATGGCCAAAGTACTGGAGTTTCAGCTTTAGCATCAGTCCTTCCAATGAATATTCAGGCCTGCTCTCCTTCAGAATGGACTGGTTGGATCTCCTTGCAGTCCAAGGGACTCTCAAGAGTCCTCCAACACCGCAGTTCAAAAGCATCAATTCTTCGGTGCTCAGCTTTCTTCACAGTCCAACTCTCACATCCATACATGCCATGACCACTGGAAAAACCATAGCCTTGACTAGACAGACCTTTGTTGGCAAAGTAATGTCTCTGCTTTTGAATATGCTATCTAGGTTGGTCATAACTTTTCTTCCAAGGAGTAAGCATCTTTTAATTTCATGGCTGCAATCACCATCTGCAGTGATTTTGGAGCCCAGAAAACTAAAGTCTGACACTGTTTCCACTGTTTCCCCATCTATTTCCCATGAAGTGATGGGACCAGATGCCATGATCTTAGTTTTCTGAATGTTGAGCTTTAGGCCAAATGTTTTCACTCTCCTCTTTCACTTTCATCAAGAGGCTTTTTAGTTCCTCTTCACTTTCTGCCATAAGGGTGGTGTCATCTGCATATCTGAGGTTATTGATATTTCTCCCGGCAATCTTGATTCCACCTTGTGGTTCTTCCAGTCCAGCGTTTCTCATAATATACTCTGCATATAATTTAAATAAGCAGGGTGACAATATATAGCCTTGACGTACTTCTTTCCCAATTTGGAACCGGTCTGTTGTTCCATGTCCAGTTCTAACTGTTGCTTCCTGACTTGCATACAGGTTTCTCCAGAGTCAGGTCAGGTGGTCTGGTATTTCCATCTCTTTCAGAATTTTCCACAGTTTATTGTGATCCACACAGTCAAAGGCTTTGGCATAGTCAATCAAGCAGAAATAGATGTTTTTCTGGAACTCTCTTGCTTTTTCCATGATCCAGTGGATGTTGGCAATTTGATCTCTGGTTCCTCTGCCTTTTCTAAAACCTGCTTGAACATCGGGGAGTTCACGGTTCACATATTGCTGAGAATACGTGAACCTGGCTTGGAGAATATGGAGTATTCTCCTGGCTTGGAGAATTTGGAGTATTACTTTAAGAGTGTGTGAGATGAGTGCAATTGTGTGATAGTTTGAGCATTCTTTGGCATTGTCTTTCTTTGGAATTGGAATGAAAACTGACCTTTTCCGGTCCTGTGGCCACTGCTGAGTTTTCCAAATTTGCTGGCATATTGTGATTCTGGAACTCTCTGGCTTTTTCCATGATCCAGTGGATGTTGGCAATTTGATCTCTGGTTCCTCTGCCTTTTCTAAAACCTGCTTGAACATCGGGGAGTTCACGGTTCACATATTGCTGAGAATACGTGAACCTGGCTTGGAGAATATGGAGTATTCTCCTGGCTTGGAGAATTTGGAGTATTACTTTAAGAGTGTGTGAGATGAGTGCAATTGTGTGATAGTTTGAGCATTCTTTGGCATTGTCTTTCTTTGGAATTGGAATGAAAACTGACCTTTTCCGGTCCTGTGGCCACTGCTGAGTTTTCCAAATTTGCTGGCATATTGAGTGCAGCACTTTCACAGCATCATCTTTCAGGATTTGAAATAGCTCCACTGGAATTCCATCACCTCCACTAGCTTTGTTCATGGTCATGCTTTCTAAGGCCCCTTGACTTCACATTCCAGGATGTCTGGCTCTAGGTGAGTGATCACACCATCGTGATTATCTTATGATCCAGCAATTACACTGTTTGATATATATTCAAGAGAAATGAGAACATGTTTCCCAGTAGAAACTCATACACAAATGTTCATAACAGTGTTATTCACAGAGTCAAGGTTATTTTGTAGTAACAGCTTACAAGGTCGTCAACTGATGTTCCAGTTTTGTGAAAAATGTCGTTGGTATTTTGACTTTTTCTCAGGTTTAAATTGAGTCATTTATATTTTGGAAACTTCCCTTATAGCCTGCAATGCAATGCAGGAGACCTGGGTTTGATTCCGGGGTTGGAAAGATGCCCTAGAGATGGAAATGCTTATATGTTTATTATTGTATTGTAGCAGTTTCAAAAATTATTTCTTGACAGAATTCCCATAGCAGATGTATATGAATACCTTCTATCTGTGACTTGTCTATTTGGTTTCCTAATAAAATTTATTAGATGAGCAGAAGTTTTAATGATGGTGCCAATTTACCAAAATTATTTTTAATGGTTGTTACTTTCTTCGATTTTCTTGCAAATTCAAGTCCAACCCCAAAGTCATTAAGTTCCTCTCTTTGGTTTTCTTCTAGAGCTTTAGAGTTTTCATTTTTATGATGAGCCCTAGATCCTTTCTGGGATAATTTTTGTGTAGGGTGTGAAGTGGGAATTGAGATATACCCCTCCACCTCAAATTCATTTGTTTCCGCATCATTTTTTGACAAAATTTCCCTTCGAGTTGCTTTGGTATCTCTGTTGAAAAATTACTGGATCATATATGTTTGGTTTATTTCTGGAAGCTCTGTTTGGTTCTCTTGGTCTATTTTTGCCTATTCTTTAACCAGTGCAGGGCTGATCTGATGAGTGTGGCTTTACATTAAATTTTAAGTCAGTTAGTGTAGTTTCTCCACATTTGTTCTTTATCAAGATTGTGGTGGCTATTCTAGGTGCTTTGAATTTTCATATATATTTTAGGATCAGCTTGTCAGTTTTTATTTTTAAAAACCTGCTGCGGTTTGGTTTGGGTTTGCATTGCATCTACAGATAAATTTGGAGAGAATGACATTATAACATGTTGTCTTCTAATCCTAAAACATTGTATATATTTCCATTTCTTTAGGTTTTCTGTTTTATCTTTTAGTATTGTTTTTATAGTTTTTCACTATAGAGATCCTATACACATTTCATTAAATTTATCTGTAAGTATTTCATGTCTCTGAATACTCCTAGAGTATTTTTAAAATTTTCAGCTCAATCATGTCTGACTCTGTGACTCCAGGGACTGCAGTACAGTACCCCAGATTTCCCCCTTCCCAGCTCCCAGAGCTTGCTCAAAATTTTAGTTTTCTTTATTTTTTAAAAATTTACTTTTATTTATTTTTTTGGCGATGCTGTGCTGTATGTGGGATCTTAGTTCCCTAACCAGGAATCCAACCTGGGCTCCCTGAAAAGGAAGCATGAATTCTTAACCACTGGACCACCAAGGAAGTCCCCAAAATTCTATTTAAAATGTCATATAATAACATAAACATGTCTAAATATATACACACATGTATGCATATGTCCTCATTTGTCATCTGTATTCATCTGTCATCTATCTATCTATCTATCATTTTTTGGGTACTGATTCCTCTGAAGTGGCTAAAGTGCTTTCTGTAGTTCATGGTACAATTTTATCACTGGCCTATGCACAGCAGGTATGTTTCATGCACATATGTGTGTATTTTTAGGAAAAATTTGGCTTAAAACTCAACATTTAGAAAACTAAGATCATGGTACCCGGTCCCATCACTGCATGGGAAATAGATGGGGAAACAATGGAAACAGCAACAGACTTTCTTTTCTTAGGCTCCAAAATCACTGTAGATGGTGACTGCAGCCATGAAATTAAAAGATGGTTTCTCCTTGGAAGAAAAGCTATGACAAACCTAGACAGCATATTAAAAAGCAGAGATATTGCTTTGCCAGCAAAGGTCCGTCTAGTCAAGGCTATGGTTTTTCCAGCTGTCATGTGTGAATGTGAGAGTTGGACTGTGAAGAAAGCTGAGCGCCAATGAATTGATGCTTTAGAACTGTGGTGATGGAGAAGACGCTTGAGAGCCCCTTGGACTGCAAGGAGAGCGAACCAGTCCATCCTAAAGGACATCAGTCTTCAATATTCATTGGAAAGACTGATGTTGAAGCTGGAACTCCAGTACATTGGCCACCTGATGCAAAGAGCTGACTCATTAAAAAAAAAAGACCCTGATGTTGGGAAAGATTGAAGGCAAGAGGAGAAGGGGATGACAGAGGATGAGATGGTTGGATGGCATCACCAATTTGATGGACATGAGTGAGCAAGCTCCAGGAGTTGGTGACAGACAGGGAGACCTGGCATGCTGCAGTCCATGGGGTTGCAAAGAGTCGGACACGGCTGAGTGACTGAACTGAACTGAACTGAGTCTGCCTGACATAACAAAGCTCCACTTACATTAAACTAGATTTAATCATATTCCTAGCTAATAAAAAAAGTAAAAGATATATTCAAATTGAAAACTAATTAGTGAAGGGAAAAAATAAAGGGAAAAAATGATTTCCCCATTGCCTGTATGCGCATGAATCCTAAATTGTATACAGAAGGAAAGTTGCTTGATACAGCAGACAAGAGTTCAGCTAGAAATACTTGATCCCAGTGGAGATGCAGGTGAGCAGCTTCCTGAGCTGTGGCAGGGATGAGGGGAGGAGAAAGGATGGGTCTCCAAGGTACGAGCAATGGCAGCACGGGTCTCACCTCTGGGGCTGAGCGTGTGGGGCTGGGAGTGGTGTCATCTGAGCTCAGGAAGGGGCTGTCAGGGGACCAGCAGTCCTGACCCCACCTGTCCTGTCCTTCTATCTGCTGCTGGAGCAAAGAGCTGCCACCCAGAGGGCCTGCAGACCTGGGGGCAGCCTCAGGCACAGAGCGGGCCAGGACAGGGTCCAAATCATTTTCGAAAACAACTGGCACATTTGACCATGTTCCATCCAAAGTGTGTGTGTGTGTGTGTGTGTGTGTGCTTTATTGCCTGATTCACATCTATTTATTTAGCAATTATCTTTGGCGCTAGTGGTAAAGAACCCTCCTGCCAGTGCAGTAGACATAAAAAACATGGGTTCGATCCCTGCGTTGGGAAGATCTCCTGGAGAAGGCAATGGCACCCCACTCCAGTATTCTTGCCTGGGAAATTCCATGGATGGAGGAGCCTGATGGGCTACAGTCCATGGGGTCGCAAAGAGTTGGACGCGACTGAGTGACTTCACTTTCTTTCTTCTTTCTAAACCATAGTAAAATCTCTCCCAGAGAATCCTGGAAAAAAAAAAATCAAGGTGCAGACGTATTTCAGCCGGTGGACGCTTGCTTTTCTGAGGAGTCGAGTGAGGCGTAGGCAGGTCCACATAGACTCCACGTGGTTGCTGCCATCCCTGAAGGCCCTCGTAATCAGATGGTCCCACCTCTCAGGTGCTCCCACCACAGGGGTTCCAAGGGCAGGAACAGGAAGGGGTGGAGTGCAAAGTGAAGATTCCCAACTCTCAACATTTATTGCCTGATCTGAGCGGATACAAGACTGCTCACAGGGAGACCAAGATGAATCATACGTTGATTCCCTAAGAGTGCCCAGCCAGTGTAAGAGGCAGACTCACAGTTCAGAAGTGCTCCTGAATGTTGCATGGTCTCTCTAACTACCTGCAGCAGGCTAAACTGCAGTGGGAGGATCCAGGAGTGCTCTCTGGAGGAAGTGTCCTTGAGCTGAATACTAACGGATGAACAAGAGTTCTCTACAGCACTCTTCACACTGGTAGGGGCATATGGATCACTGGAGATCTTGTTACGAAAAATGATCCTGATTCATCAGGTCTTGGGTGGGACCTTGCACTGCTCCCGGGACCAGACATGGAATAGAAAAGATCTTCAGATAATTATAGAATAGGAATGAAGGAAAGATAAAGGGAGCAGGGACATTTCTGGCAAACTTCAGCCCAGGAACACCCACAAAGGCATCAAGAGCCTGGCAGAACTAATTTATTGGAGAGCATCAGCTATCTTTTTTTGTTCAAGAACCACAGTCCTGCTCCCAACTGTCATCTCAGAGGCTCCCATCTTCCATGGATGAACCTTGTCCTGAGGACATGGCCTGTTTCAGAGGAGCACAGTGAGCCATACACTTGTGATGATCCTTGGAGAAGACAGCTGGGGACTACCTACTTAAACCTCCAGAGTGCCCTGAGTCAGAGGACACCCCACATCCACCCTCTTGCTCAGTCCAGATGCCAGAGGGCCCCATCCTGACTTCACCCTGTTCCTCACCCCCAATCCAATCCATCACATAGTCCATAGACTATTCCTTCAAGCACCCTCTGCTTTTTCTCTGTTTCAGACCCTGGCCTCCAGTGCAAACCACTATTCTTCCTCGGGTCACTGTCATTCCAGTGAGTGGCCATTCTCCTGGACCCCACTTCACCATGCTTCTTGTCTTCCCTCTCTTCCCAGCAGCCAGAGTAGAATTTTAATTCCATCATTTGAACATGGCAAGAATGAAACTGTATCTCGATATGTGACAGCGAAGGTACAGCAAATTCCTGCCCTTGGCGCCCTGTCTCCTAGGTCTGGGTACTAAAATGCAAGCGTGGGCATCATCCCAGCATGCCCTAGACAATTCTAGTGGTGCTCCATGGGTGCCTGCATAACCTTGGCGATGTTAAAAAATAATAAAACAATATCCTAGTGAGAAAGGTAGACCACGGGAGTGAAAGTGAAAACTAATTGCAGCCATGGACAGTTGGAGAAACACCATGGTTTTGCCAATTTAACCAATGTGAGGACATCACATTTTTGGTTAAGATGATTCAGTCTTCATAAAGGCCAAATATAATCCAGCTTCGTTTTGAGACGTTCCCAATAAAGTGATCCATAGGATAAACATAACACTGAGTATGCTTGGGTCATAGTTACAGCTCCTCCGATTTACTGTAGAATCAACAGAGACTGTTCTGGAAAATCCTTTTTATGAGAGAGGCCACTCTGATGTGAAGCTCAGGTGACGCAATGTCCATGTGAATTGTAAACAAATGACTCATCTCCTGAATTCAGAGGATATTTGCTAGTGAAGCAAGACACTGAGACTCAAGACATAAGGAGACAAGTGAGTCTTCTTCGGAGAAATGTCTATTTCAGTCTTCCACTCATTTTTTGATTGGGTTGTTTGTTTGTTTTTTGGTATTGAGTTTTGTGAGCTGTTTGTATATCTTGGAGATTGATTCTTGTCAGTTGCTTCATTTGCAAATATTTTCTCATTCCTAGGATCGTCTTCTTATCATGTTGATGGTTTTTTCTTTGCTGTGCAAAAGCTTTTAAGTTTAATTAGGTCCCGTTTGTTTATGTCTGTTTTTATTTTCATTACTCTAGGAAATAGGCTACATAGCACAGGCAGCTCAGCTCCGTGGTGACCTAGAGAAGTGGGTGGGGAAGGCCAAGAGGGAGGGGGACATATGTTTATATATAGTTTATATGATTTATAGGGTATAGGATTCTCTTTGTTGTACAACATCATAAAGCAACTATATCATGATCAAACCCCAGTTCCTGCTTTGGTAGGAGATGGTAAAGGCAGATTCTTTACCATCTGAGCCACTAAGGAAGCCCCAAAATAGAAAATGTTAAAAAGTTAAAAATATGAAATATTTTTGCCCAGAAAAGTGTTCCTAGGAAGACAACCCCCTTAGGAAGACAAGGCAGTAGTAGCATCTCCCATCTGCACCCTCCTTCCCCAAGAGACTCTGATCCAGATGCTCTCCTTGGGGGGCCTGGATATTTGCATTTTTTTTCCATGATCCTCTCACGATTCCGATGCACAGCCAAGATGGGGAATCACTGCAGTGGAGGGTCGACTCTAACTTCTGTTGAAGGGAGGTGTATCTCCTACTGACTTGGCCCGTGTACCCCCAGAAGGATGTACCCCATCCTTCTGGGGATGTGAACTCTGGGTTCACATCCCCAGAGTTCATAATTGTTTAATATTAATACAGGAGGTGGTGTTAGTGGTAAAGAACCCATCTGCCAACGCAGGAGACATAAGAGACCTGGGTTCAAATCGTGTGTTGGGAAGATCCCCTGGAGGAGGGCATGGCAACTCACTCCAGTATTCTTGCCTGGGGAATCTCATGGACAGAGGAGCTTGGCAGGCTACAGTCCATGGGGTTACAAAGGGTTGGATACATCTGAAGCATGCACACAATATGTAAACTTTATTTTTAGAGCCCTTTTGGGTGAACAGCAAAATTGGCTGAAAAGTACAGGGATTTCCCATAGATGACCTGACCCTACACGCTCAAACCCTCCCTATCAACTTTCCCACCAGAAAGGTACATTTGTTACAGTCAGTGACCTGCGCGGACCCATTCCCATCTCCCAGAGTCCATAATTTATAACAGGGCTCACTCTTGGTGTCATACATTCTGTGCCTGCATGCCTGGTTGGGTCTGACTCTTTGCGACACTTTTGACTGTAGCCCGCCAGGGTCTTCTGTCCATGGGATTTTTCAGGCAAGAATACTGGAGCAGGTTTCCATTTCCCTTCTCCAGAGGATCTTTCCAACCCAGGGACGAACCCACGTCTCCTGTGTCTCTTGCATTGCAAGCAGATTCTTTACCCACTGAGTCACCGGGGAAGTCCATACATTCTGTGGTTTTGACAAATGTACACTGACATGTATGTAGCATTATAGTGTCATATAGAGTATGTAGTGTCCTAAACATACTCCTTTCTTTGTGTCGTAAAGGTACTTCTTGCTTTGCGTGTTCATTCTTCTCCCGCCCAATCCCTAGTAATCCCTCTTTTCATTTTTACCACTATGTTATCTTTTCCAGAATGCCATAAGGTTGGAATCATATACTATGTAGTCTTTGGGGATTGAATTATTTTACTTAGCAATATGCACTTGATCTTTGCCTGTAGTTTTTCACTGCTTGATAGCTCATTTCTTTTTAGTGCTGAGTAATAGTCCATTAGGCCCACTTAGAGTATTTAACTCTCAGAGTTGTCCCCTCTGAGCCACCAGTGATTCATCAATTAGAGGTCTTCCTACTCAAGCGTTGGCTCTCTGGCTCTCTGATCTCTATTTTTGTCATCACATCTTCTCTGACTCTGACACTCCCCCTTTCCTCTTATAAGGACACTTATGATCACATTTTGAGCCACCTGAATAATTCAGGGAAATCACATCTCAGCGGCCCAACTCACAAATTCCTTTTGCATTGCAATTCTCTTACCCCTGCTGCTATGCAAACAATGCCTTTGTCGATGAACTTTTCTCAAAGGAACCCATTTCCAGCATCATCTGTTTCCTGGACTAATTAAATCCATAACTTTCATATAAAAAATGGTTACAAAAGATCAACTCACATAGCATTTAACCAACATGGTTCCAAGGAAATGAATAGGTTACTGAAAGTAACTCAGAAGTCAGGGTTTCTTGTAGAGATAACAAAGGGGAAGTAGGTATAGGTGTTACTTGTAAACTGAAGATATCTGACAAGATAATAAAATGAAGACACGCCTACATGGTGTTAGTCGCTCAGTCTTATCTGACTCTGTGTGATCCCGTGGAGTGCAGCGCACCAAGCTCCCTGTCCATGGGATTCTCCAGGTGAGAATACTGGAGTGGGTTGCCATTCCCTTCTCCCCATGCCTACATAAAGGCTGCCCAACTTTGAACAACTCTGTCAGGATTTTGCTGCCTTTATTATTGGAAGGAACCAGCTGTCTTTTTTGTTCAAGAACCATATTGCAGGCAACTGAGAATCTCCCCGGAGGCCCTGGTTGCATTTGGCAGTGCAACCTGAGGGCTTTGTCCCTAACTTAATACACAGTGCATGTGGGAAGCAGGATAACGAGGGGCACCCTTGCCCACCCCCGCCCCCAAAGGTGTTCATGTTCTAACCCCCATGAACTGTTGTGTTACCTGGCAAAAGGCACTTTGCAGATGTGATCAAGGTCACTGATTTTTAAGAAAGGAAGATTATCCTGGATTGTCTAGTCTCATGAGCCCTTCAAAGCAGAGAACTTTCTGCTTTGAAAGCAGAGGAGAGATGTAGCAGATAAAGCATCAGAGATATTCCAAGGATAAGAATTCCTCCTCGTCTTCCTGTTTCTGAGACGATCATATAATTTCTATTCTTTCATTTGTTGATGTGTTAATGAGATGCATCATTTTGTTTGATATTTTGGATTTGGAGACAACCTTGCATCCTTGGAATAAATTCCGCATCATTGTGGTGTATGGTCCTTTTAATGGACTTTAAAAACCGGCTTGCTAGAACTTTGTTGAAGATTTTTGCATCCAGGCCATTGGTGATACCTGTAATTTTTTTCGGGGGGAGGGTGTCTTTTTCTGGTTTTGGTGGGAGGGTGATTGTGGCCTCATAAGGTGAGTTCTGAGGCATTCCTTTCTCCTTGATTTTTTGGAATAGTTTGGGGGGAATTGGTGTGAACTCTAAATGTTCAGCAGAGTTCACATAGAAAAATCCGTCTGACCCTGGGCTTTTGTTTATTGGAAGTTTTTTAAATTGGTGATTCAACTTTATTACTGGTAATTATTCTGTATGCATTTTCTTTTTCTTGATTCAGTCCTGGGAGAATGTGCTTTTATAGAATTTATCCATTTATATTAGGTTGGCCATTTTGCTGACGTATAATTGTTCTTTGTGGACTTTCATGATCCTCTGTATTTCTATGGTGTTGGCTGTAACCTCTCTTTCATTTCTTATTTATTTAGGTGCTCTCTCTTCTTGATGAGTCTGACTAAAGGTGTATCCATTTTGCTTATCTTTTCAGAGAAATAGCTCTTAACTTCATTAACCTTTTCTCTTTTTTTGGTCTTAATTTCATTTATTTCTGCCCTGATTTTATGAGTTCTTTCCTTCTACTATATTCAGATATTGTTTACTCTTTTGCTTGTTCCTTCTAATCTGAATGACACTTTTGCCTGGTACATTATACTTGGTTATAGATTTTTTCCCTTCTTATCACTTTGAACATATGATGCCACTCTCTTTTTGCCTGCAAAGTTTCTGCTGAAAAGTCAGCTATTGGTCTTATGAGCGTTTTCTAGTATGCAATTAGTTGCTTTTCTCTTGATGTTTTTTAAGATTCTCTAAGTTTTGCCATTTTAATTATGATGTGTTTGGGTGCAGACCTCTTTGGGTCAAGGGGCTTTCCAGGTGGCGCTAGCAGTAAATAATCTGCCTGCCAAGGCGGAGGATGTACGAGACACTGGTTTGATCTCTGGTTCAGGAAGATCCTCTAGAGAAGGAAATGGCAACCCACTCAGGTGTTCTTGCCTGGAAAATCCCATGGACAGAGGAGCCTGGAAGGCTACAGTCCATGGGGTCACAAAGAGTCAGACATGACTGAAGTGACTTCGCACGCTTTGGGTTCATCCTGTTTGGGACTCTCTTTTCTTCCCAGACCTGGATATCTGTTTCCTCTCCCAAGTTTTCAGTTATTATGTCTTCAGATAACTTCCCTGCACAACTTTCTCTTCTGCTTTTAGAACCCTTATAATGAAATATTAGCAGGCTTGATGTTGTCCCAGAGATATCGTAAACTATCCTCATTTCTAAAAATTGCTTTTTCCCTTTATTCTGTTCAGCTTGAGAAATTCTCACTATTTGTCTTCTGGTTTGTGGATTCATTCCTCTGTGTCATCTCATCTACTGCTGATTCCTTCCAGTGTATTTTTTATTTTTATATCTTTTACTCTATTTGTATTGCATTCTTCAGATCTGCTTGGTTCTTATTTTCTCCTCCACTGTTACTCTTCTGACTGCCTTCATCCATTCTTCTTCCAAGTTCCTTGAGCATCTCTATGATCATTACCTTGAACTCTTTGTCCAGTAGGTTCCTTATCTTTGTTTTGCTGTGCAGTTGCTCAGCTGTGTCCGACTCTTTGCCACCACATGGAGTGCGGCACACCAGCCTTCTCTGTCCTTCACCGTCTCCCGGAGTTTGCTCAAGCTCATGTCCATTGAGTTGGTGATGCCTTTGTTTAGTTCTTCTGGGTTTTGTCTTATTCCTTCATTTAAAGTGTATTTCTCTGTTTCCTCATCTTCCCTACTTGATGAATTGGTTTCTCTATATATTGGGTAGGTTCGTTCAGTCTCCTGATCTTGGAGAAGTGGCCATAGGCGGGAGACTTGCTGGGGGACCCAGGAGCACACTCCCCTCTGGTAACTGAAGTTACATGCTCCAGGAACACCCACTGTGCGGGCCATGAGGTTCTTTCCTTCGTGGTGGGATTGACTATTTGGGGCATGCTGGTAGGCGGGGCTGGCCTTGTCCTGCTTGGCTGGCAGGTGCTTCCTTGAGTGGTTGTTACTGGCCCATTGGTCTGCAGGTAAGCTCCTGGAGGTAACAGACTAGGGGAAGGACTCCAAAATCACACTTGCCAGCGCCAGGGTCCTCAGGGAAGAACGTGCTCCCCAAGGTGGCTGCCACCAGCATCTGTGTTCCCAGGGTGAGCCTCAGTCACCTCCTCCCTCTCCTGGAGGCTCTCCAAAATCAGCACATGTGTCTCATCCAGGTTCCTTTCAAACTGCTGCCTCTGCACTGGGGCTCAGAGCATGTAAGATTTTGGGCATGCCCTGTCAGAGTCAAGCCTGATTTCCCCCATCTCTTTGGTTGTCTTGTAGACAGCCCCGCTGGTCTTTAAGGCCAGATGCTCTGGGACTCTTCTTCCTGGCACAGGACCCCTGGGCTGGGGAAACTGACTAGGGCCCAGACCCCGCACTGCCTGGGGATAACCTCGGCAATTGGATTATGTTCCTATTTGTGGGTACCGCCTACCCAGGGAGATTTGCCGTATCTGCACCCCTTCTCCTCACCTCATTGTGTTTCCTTCTTCACATTTTTAGTTGTGGAGACTCTTTTCTTCTAGTCTTCAGGTCATTCTGCTAGACAGCTGCTCTGTAAATAGGGGCAATTTTGGTGTGCCCACAGGAGGAGGTGAGCTCGGGGTCTTCCTACCCTGCCATCTTGCCCACCCTCCCCCTCCAGTGCAAGACTTTATTTAAGAGTTCCAACAACAGCCGAAGAGACAGTGCAGGAACCTTAACTACGGAATTGAATTGATATATTCAATTCCTGTATTCGACATATGAATTCAGATCCAGGCCCCAAGGCAGGCCTGAAAGCAGGAGGAGGATGCGGCTCAGAAGAGACAGAGGGAACCTCAGGAAACCCTGTGGTTTCGAGAGGCAGGAAATATATGACTGCGGCTGAAGTCAATTTCCCCTGGAGACGGAGAGGGAGATAAGGTTGGAAGAAGCAGAAGACAATTTCTATTTAAAAGGCTGTGGGGAAAATACTTTGTCCTCATTTGACTGATCATAAGAATAAGCGAAGCAATTTTGTTCCAGATCATGAAATAATGGCTCTCTTCTGCAAGATTATCTACTAGGAAGACCTCTGTCTTCCTCTGGTGATGGGATGGTAAACGATGCACATGACAGACTGCCTGGAAAATAAGATGTAATGATGAGGGTCAAACATGCTTATTAAAACCATGTGGAAGGAAAACAGGAAGAAGGGAGACTGCTGTTAATTATGACAAGGAAGCAGATAAGAAAGTGGCTAGACAGGCTTTTTCACAGATGTTTGGGTTCAATATATTTTGAGACTATCAAAGAGGCACGTTAGAACCATTACATATATTCAGCTGCACTGGGTATTAACTACCTGCTCTTCCTTTACAGGGAGCAAGTAAGATGGCCAGGTGATATTTTTATTAAGTGAAACTGTTTCTTTGATTTAGATTTGCTTCCTTTTTCTTGGAAATGGTAGATATCCCACCTGTAGGAATTGCAAATGGTCTTCTCTATAGCCCAGAGGCCTTGGGTGCTGCACTTCATGGGGTCGCAGAGAGTCCAACACGACTGAGCAACTGAACTGAACTGAACTGAACTGATAGCCCAGAACTGAGGGGCTGGTGTCTTAGAGCTAGGCTGTCTCAGCTGAAATCTCAGCTCCTCCTTTGACTGCTGTTTAATCGCTCTGTGCCTCAGTTTCCTCCTTTGTAAAATGAGGGTGATGCGAATGGTTGTACCTACTTGGCGAGGCTACAAGAAGACTGACTGAGTCACTGTCCGTACAGAAGACTGTCCACACCTTGTAACGTTAGCTGTGAACCCAAGTTTGCTTTTCTATTAATTCCTCACTTTCTGCTCACTTTTATTGTAGCTGAGCAGGTGTTTCTTCTTTATTACACATTTTCTTATGCCTTCAGTTTAGGGTCTGTGGTCTTTCTTGGAGGAGGGGCTATTTCTCATTTCCAGTCGTCTGATCAGTCACTGGAGGAGTGATGGGGAAACTTCAGACAAAATCCACAGGGTGCGTGTGGATGCTGGAGGCAGGGGCTTGGGTTCACACACTTGTCCCAAGACTGACTCATCAGCACAGCCTCTAGAAGCCTCTGCCAAGTATCAGCTGTGGCAAGAACTGGTTAGAGCCGAAGTGATGAGGTGTGGTGTTCAAACCCACTGGCTGAATCATTTTGATCAATTGTTAGGTTGAATTGTAAAAAGCGGCATTTATGTAGGTCAGAAAGGATAAATGTTAACAATGCTATATAAGTCAAGATAATATTTCATGTTTCCTGCATCTGTTGATTCAGTTCAGTTCAGTTCAGTCGCGCAGTCGTGTCCGACTCTTTGCGACCCCATGAATTGCAGCACGCCAGGCTCCCTGTCCATCACCAACTCCCGGAGTTCACTCAGACTCACGTCCATTGAGTCTGTGATGCCATCCAGCCATCTCATCCTCGGTCGTCCCTTTCTCCTCCTGCCCCCAATCCCTCCCAGCATCAGGGTCTTTTCCAATGAGTCAACTCTTCGCATAAGGTGCCCAAAGTACTGGAGCTTCAGTTTTAGCATCATTCCTTCCAAAGAAATCCCAGGGTTGATCTCCTTCAGAATGGACTGGTTGGATCTCCTTGCAGTCCAAGGGACTCTCAAGAGTCTTCTCCAACACCACAGTTCAAAAGCATCAATTCTTCAGCCTTCTTCACAGTCCAACTCTCACATCCATACATGACCACAGGAAAAACCATAGCCTTGACTAGACGGACCTTAGTCGGCAAAGTAATGTCTCTGCTTTTGAATATACTATCTAGGTTGGTCATAACTTTTCTTCCAAGGAGTAAGCGCCTTTTAATTTCATGGCTGCAGTCACCATCTGCAGTGATTTTGGAGCCCAAAAAAACAAAGTCTGACACTGTTTCTACTGTTTCCCCATCTATTTCCCATGAAGTGATGGGGCCAGATGCCATGATCTTCGTTGATTACTGTATATGAAGCGTGCTTAATCGCTCGGTCATGTCTGAATCTTTGTGACCCCATGGGCTGCAGCCTGTCAGTCTCCTCTGTCCATGGGCTTTCCTAGGCAAGAATACTGGAGTAGGTAGCCATTCCCTACTCCAAGGGATCTTCCCAACCCAGAGATCGAACCTGGGTCTCCTACACTGCAGGCAGATTCTTTCCTATCTGAGTCACCATGGAAGCCATGGTTATGAATAGTTATATCATTTACTACTTTCTAGGTGGAGCTACTAATGTCAACAGGCTGCATTAAAGAGCTCCTGGGGGCAAAAAGATAATTCTGTAATTCTATTCTATGTCCCACTCACATCTTTGATTAAAATACTTTCTGCACTTCATAGATTGGCGTTTACCAGATCCCTCTATGTGCTGAGTGAGATGATACTTAGTCACCAGGTATCCATAGTTTAAGATCATTTAAGGTTTGCCATCATCACCAGCATTAATCTTTTGCAAAAGTGCTCAGCCTTCCTGGATGCCTTACAGGAATATTCCTAAGCATTTTGAGGAGGTCATAGAAGGACTCCAGGGAGAATATGAAGTATACGGATGGTCCTCCTTATGGGTATCTTCACTTTGGATGCACCTGGAATATGATTTTGCTATGTCGGGGAGAAGAGGAAGAACAAAAAAGGAAAATTCTTGTGATCCAAATGTCTGCCTTTATCTCCAGTCTAACTTTGGGAACAGGAATTCCTGGGTAACCGTAACTGTAACTAGCATGATTGAGGAACTAGCTTTCATTCTGGTCCAGTCTAAACCCCTCTCATCCACGGGAACTATCCTGGTGGCCCTCTGCTTTCATGCCATCCCTGCCTGTAGCCGTTTAGCACAGGATTGGTTGTGTTGTCCTTGCTCGCTCTTAAGAATAATTACAGAGTTTTCAGACTTTGTATCTCCAATGTCAGAAGTCTAACCTCTTCGACAGTCATCTTACACTGAAGGTTTTACTTCATGTTAAAATGCTTTACCAAGAGCTGGAGAGCAGATCCAACTTTAGTAATATTATCAGTCAGCTAGGCTGGGTTATTTTGCAGTTAACAACTCCAAGATCTCTGAGCTTTTATTCAGTACCCTAAGCATTCCATTCTTGTTTGCTCAGCTGGTTGTGCTTTTTGGGTTTTCTCTGAAGAATGAAGGAGTCATATTTCACTTTTTTTTTTTTAAAGGAAAGTGAAATATGACTTTTAATTATATGAGTTATAATCAGTAATTTACCATAACTTTTGTGCAATTCCCTGAAATATCAATACGCAATAGCAATATAGTTATGCATACATTGTTTGTATGTTATTACTGTTGCCTGGGTCAGGAAGATTCCCCTGGGGAAGGGATAGGCTACCCACCCCAGTATTCTTAGGTTTCCCTGGTGGTTCAGATGGTAAAGAATCAGCCTGAAATGTGGGAGACTTGGGTTCGATTGCTGGGTTGGGAAGATCCCCTGGAGGAGGGCATGGTGATCCACTCCAGTATTCTTGCCTGGGAAATCCCCATGGACAGAGGAGCCTGGCCGGTGACAGTCCATAGGATCTCAAAGAGTTGACATGACCGAAGACTGAACAGTGACTTTCACCCATCGCCTGGCCATCACTATTTCACTTTCTCTCTCTATGAATTTAAGTATTCCAGGTACCTCATGTAACTGGGCTTCCCTGGTGGCTCAGAGGGTAAACCGTCTGCCTGCAATGCAGGAGACCCAGGTTTGATCCCTGGGTGGGGAAGACCCCTGGAGAAGGAAATAGCAACCCACTCCAGCACTCTTGCCTGGAAAATCCCACGGACTGAGAAGCCTGGTGGGCTACAGTCCATGGGATCACAAAGAGTCAGACACGACTGAGCGACTTCACTTTCACTTTCATGTAAGTGGAGTCGTACAATATTTATCCGTTTGCAACCAGGTTCACCCAGCATAATGTCTTCACGAATCATCCATGTTGTAGCCTGTGTCAAAATTTCACTTCTTTGAAGAATAAATGATGTTTTGTCGTGCTCATATTCTGCTTTATTCATCTTCTGGATGTACCAGTTTGTTTATCCATTCATCTGTCAGTGGACAGTTGGGTTGCTTCTACCTTTTGATTAGTATGAATAGTGCCACTGTGAACATTGGTATATTTATTCAAGTCCCCGATTTCAATAATTTCTGGTGTTTATCTAGAAGCGGGATTGCAGGAACATATGGTAGTTCTAATTTTAACTTTTTTTTTTTTTAACGTTAAACAACAATATTTAACTCAGCGTTTTAAACACTATTTTCTGTGGGACTATGGCCCCTTCGGTGACTCCCAGCGCATTTTAGCCTTGTTAAGTTCTGAGAAATTCTGCACGAAGGAAATCTTTTTATCTTGGATTAATGCAGCATGTATCAAATTTATTTAACTGTAGAATTCCTGCCCTGGTTTCTGAGCTATTAAGACCTCACGAAATATAATGTGGGAAATATTTAACCATTCAACTCACTCTATGTGGGCTTCGTGAAAAATGGCCAGATGGTCTCAGGATAAATCTAAAATGTGGGGAATAAAGATGCCACAGTGCAGTCAGCTCCCTGGCCAGCATTCTCATTGGCTAAAAATCGCTAAAAATGTCTGACACCACCAGAAATGAAAAATCAAGTTGAGTGAAAGAGATGAAATCTGGCCAGAAGAGGGCAAGGAGCAGAGTGAGGCTGGGGGTAGAGACTGCCGGTCTACGGTCGACCCACAGCTATTGACAGCGCAGGCTGCATTCCGCTCCCCTCGCTCATCAAAGGGCGATTTGAAAATGGATGCTATTTCGGTCATTTCCCCGGAGGAAAGAGGCTCAGACCACAGGGTTGATAAGCAGAGGTGTTGGGGTTGGAGCTGTTTTTGTGACTCTGAAGCAGAGAGAGAGAGAGAAGGGACCACCAGTGGATCCCGGAGTGGCTCTGAGTTGGCTGCAAAGCTGGGCCACCCCCAGCTGCAGAGCCACATGGTGGCTGTCTGCGGGTGAACAAGGAGCCCCCCAGCCTCAAGGGACCCTCATGGGGTCCATCGCAGGAGGAACGTCCCAACATTTTTTTGATCATGTGCTATACAGAAAATGAGAGTTTGTATATGATAACCTGAGATTGTTGCAGTGAAAAGGAAAGAAAAAGAGGAATGGGTTTTTCTCTTTTCCTTTCCTGGAAGCAAAGAAGATAAAGAGAACAGTGAGCAGGCCTGAATGGTTCCTAGTTTTTTTTATGTTAACTGCTCCCAACTGCACATCTGCAAGTTTACTTTTCTGCCCCCTAACTCTGCAGGTGCTACACTTCGCACCTATGTTCCTCTGACTTTCTGCTAAATTCACCCCTTACCTGGAGCTCACCCTTTCGTCACCCTTCCCCTTGCAGTTACACATCAGAAAGAAGGCTGCAGAGCCGCCAAACTGCCAGACTCCGTTCCTGGGTTACTGCTGCCAGCCTATGACTGTCTGAAACCACACAAGAAGAAGAAAGGAAGATCCTATCACCTTTGGTCCTCATCACTGACTTTGAGCCTTTGCCTGATAGAAGCCCCAAGACACCTCATGGAACGGGGCCATGGTTCCTGAGGCGTGAGCCCACTGTGTCCCTGTCTCCACTGGCTAAGAATTAAAGCCATCTTTCTTTTTCCTCCAAACTCTGTCTCTGTAATTTTTCATTCATCTTTGGTGGGTAGAGAAGGCTGAGATTTTGGCCAGCAACAGCAGGGATGAGCTAAAGATACAGGAGGTTGGCCACAGACCTGGGGACTGTGGACACCCCAAACCTCTGCCCAGCTTCCTGTGGGCTGAGGGTATCTCTCTGTATCAGTTTAGTTTTTTAAACAAAAACAAAAACAAATTTTATCATAAAATATAATATCATATGAGTAATACACGTTTATTGTATAAAACCTAAAATGTAGCCTTAACACAAAGCAGAAGAGAAAGAAAGACTAGTGGCTGTTTATAAGAGGCATTCTTACAAGACGTTTCTGAAAATTAAATTTTGTTCAGAAAACTTTCTTAGATACCAATATGTGAGTATAGGTTAAATGATTTATAATAAAAATTACTAAAATATAAAATCCTGTGTTTCTATAGGATTCTTTTATAAAATATAAACTTTAAAAATTTGAGATAATTTTAGATTTACAGAAAAACTGCAAAGACAGTGTTCCCCTGGATACATCTGACCTAATTTTCAGTTCAGTTCAGTCCCTCAGTTGTGTCCAACTCTTTGTGACCCCATGGACTGCATCACGCCCAGTCTCTGTGTCCATCACCAACTCCTGGAGCTTGCTCAAACTCATGTCCATTGAGTCGGTGATGCCATCCAACCATCTCATCCTCTGTCGTCCCTTCTCCTGCCTTCAGTCTTTCCCAGCATCAGGGTCTTTTCCGACAAGTCAGTTCTTCTCATCAAGTGGCCAAAGTGTTGGAGCTTCAGCATCAATCCTTCCAATGAATATTAAGAACTGATTTCCTTTAGCATGGACTGGTTGGATCTCCTTGCAGTCCAAGGCACTCTCAAGAGTCTTCTCTAGCACCACAATTCGAAAGCATCAATTCCTTGGTGCTCGGACTTCTTGATGGTCTAACTCTCACATCCATACATGACTGGTGGAAAACCCATAGCTTTGACTAGATGGACTTTTGTTGGCAAAGTAATGTCTCTGTTTTTTAATATACTGACCAGGTTTGTCATAGCTTTTCTTCCAAAGAGCAAGCGTCTTTTAATTTCATGGCTGCAGTTACCATCTGCAGTGATTTTGGAGCCCCCAAAATAAAGTCTGCCACTGTTTCCATTGTTTCCCCATCTATTGCCATGAAGTGATGGGACTGGATGCCATGATCTTAGTTTTCTGAATGTTGAGCTTTAAGCCAATTTTTTCACTCTCCTTTTTCACTTTCATGAAGAGGCTCTTTAGTTCTTCTTTGCTTTCTGCCATAAGGGTGGTGTCCTCTGAATATCTGAAGTTATTGATATTTCTCCTGGCAATCTTGATTCCAGCTTGTGCTTCATCCAGCCCAGCATTTCTCATGATGTACTCTGAATGTAAGTTAAATAAGCAGGGTGACAATATATACAGCCTTGATGTACTCCTTTCCTGATTTGGAACCAGTCTTTTGTTTCATGTCCAGTTCTAACTGTTGCTTCTTGACCTGCACACAGGTTTCTCAAGAGGCAGGTCAGGTGGTCTGGTATTCCCATCTGTTTCAGAATTTTCCACAGTTTGTTGTGATCCACACAGTCAAAAGCTTTGGTGTAGTCAATGAAGCAGAAGTAGATGTTTTTCTGAAACTCTCTTGCTTTTTGGATGATCCAGCGGATGTTGGCAATTTGATCTCTAGTTCTTCTGCCTTTTCTAAATTCAGCTTGAACATCTGGAATTTCTCAGTTCACATATTGTTGAAGCCTTACTTGGAGAATTTTGAGCATTACTTTGTTAGCATGTGAGATGAGTGCAATTGTACAGTAGTTTGAACATTCTTTGGCATTGCCTTTCTTTGGGATTGGAGTGAAAACTGACCTTTTCCAGTCCTGTGGC
This sequence comes from Aepyceros melampus, assembly GCA_006408695.1. Lineage (NCBI taxonomy): Eukaryota > Metazoa > Chordata > Mammalia > Artiodactyla > Bovidae > Aepyceros > Aepyceros melampus. Next base: position 50,239 of record SJXQ01009716.1, read on the forward strand.
CACTGCTGAGTTTTCCAAATTTGTTGGCATATTGAGTGCAGCACTTTCACAGCATCATCTTTCAGGATTTGAAATAGTTCCACTGGAATTCCATCACCTCCATTAGCTTTGTTCGTAGTGATGCTTGCTAAGACACACTTGACTTCACATTCCAGGATGTCCGACTCTAAGTGAGTGATCACACTATCGTGATTATCTTGGTCATGAAGCTCTTTTTTGTACAGTTCTTCTGTGTATTCTTGCCACCTCTTCTTAATATCTTCTGCTTGTGTTAGGTCCATACTATTTCTGTCCTTATCGAATCCATCTTTGCATGAAATGTTCCCTTGATATCTCTAATTTTCTTGAAGAGATCTCCAATCTTTCCCATTCTGTTGTTTTCTTCTGTTTCTTTGCATTGATTACCGAGGAAGGCTTTCTTATCTCTCCTTGCTCTTCTTTGGAACTCTTCATTCAAATGGGAATATCTTTCCTTTACTCCTTTGCCTTTTGCGTCTCTTCTAGACCCAGATTTAGTTTCCCCTAATTAACATATTCTCTTCTATTACCATGAACAGAAACACTATAATCTCACGTTATCACAGTACATTTGCAAATTTAAGAAACCAACATGCGTCCATTACTATGAACTAAGCTAAACAGATTTTATTTGAATATAGCATTACTCTTTGGTGAGCTTCCCTGGTGGCTCAGATGGTAAAGAATCTGCCTCCAATACAGGAGACTAAAGTTTGGCTTCTGGGTTTGGAAGACCCCCTGGGGAAGGGAATGGCAACCCACCTCAGTATTCTTGCCTGGAGAATTCTGTGGATAAAGGAGCTGGTGGGTTGTAAAGAGTTGGACATGACTGAGCACCTAACACTCTCACTTACTTTCTGATAACTACAATGTCTCTTTACACATCGTTTTCCAGAGACGTCACTGAAGATCTTAGGTTTTCTATCTCTTGTTCCTGAATTCAATAGTTTATATTTACGTGTGTGCACGTGCGTTGCTTCAGTTGTGTCTGACTCTTTGTGACCCAATGGGGTCACCAAGGCTTTTCTGTCCAGGGGATTCTCAAGGCAGGAATACTGGAGTGGGTTGCCACACTCTTCTCCAAGAGATTTTTTTTGACCCAGGGATTGAACCTGAATTCTTTACATCTTAGGCACTGGCAAGTGGCTTCTTTACCACAAACACTGCCTGGGAAGCCCAATATTTATATTTACCTAACTTAAATCATCTGCTTACTGTGAAAGAATGCTTCCTCTGGTTATCAAGTGTGTTCTTTTATGTGCAGTAATTTAAGCAGATTAACTAAGGTACAATTCAACAACCTTCCTCATAATGATTATAGTCATCCTTTTTAGAAAAAAAAATATTGTAGTATAGTGGATGTATAATATTATTTAAGTTTCAGGTACCCAGCATAATGATTCATAGCTTTAAAGGTAATGTTGCATTTATATTATTATAAAATATTGGCCATATTCCCTGTGCTGTACAATATATCCTTGTAGCTTACTTTATCATCATCTTTATGGAATAAACCCACATATCATTGCTAATAAAACTGAGCTCTTAAATGCATTAAATTTATTTTTGCATGCTCAGTTTCTCAGTCATGTTTGACTCTGTGATCCCATGGACTGTAGCCTGCCAGCTCCTCTGTCCATGGAATTTTCCAGGCAAGCATACTGGAGTGGGTCCATTTCCTTCTTCAGGGGATCTTCCTGACCCAGGCATTGAACTCCAGTCTCCTGCATCTCCTATACCGGCGGGCAGGTTTGTTATCACCGAGCCACCTAGGAAGCCCAAAATGACTTTTGTTATTCCTTTTTTTAATTCTATATTACAATAAGAAGAAAATGAAGCTGCATCAGCAGAGCCCTAGAAGGGAACAGGTAAGCTGTCCGGATGGGGTGATTGAGGTCACTTTAGTAAGACACTCTATTTGCAAAGCTTAGGGCAAGTTGAAGGAGACCCTCAGGACAGAGTGACACTCTGGAGCAAGCACAGCGCGGGCTACTGTGAATCCCCTCTAGGCCTGAACAGAGGAGCAGTTTGCAAGAGATGACGGCAACATAAATGGAAACGGAGTGACAGAAAAGTCAGTATCCTGAAACAGACTTTAAAAGCAACTGAGCGCCCACTGTTTGTGTCTTTCGGTCCAGATGTGATTATCCACATCAGCTGTGCAGAGCTGAACGAAGACAGAAATCAGAGTTTGGGTTTAAAAAAGGGGGAAAAAATACCACATCTGGTTTAGCCATGAGGCTATGATTCCCCTGCCATTCCTGGTGAATGCTATGCCTCAAGGCAGCTTCGTCAGAGCTTTGCTAGTCTTCTAGAATCGGATGGTTAGATCTTTGCTGCAGAAAGAGTTGTCCCGGCATTACCGCGTTGGCCACTCTGAGAAGGATGCCTGGCATCTTCTCCTCTGGATGCTGGCTTTGTCTTTGTCTGGGCTTGTCTCTTTTCTGTGTTCCTGTGCTTAGCAGTTGTTTCCTGCCTCAGAGATCTGTAAGCACAGACACATCCTTATTTTCCATTCCTCCATATTTGGGTTGAAACCATTCTTAGTTATAGTCCTTATCAAAATCGATTCTTACATCCATTTAACCTTGTGAAGTCCATCATGAATTTTAAGATTTCTTTTAACTCCAGCGTGTAGTTGGGAATTTCTTTAAACTAAGTTTTCCTGGAGTACAGCTGCTTTATGACACTGTGTTTGCTTCTCCTGCACAGCAAAATGAATCAGTGACGTGTATACATGTATCCTACTCAGGACCCCACAATGCTACACCCTATGCTCTCACCAGTTCATACACAGTATGCCTAGTATTACTTTATATAGAGTATCAGTGGTGTATATGTGTCAATCCCAGTCTCCCAGTTCCTCCCACCCCCCTTCTTGCCCCCTTGCTATTTCTACATTTATTCTCTACATCTGTGTCTCTATTTCTGCTTTGCAAATAAGGTCATCTATAACATTTTCTTCTGGATTCCACATATCATATATGTGTTACTATGTGGTGTTTGTTTTTTCCCTTCTGCCTGGGCGTGGACTTTTAAGTCCAGTTCAATCACGAAGAACATACTCCAGTGTATGCCCAGACTACTGAAAGGCTAGAAAGAAGGATGAGTTCTTTCTCTCTTTATTTAATCACACACTCGTGTATTAACTAAGACATTTTGGACCCAGTAACTGATAGCTGGCTGAAACTCTACTTTGATTGTCATAATAATAATTAAAAAAAACACCAATTTGGGGAATATATTTATTTTAGGATTTTATTAGTAAGTTATGAGTTTGTGATGAAAACAAAACAATTGGAAATTTTTAAAGAGTTTGAAAAAGAAAATATTGCTAGGCTTGTGTTTAGAGAAAAATGAAAATATGGGTCATATTCATAATAAATTAGGGAAGTTAGTTTTATATTAAGTGGTTGATGGATGAATCCATGTTTCCATGGGGAACTTTCCTCTCAATGAACTACAGTCCTTGCCTTCAATATTGACAACAAATGCTCTGGGAATGGAAATCGATGATGTTTGAAGTATCATCACAAGTAATAATAATAAACACAAGTGACAACAAATACGATCTAACATTGTACCAGTCTTTGTGGTTAGCATTGTATATGATCTGAGGTTAATACCCACAGGAGGTAGGTCTTATGATGAGTCTTTTATTACATAAGCAAACAAGCAAAGAACAGAAATATACCCAAGATCACGAAGGGTTGGAGCTAAAATCTGGACTCAGTTTTTCTGGTTCCACTGCCCAGAGTCTTAACTATCAGTTCAGTCACTCAGTCATGTCCGACTCTTTGTGACCCCAAGAATCACAGCACGCCAGGCCTCCCTGTCCATCACCAACTCCTGGAGTTTACCCAAACTCATATCCATTGAGTTGGTGATGCCATCCAGCCATCTCATCCTCTCTCATCCCCTTCTCCTCCTGCCCCCAATCCTCCCAGCATCAGTGTTTTTTTCAATGAGTCAACCCTTCACATGGGAATGTTAAATGGGATAATTCAGTTGATTCTTCCTCTATCTCTTCAACTTTGTTTGGTTCTTCTTGCCCTTGTAGAAAAATTCAGGCCATTGCATATTTCTAATCTGTTTTAGGGATTAAAAAAATATTACAACCATTTTAGTCACAGACTCAGTTTTGTACTGAGAAGGATGTTTAAGAGTCTTGGTGTCCACCTTCTTTAGAAATTATAGGTATTTCTGTGCTAGATCTTAGTGTAGCAGAGAACCTTTGACTTGGGAAGGGGGTTGGATAGATTTTCTTCTTTATGATTCTGCTTCCTCTTTTGTGAAACTTGTGGCATGGCCCCTCTGAGCCTGGGGAGTGGGCAGAGAAGAGTGATAAAGGAGGACAGGAAAAATTTCCTACCAGGTCCTGCTGCTGGCTGCCAGCATGCTCTCTGGGGCTGGGCAATGTGTAAGCTAATGCCTTTCTCTCAGTTCAGTTCAGTCATTCAGTCGAGTCTGACTCTGTGACCTCATGGACTGCAACACGCCAGGCTTCCCTGTCCTTCACCATCTCCTGGAGTTTGCTCAGTTTCATGTCCATTAAGGCAATGATGCCATCCAACCACCTCACACTCTGTCATCCCCTTCTCCTCCTGCCTTCAATCTTTCCCTGCATCAGGGTCTTTTCAGATGAGTTGGCTCTTTGCACAGGTGGCCAAAGTATTGGAGCTTCAGCTTCAGCATCAGTCCTTCCAATGAAGATTCAGGGTTGATTTCCTGAATGGACTGGTTTGATCTCCTTGCAGTCCAAGGGACTCTCAAGGGTCTTCTCCAACACCACAGTTTGAGAACATCAGTGCCTTTCTTTAGTTAGCTGATTTTGTTCAGACAGTGTTCCTTTTTCGAGTGATCCCTGCCACGTGGATGACATCCCCCATCACTGGATTGATCCCAGTGCAGCCAGCCTGAAGGGGTCCACGGGATTTTCACACTCAGGTGCACTGTCCCTCTTGAACCTGAATGATGGCCGATCCCAACGGGGCCACCTCTCCCTGGAATCCTCTGTCAGCAGCCAGCCAGCCAGTCTCCAGAACTTCAGATGGCTCAGGAGGGGTCAGACACGTGTCTGTTCCCCCACCTGCTCCCCGGGTGTGGGTGTCCAGTTTAAGGCATGCCTTTCTCTCCCAACTTCCCTGGCCTCTCTCTCGGTTCTAGGGGCACCCTCCCCCTCACCCCTCCCACTTGGAGTGAAACTCACAGTGTAGCTCGTTCCTAAGAAATTCCCATCAAGTCCTTCCTGTCTCCTCCCTGCCTCCCACTTTGCTATGTCCATGGCGCTAGGCGGTTCATGAGGGCTGCATCTGCTTCTGGTCTAGGGGCTAAACCCAAGACCTTCCAGTTTGGAACTGCATGTCTGCTGTGCCTTGGGGGCACGTTAAACATCCTGCTACAGTTGTTTATTACTCACGACACATCCGCCAATTACCTCTCAAAGGGATTTGGGATGATTGAGGATGTAAATCATGTTCTATCAGCCAGGTTCAAATCTAGTCTTGTCCTCATCCCCTACAAAGCTCCGCAGCCCTGGGTGAAATGGCTCTGATTCTTCCTGCTTTCTCAGAGATGCTAATACAGGTACTGAAGAGCGGAGAGGGCTTCCCAGGTAGCGCTAGTGGTAAAGAATCTGCCTGCCAATGAAGGAGATGTTAAGAAACACAGGTTCCATCCGGGTTTGGAAGGTCCCCTGGCAACCCACTCCAGTTTTCTTGCCTGGAGAATCCCATGGACGGAGGAGCCTGGTGGGCTGCGGTCCATGGGGTCGCAAACAGTCAGACACAACTGAGCTACCCAACAACAACAGCAGCAGAAGGAGAAGACGCAAGGCTCATTTCTCACTCTCCAGCTTTCTTCCACTTGTCAATCAAGTTAAGCTTTGTGTTTACATGATGCCAAAATCAATCAATACACTTTTTTTAAAAAATGGCGAGGAACATTGAAATATATATTAGTGCAGCAAAACAAGCCATAGCAGCAGAGCCTCCAGTGGACTGTGCTCTTTGTCCGAGTGAAAGGGTAAACAAGCTGGGGATTCACAGGATGAGTACTATGCAATTGTAAGTGGGTGGACGGCCCATTTTGCTACTTCCATCCTTCTCTGCCAATTCTAATGAAAAATGTCCTCCCCCCAGCTCCATCCTCCCCATCTTTCGCTGAGCTGATCTTTACCTTTGTTCTCGACACTCTCATTCGTTTTGTCTTGGCAAGCTTAATTACGGTTTAAGGTAGGCAGACATTTCTCAAACTCTTTTTTAATAACGTGTCACAGTTGGAAGCTGGCCTCTTAGGAAGTGCAAAGCCAGAGGCATCTTGTCGCACTTTTTCACTTGGTGAAGTGATTCAAGGAACAATTCAGACTTTGTTGAAATTATAGCAACATTTTAGAAAATGGCACACATAATGCAAATGGTGCATGTAAATGCGAAAGCTTCAGGAGGCAGGCGCCCCTACCCATCTGTGTTCACCAAACGGAGCGCACGTTTCTGTGCGTATAATGGGAATGCTGGTAACTCCGTGTTGGATTAATGTCTGGAAACTTCTGATTATTTTTAAACACAGGGACTTAGAATTCAGAAGGCTTCCCCCACCCTTTGTCATTTTTATTACACTAGAAATGGTAACACACTCCAGTATCCTTGCCTGAGAAATTCCATGGACACAGGAATCTGGCAGGCTACAGTCCATGGGGTTGAAAAAGAGTCAGGCATGACTTAGCGACTAGGTAACAACAACAGACATTGTATAATCAAATTTTCATTGTATGAAAATCAAAAATGCTTTAAAAAATTGCCCTAATACTATCACTCACTAAAAACTAGTATCAATAATTTGATTTAAGAGTGAGTGAGTGAGTGAAAGTTGCTCAGTCGTGTCTGACTCTGCGACCCCGTGAAATTCTCCAGGCCAGAATACTGGAGTGGGTAGCCTTTCCCTTCTCCAGGGGATCTTCTCAACCCAGAGATCAAACCTTGGACTCTCGCATTGCAGGTGGATTTCTTACCAGCTGAGCCATTCGGGACGCCCAATTTGGTTTATAGTTCTATATAATTAGTTATGCAGGTATCATATTAGGTATTATTTTTAGGTTTTGTTGGCTGATAAAAATCTCGTAGAGTGTGTCTCTTAAAATAATTGTTAATTTCAGATTTATTAACTGAGCATCTACTATGTACCAGGCATACGAGATACATGGGAAAAAACGGAATGAAACTGCTCCCACAAGAACCTAATGTTCAGTGGAAGAGGCAGTCCTTCGTGAAAGATCATGCCAGGCGTTGTTACAAACTGTGATAATTGTGTGAAAAAAGCACACAGTGGGTGGTGAAGGGCTAAACTGGAGGGTGTGGCTGGTGTGATTAAGAAGGTCAAGGAGGTTCCCTGCGAGGAAGGGAGCTTTAAGCTACTATTTTAGGAACCAGTGGGCAGGTCCTGGGGAGAGCTGGTCACTCAAGACAGTGAAAATCCCTGTTTATCGTCCACGTTTCAGGTGCTGTTTCAGACTGATCGCTGCAAACAGCACTGTAAGCTAAGCCCTTTTCTCCCCTACACCCTTCCCCCTTTCCTTCTTTCCCGGTATGTGGCCTTGAGAGCCATGAGTTGTACTGGCCTGACTCCTTTGCTTCACATGTCCCTGCGTCCTTGCTCTATTCTGCATCCTCCTCTTTCCAACACAGGTTGTTTCAGCGCTAGGTCTTTTCTCAGTAGGGGTCCTGTGTCACAAGAGAAATTTCTTTCTATATACACATACATATTTATTTTTAATTGCAGGATAATTACTTTACAATATTGTGTTAGTTTCTACTAATTCAAAAAGCATTTTAGGTATCCTAGAACTAT
>SJXQ01009716.1:58750-128066 GCA_006408695.1 Aepyceros melampus
CCACCCACCCCCATCCCAGCCCTGGCGGTCATCCCAGAGCACCCAGCTGAGCCCCCGTGTCATACAGCAGCTTCCCACTAGCCACCTATTTTACACATAGCAGTGTATATACGTCAATGCCACTCTCTCAGTTCTTCCCACCCTCTTCTTCTCTACTGTGTCCCCAAGTCTGTTTCTGTGTCTGCATCTCTACGCTGCCCCAAAAATAGGTTTGTCAGTACCACTTCTGTACATCCCATATATGTGTTAATATACGAGATTTGTTTTTCTTTTTCTGACTAATTTCACTCTGTATAATAAGCTCTACTAGGCTTATCCACCTGACTCCAACTAACTCAAATTTGTTCTTTTTTTATGGCTGAGAAATATTTCATTGTATATACATACTGCAACTTCTTTATCCATCCATCTGTCAGTGGAGATCCAGGTTGCTTCCATGTCCAGGTTATTGTAAATAGCACTGCTATAAATATTGGGGTACTGGTGTCTTTTTGAATTATGGGTTTCTCAGGGTATATGCCCAGGAGTGGGATTGCTGTGGCATATGGCCCTTCTCTCTCTAATTTTTTAAAGGGTCTCCCATACTGTTTTCCATGTATCAGTTTACATTCTCACCAACAGTGCCAGACCCCTTTTCTCCACATTCCAGGAGATACATTTCTATCTTCATCATCAATTGCAGGGAGCCAAGGTAAGTTTGTTCAATAACAAATATGGTGTGATTGTGAGGCCCTCGTGTTGTAATAAGATTCTTCCAACAGAGCCAAATTCATCCAGTAAATTTTGGTGAACACAATGAAAGTAAGAGAGAGGGAGGGCGCAGTGGTGAAGAACCTGCCCGCCATTGCAGGAGACTCAGGAGACCCGGGTTGGATCCCTGGGTCAGGAAGATCTCCTCAAACAGGAAATGGCAACCCACTCCAGTATTCTTGCCTGGGAAATCCATGGACAGAGGAGCCTGGTGGGCTACAGTCCACGGGGATCACAGAGTCAGACAAGCCTGAGCATCTGAGCACATAGAAGTTTACCGGCTTGCATCTGAACGGCATCGTCAAACTTGTTCGGGAAGACCTGCCTCTTCCTCTTGCTAGATGTGTACTCGGGAAAATTGCTGACCTGAGTTTTCCCATAGAGAGTATAGGGGTAATGACGCTGGTGTGCATTCTGCTGTTCAGTCTGCTCAGCCTCTCTCTCCTCGGGGAATGGTCCTACACCATCTGGCCCTGGAGAAGCTGTCACTCACAAGACACACCTCTCAGACCACAGGGGTGGTTGTATAGCCCAGGCTTGGCCAACATCAGTGACCCCCGCTCTTGGCCACAGGGACCAACCTCAAGGCAGGAATGTGACTCATGTGAGGTCAATCAGAGTCCTTCTCGGGGGTCTTATTTATAGTGAGAGAGACGAACCCAGTCTTCCTCCTTGTATCAAAAGCTAAAGAGAGCTCTGGGCACCTGTGTTTCCTATCACACAGGGGAAATACTGTCTGAAGTAGGAAAGAATAGACCAAAAGAACCTCGCATACCTGGGAGGAAGAGAGAGTGAAAGCAAGAGGGAAAAAGGAAGGGGGTCCAGGCTCACAGCCCTGCAGGAGACCCTTGTCATGCCGCAAGGCCGCCTTTGCCTCTAGACTCTCTTGTTATGTGTGTCTTTAAAATTCCTTTGTAGTTTTGGTTGGGCTTCCATCACTGGAAACTAGAGCTAAAAATGTAGTTGCTAAATGAAATACCGACTTCAGAATCATGAGAACTAAACTAGAGTTGTGTTTTGCTAAGGGTTTAATCAGCACAGTAACTGGAAAAGGACAAACACTGAATGAATACCTTATGGCTAACGGAATTGGTAGGACTCGTCTACACCTTAGAACCTGACTCATAAAGGGTGGTCCGTGTGATCAGGCAGGAGGGGCCTGTTAGAAGTGCCGAATCTTGGTTCCCATCTATAATCTGCTCAGCCAGAATGTAGCATTTTGCACGGTCTGTGCAAGAGTTGTATGCAAAATCAACTGTGAAAAGCACCAGCCTGGGTATGGTGATGAGATTTTGATGCAACATCAAAGGCACAGTTCATGAAATAAAGAATTGATAAGCTGGATTTCATTAAAGTGAAAATTTCTCTCTGCAAGAGACAGCGTCAAGAGAATGAGCAGACAAACCAGAGCTTAGGAGAAAATATTTATAGAAGATATGTCTGATAGAGTACTATTGTTGGGTGTATATAAACTTTTCAAGAGTTTTTTTTTTATCTATATTGGAGCATAGTTGATTTACAGTGTTGGGTTAGTTTCAGGTGTGCAGCAAAGTGATTCAGATAGAAATATTTGATCTCTTAAAACTAACAAGAAAACAACTCAGTTTAAAAAATGGGCCAATGACCTCATCACCAAAGGGAAAGTGAAAGTTGCTCAGTCATGTCCGACTTTCTGCAACTCCATGGACAACACAGTTCATGGAATTCTCTAGGCCAGAATACTGGCGTGGGTACCCTTTCCCTTCTCCAGGGGATCTTCCCAACCCAGGAATTGAACCCAGGTCTCCCACATTGCAGGTGGATTCTTTACCAGCTCAGCCACCAAATGAGGACGCCCTCATCACCAAAGAATACACACAAGTGACAAAGAAGCATGTGAAAAGATGTTCCACATTATATGTCATCAGGGGAGTTCAAATTAATTCAACAGGATACCAACCAATTCATGCCTATCAGAATGGCCAAAATCCAAAACACAGACACCAAATGCTGGCAAGGATGTTGAGCAATGGGAATTCTCATTCACTGCTGATGGGAATGCAAAATGGTTCAAGCACTTTGGAAGGCGGTTTGGTTGTTTCTCTCAAAACTAAACATACTTTTACTGCTCAGTCTAGCAAGCACACTCCTTGGTGTTTATCCAGAGGAGCTGAAGACTTCTGTCCATGCAAAACCTGAACATGGTGTTTACAGCAGTTTTATTCATAGTTTCCAAAATTGGAAGCTGTTGAGATGTCCTTCAGTAGGTGAATGGAACAGTGGTATATCCAGACAATAGAATATTATCCAGCAGTGAGAAGAAATGACCTATCAAACATGAAAAGACACAGAAGAATCTTGATGCTTATTACTAAGTGAAAGAAGCTGACCTAGAAAAGGTTATGTTTCTGCGTTTAGTTGCTCAGTCGTGCCTGACTCTTTGTGACCCCATGGACTGTAGCCTGCCAGGCTTCTCTGTCCATGGGATTTGCCAGACAAGAGTACTGGAATGGGTCGCCATCTCCTCCTCCAGGAGTCTTCCTGACCCAGGGATCGTACCTGCATCTCTTGTGTCTCCTGCACTGGCAGGAGAATTCTTTAGCGATGCACCACCTGGGAAGCCCCCAAATGGTGTAGTCTCTCTGAAAAATACTCTGACGGTTCCTCAAAAAATTAAACATGGAATTACCATATGATCCAGAATGCCACTTTCAAGTATTTAATGCAACAAATTGAAAGCAGGCACTCAATCAAATATATGTACATCCATGTTCACAGCCAAAATAAGGGAGCATCTCAAGTGTTCACGGATGGATGAATGGATAAAAAACATGCAGTGGAATATTATTCAGCCTAAAAAGGAAGGGGATTCTGACACATGCTACAACATGGATGAACCTCAGGAAAATACGCTAAGTAAAATAAGCTCTTCACAAAAGGACAAATACACTGTATGCTTCTACCTAGATAGGGTATCTGAAAGTGAAACTGTTACTCGCTCAATCAGTCTGACTCTGTGGCCCCCATAGGCTGTAGCCCACTAGGCTCCTCGTCCATGGGATTCTCCAGGCAAGAATACTGGAGTGGGCCGCCATTCCCTTCTCCAGGGTATCTTATGGACCCAAGGATCGAACCCAGGTCTCCTACATTACAGGCAGATTTTTTATGATCTAAGCCACCAGGGAATAGTCAAATCTGTAGAGACAGAAAACAGTGGGTGCCAGGGACCGTGAGAGGGAGCGTGAGAATGTAGAGTTGCTGTTTTATGGGGACAAAGTTTCAGTTTTGCAAGATGAGAAACTTCTGGAGAATGATTGTACAACAATTTGAATACCCTTAATGCTATTGAACTGTATGCTAGAAATGATTGAGACGGTAGAATTTATTCTGCATTTTTAACCACAAATTATTTTAAAGAGTTAAACAAATGGCAAAAAAAATTAAAAGCATTGGTCAACTGGGGTTTCTGTGATGGAAAGCTCTGAGGAAAGGAGATGTTATAAGTGTTTGTCTCACCGATTTTAAAGAGACACACTCAGACATGTGCCTCAGATGTCAGAGATCCAATGAGATAAAACAGGGATTTCACAGACAAGTTGACAGCGAGCGCATCACCAACAAAGACTTGACAACTAGCATCCTTAGTCTACCGCCTGGCTTTCTTGGAGCTCGTAAAAGGCTGTTCCTACTTTCAGTTTGACTTGGTTCTTGGATAACTGGTACCTTGTTCTCAATGTCGTCAGAATTCTTTTCTACCTTAACTAGGGCAAGTTCATTTCTGGAATATCCACAGCCTTCAACATACAGAGGGGCCTTGTTCTAAAAAATTCATTTCTAGGTCACTGGAGTGAAAGTTTGAAAGAATTCTGGAAGTGGTCTTTCAGTTATCAGTTCTATGACACACACTCTTAGGAAAGTACCAGTGACCTGGCAGCTCTTAAAACTGACTTCATTCACAGCTGACGGGCATTTCTAATAGGTAGAGCCTTCTGTGGTTCAGCCAAATGAATCAGACACAGAATTCTAGGGCCTAAGACACTTCTCTCAAGATAGGATTTTGGTCAGCATAGTATAGACACAGATTACTTTCCAAATTTGCCAACAAAGGTCCGTCTAGTCAAAGCTATGGGTTTTCCAGTAGTCATGTATGGATGTGAGACCTGGACTACAAAGAAAGCTGAGTGCAGAAGAATTGATGCCTTTGAACTGTGGTATTGGAGAAGAATCTCGAGAGTGCCCTGGACTACAAGGAGAACCAACCAGTCCATCCTAAAGGAGATCAGTCTTGAACATTCATTGGAAGGACTGATACTGAAGCTGAAATGCCAATACTCTGGCCATCTGATGCGAAGAACTGACTCATTCGAAAAGACCCTGATGCGGGAAAGATTGAAGGCAGAGGAGAAGGGGATGACAGGATGAGATGGTTGGATGGCATCATCGACCCAATGGATATGAGTTTAAGTAAACTCTAGGGGTTGGTAATGGACAGGGAGGCCTGGCGTGCTGTGGTCCATGGGGTCACAAAGGGTTGGACACGACTGAGCGACTGAACTGAACTTTCCTAATTGAGGCTAAAATACTATTAATATGATTAAGAAAGTGACGTTAAGGCTATTGATAAGGGCAGGCTATTATGGACTGTCATGGTTGGTCCTAAATGTGATCATGGGTATTCTTCATAAAAAGGAGGGAAGGGAAGATTTGACAATGCACAGAGGAGAAGGGCACTTGAAGAAGGAAGAACACAGACACAGATTTGAAAGTGCTGGCCTTGAAACTTGAAGAGTTGTGGCCACAAGGCTAGAAAAGCCAGGGACAGACTCTCCTCTGGGGCCTCTGAGGGAAGACAGCCCTGTGACAGCTTAAGTGAGGCCCAGGGACCCCCTTTCTGCTCCTTCCACTCTCCTCCCTCAGACGTGCTCTTCCTCTCCCAGATCCTCCCAGCCCCCACCTCAGCACCAGTGGCTCACTGTATCCTTTCCCAGTGTGTACTGGTGTGAAAGGGGGTTGCTCAATGAGGTAGTGGGTCCCTTGGAAATAGCAGATTCCTTTATCAAAACAGGCTTGATGACAGGCAGCTATTGGTTAAGTACCAAGATTCTGAATTGTCTGAGCATTTGCCCAGAAGTTTTAAACCAGAAGGGATCTAGCTTCCTGGAAGAATCAGAACCATATATGTTTTTCCTATCACCGGAGGGAACGAGGGCGCTTGAGTGTGCTGTGTTCTGCTGTGGAGAAATACATGTTGCATCTCTGCACATGCCAATATTAACCTACAAATATCCTACAGGGCAGAAACCATACACATCCCTTGAGAAGGGGGTTGCTTCTCCTTCCTACATGGACCACACTCTTGCTTCAGGTCAAGTTCTGAACCTGAGTCCATACTGCTGCTTCTCAAAACAAGCATGGTTTTACCCAAAGCACCCTTCAAGAGCTGTAGCAAATTTTGCAGGAAAAGTCAATGTGTGTGGTGGGATCTACGGTTTATTCCAATGTGTGCCATAGATGAGTGGCCTTTTGCATCTTGCTTTTCCTAATATTCTTTGACTGGCCTTCATCACTAGCTCTCTCTAGGTCAGAGGTAACCCCTGTTAATGGATAATAGAGGAGATTTTGCACACTTTATGCAAAAGTGGTGGTCTTTTTAATGTCTAAGCCAACAGGACCTAAGACTTAGGTCTCCATGAACTTCATGCTGAACTTACCGCTTGATTCACTCTGAAAATGCAGGAGAGGAGATACTGATGACGAAAAAGACCTAGAGCTGCTTAGCTGTAGTCTGAAAGAGTCCACTCTAGGGATCACTGGGAATTCTTAGCGAGTGCTCAACTTGGGATCAGACTGTACAACCAGCCACCAGCCAGATGGCAGAGAGGGAGAGAGGGCTGTGGCTGCAGTGGGTGAACTAGCTGAATGTTTGCAGTGACCTCACCTCTTTGAGCAAAGTCACAGAGAATTTTCTGGGGAGCCTGGGGTGGAGCTTTGTGAGAATTAGACAGCTAGCCCAGCAGCTCTGAGAAAGCTTGTGTTGTGCCCAGGTCCACACTCTGGGCTCTGTAACACCCTTGCTTGAGTTCTAAGGGAGTGAAGTAACCTCCTGCCACCCAATCTGATCGCCCAAATTGGTACCTTCATTTTCTCATGCACAAAGATCACTGGAATTAGAGCCACTCGCTCATTCCAATACAGTCCTTCATCTTGTTGCCATTGTTTAGTTGCTCAGCCGTGTCTGACTCTTTGAGACCTCATGGACTGTAGCCCACAAGGCTTCTCTGTCCCTGGGATTTCCCAGGCAAAAGCACTGGAGTGGGTGGTTGCCATTTCCTTCTCCAGGGGATGTTCCTGACCCAGGGACTGAACCTGCATCTCCTGCGTTGGAGGCGGATTCTTTACCACTGGGCCACCAGGGAAGCCTGATCTTCCTCTAGATAAGACCAATAAACGTGGGAGGGAAGGCTGAGGGTCTTTCTGCAAGTTTTCTGTCTCCTCGAAGACATACCCACATCTGTGGCTTGACCACACCCCTGTAGCCTGATCTTCCTGTGGCAGTGGGGTCCATTCATCTCCTGTTCTCGTTTTCAGTGTGTTCTCTCCACAAACACCTAGGGCAGAGCTTTTACACATGAAAGCATAATGAATACTTTTCTACCAAATTCTGGACATCTCTGGAAGTGTCAGCCAGCCAGTACTTGAAACAAAACCCAATTTCTTATTAATTATACTCTGCAATATGACTCATATGGAAGGAGCACAAAACACATTGGAAAAAATAAAATTAGGCAGGATAAACTAAGGGAGTGAAATCACACGAAGGTAATAGGGGAATAAAATAGCTGTGATGATGAGTCTGAATTAATAGAGGAGGTAGAGCGGGGAGACAATCCCCCCAGGAAGCTAGCACAGAGAATCAGAAGTCTAGGTGGGGATTAGCACTGGCATATGAGTCATGGATAAATGGAATAGCGTGTTTTGTTTTGTGAGATGAAGTGTCCAACTGCTTTAGTTCACTGATCGGTTTCATTGTTTTGTTTTGCTTTTTTTCCCATAGAAGAGACTGATTGTCAGATTCTTCTTTCCTCATTAGATTGCCTGACTTAAAAAAAAAAAAAAAAAAAGCTACCCTACTCTTTTCTGTGGGGAAGTGTTGTTATGTTGGATATTACACTTTGGGGCTGGGCTATAGAGGTGGGCAAAGAAGGAACATAAGCTGATCTCAGAGAGAGTCAGAGCAGTTCAAATGCGGGACCTGTAGGTCAGGGACTAAGTGCTTATGACTACCCTACTCTTAAAGACATACTGGAAGAATGGTACAGAGGAGAGAAAGCTGTCCTGAAAACAGGACAGAATCTTCTCAGGTGGGAGGGCAGAGAGTCTTTGAGGAGTGTAAGCAAGAGAGAGGAAGGTAAGAAAGAACACTGACAGCCCTTAGGACAGGATGAATAGGGTGCCCCTCAGATTGAGGGGTTCCTGACCTCATTCTGTGTGCTCTGTCCTCCAAGTTGGAAAGCGGAGTTAGGCTACCCATCCAATCTGCTCCCACAAGAAACAGAAAATGAAAGCGCAGGGGACAGACCGAGAAGGACGGTCTAGAAAACCAGGTTGTCCTGCCTGATGCTCAGTCTCCTGCTTTCCAGAACTCCCTCTCCTCCAGCAGCGGCGCCTCACACTTGAGCACTCCAGGCCCCCAGCGTCACCCTGGGCGCTTTGGCAGCCTGAGTGCGTAGTTCACAGTGGGGTCCCCTCCCAAGGCCTGGTAGGGCCAGTACTCCCTGAGTGGCTATCATACGCCAAGCACTTGACATAGCTGTTTAGTCGCGTTTAGTTGCTAAGCCATGTCTGGGTCTTTTGAGACCCTCTGGACCGTGGCCCACCTGGCCCCTCCGTCCATGTGATATCCCAGGCAAGAATACTGGAGTGAGTGGCTGCCATTTCCTTCTGCACAGTATCTTCTGGACCCAGGGATTGAATCTGTGTCTCCTGCGTTGACAGGCAGATTCTTTAGCACGGAGCCACCAGGGAAGATGCTTTACACATAAGAAAACAAGGTGACAGAGTTAAGTGCTTTTCCCAAGGTCTGGTAAGTGGGGAAGTCGGGATCTGAGGCCATCCGGTGCCCAAACTTGCATTCTTTCCACGGAGACACACTGCCTCCTCCACACGATAGGGCTTTGTTCAGTGTGTAGCTGCATCAGGAATACATGCCTATAAGACTGCATGAGGTTACCCTGTGCTAAGATGCCTGTCAGTTTCTACTTTGAGAGAGGGCCCAACTTTGCTGACTTTCCCCAGGATCTCTTTCTCTATTTTAAGGAAAACATCTTGAAGAGTATTTCATGCAGACCTGACATCTTGAAAATCCATTCCACAGCCCTTCTTGGGTGCCCACTGAGATCAGTTGCTGGGTGAAGTTCTTAGAGATGGTAAAGCACACCATGCCTGGGTGCAGGGTTGCAGGCGAAGCGCAGAGCCGGAAAAGGACATCGTCTCTCCCACAAGTGTTTCCTGACTGCTTCCTGAGCCTCCGACTCTCTGTCTTCTTTCTGTCTCTTTCTGTTTTTCTTAGTGTCTCTCTTGCACACATGCCTCACTTGGATTTTGAGAAAGGGGATATCACTTGTTTTTTCCTGTGCCCCATCCCCCATGCTTTGGCTGGAACTACATCACATTCTTTTTTCCCCTGAGGAGCCATCCTTTCTCCACTCCTGGACCACGTGACTCTTCAAAGTGTGGCTTGACCCGGGTATGGACACACAAACAAGGCTGTTCAGCTCAGTCGCTCAGTTGTGTCTGACTTTTTGCAAGCCCATGAACTGAGCACGCCAGGCTTCCCTGTCCATCATCAACTCCTGGAGCTTGCTCAAACTCATGTCCATCAAGTTGGTGATGCCATCCAACCATCTCATCTTCTGTCATCCCCTTCTCCTCCCACCTTCAATCTTTCCCAGCATCAGGGTCTTTTCCAGTGAGTCAGTTCTTTGAATGAGGTGGCCAATTATTAGAGTTTCAGTTTCAGCATTAGTCTTTCCAATGAATATTCAGGACTGATCTCCTTTAGGGTTGACTGGTTGGATCTCCTTGCAGTCCAAGGGACTCTCAAGAGTCTTCTCCAACATCACAGTTCAAAAACATTCATTCTTTGGCACTCAGCTTTCTTTATCATCCAACTCTCACACCCATGCCCGACTACTGGAAAAACCATAGCTTTGACGAGACAGACCTTTGTTGGCAAAGTAATGTCTCTGCTTTTTAATATGACTAGACCCTGTGCATATTCCACAGTCTTGTCCAGTGAAAGCTCTGGAAAGGGGCGTGTTATCCAGATCAGAGTTACTCCCAGGCCATTCGCTGGATGTGTGGAAAAGACTGCTTTCTTTGATGATCGTTAAGCAGATGATACGTACACTGGCTTCTGCTGGGCTCCCACAGCAGAAAGCTGGCTGAGCATGAAGCTGACCCAAACGGCAGATATGGTCAAGCTTGGTGACGTTTTGCCCCCTGGGCTAGCCCAGGGTCAGCAGACATAGATCCCCCAAATCTCCAATACACCTTCACGCTGGTCACCAGGAATAGCTTCAGCGGCTGTTAATAACACGATACTCTGACTTTCACCTGCTGTTGTTCTTGCATGAGGATCTTCTCTGGGGAGCCCGTTGGTGGAGGGTGAAGGGCAGGTTAGGAGCCAGACGTCTTAGGTGTCTAGCTGTAATCTCGATCACTATACAGTTGGCCCTTCATGTCTTCTGGTTTCACATCTGTGGAGTCAACCAAATTTGTATCAGAGATATTTAAGAAAAAGAGCTCCAGAAGATTCCAAACAGCAGACCTTGAAATCGCCGTGGCCTGGTACCCTCTGTTGTCGTTCAGTCACTAAGTCGTGTCTGACTCTTCGTGACCCTATGGACGGCAGCACACCAAGCTCCTCTGTCCTCCACTGTCTCCCGGAGCTTGCTCGAACTCATGTCCATTGAGTTGGTGATAGCATCCAACCCTCTCATCCTCTGTCGCATCCTTCTCCTCTTGCCTTCAATCTTTCCCAGCATCAAGTCTTTTCCAGTGAGTCAGCTCTTCATATCAGGTGGCCAAAGTATTGGAGCTTCAGCTTTAGCATCCGTCCTTCTAATGAATATTCAGGGTTGATTTCCTTTAGGATGGACTGGTTTGCTCTCCTTGCTGTCTAAGTGACTCTCAAGAGTCTTCTCCAACACTACAGTTTGAAAGCATCAACAATTCACTCCAGTATTCTTGCCTGGAGAACCCCATGGACAGTATGAAAAGGTAATTATTTACACAGCATTTATATTGTATTAGATATTATAAGTAATCTGAGATGACTTGAAGAATATGGGAGAATGTAGGTTATATGCAAACAATATGCCATTTTGTATAATGCACTTGAGTACTCTTGGATATTGGTATCTGTGAGGTCCTGGAACCAATCCCTCATAGGTACAGAGGACCACTGTTCTGTCAAATGTCATTAAAATTCCTAGCAGAGGTTACAGCTATAATCCCCCACTTGTATTCAGAAAGGATTTGAGCTCTCTAAGAGCTTTGTGTCAAGAACATCAACAGTTATGTGCAGAGTCATGTCACTGGCTTTCTCATCACATGAAACTGTTAATGAACAGAGGCTACAAAACTTGAAAGAGTGTGAAATGATAAAACACCAAAAAACTTCCATCCCCTGCAATGACTTGCAGTCTTCACCAATGATCTTAATTCAAAATAAAACTCTTTTCATTATACTTGAAAAAAGTACACTGATAGCACAGTCAAGTCTTTCAACTAATATAAAGAGTTAGTTGAGGATGTAACTTCTCACTTCATTCTCATAGTATATAAAAAATTAATCATCATACACAGGAAATCTAAGGATTTTTCTAGAAGTTCAAACCACAGATTATACTTCTGCACTTCTGGTTGCACAAGTATGGGAAAGTGTCATTTTAAGTAAAAATGACAATATATATGAAAGTACATACATCCTTCTGCTATAAATGATACCACATTTGCCTTCTGGTTAAAAAAAAAAAATCACAGCTCCGGAGCTTACTCTAGATTTAATCAATTTATGCAGAATCCTGAGAGGAAAATACATTTTTTTTTCCAAATACAAGAACTTTTTCCTAGGAGGAAAGCTCTTTCTTCCTCGAGGTCTGTGTAATAGTCTGTGCCCAGTGGCAAGAATAATGCTCAAACCATTAGCATCATACATTGACTAAAAGATAAAGCGTAAGTGATCTGAAAGATGGATCGAGCAGGACTGAGCAAATTGGGTCTGTCCCTGTTGTGTTTTATCTTTATTTATTAATGGCAATAATTCTGTCTTTATCTTTTGTATAGTACTTTATCAATTATGTGATAGGCAAAGCTCTTCAAATGATTTCTTTGGCTTCTTTTTTTCTTCTCCCGCAGAGGCAAAGTTGCAGTTGGCTCTAATTCCTTAGGATAGCATCATGAGGGCAACAGATTCTTGTGGTTCTTGCTCTTAAAAGGGTTTGTAGAAATTCATCGTCTGCTCCCCTGAACAGGAATTATAATTGATGAAGCAAGCAATAAACAGATCAAGGCAGAGAGATAAATCCTTTTAAAGAGATAGACTGATCTGCTGGCTGGGAGCTTTCCTGGTGGCTCAGCAGTAAAGAATCAATCTGCAAAATGCAGGAGACACAGAAGACGTGGGTTTGATCCCTGGGTCAGAAAGATCCCCTGGAGAAGGGCATGGCAACCCACTCCAGCATTCTTGCCTGGAGTATCCCATGGACAGAGGAGCCTGGTGGGCTTCAGTCCATGGGGTTGCAAAGAGCTGGATGCGACTCAGTGACTGACGCTTCAACATTATTTTTTAAGTGGCAGCAAGGATCCAGCGTTGTGCTACCATCACCAACATCTGTCTCCAGAGCATCTTCATCTTCTCAAACAGGAACTCTGTGCCCATCAAGCACTGACTCCCACTCCCTCGCCTCTCAGCCTCAGGTAACCACTACTGTCCTTCTGTTTCTTTGGGCCGTGCTTAGTCGCTCAGTTGTGTCCAACTCTTTGTGACCCCCTAGACTGTAACCCTCCAGGCTCCTTTGTCCATGGGGATTCTCTAGGCAAGACTCCTGGAGTGGGTTGCCCTGCCCTCCTCCAGGGGATCTTCCCAACCCAGGGATTGAACCCAGGTCTCCCCCATTGCAGGTGGATTCTTTACCGTCTGAGCCACCAGGGAAGCCACTTGCCTCTTCTAGATATCCCAGGTAAGTAGGAAGATGCAATATGTATCTTTTCATCTCTGACTTCTTTCATTAAGGACAATGTTCTCAATGTTTATCCTTTTTGGAGCATGTATCAGAACTTCCTTCTCAAGGCTGAATACTACTCTATTGTACGTATAAATTAGATTTCATTAGTTCACTCATGTGTTGATGGCATTTGGGCTATTTCCACCAGCAATTGTGAAGATTGCTGTAAGAGCACTGGTGTCTTCTGTTGGAGTCCGTGCTTTCGGTTCACCTGGGGATACACTTAGGATGGCTGGATCATATGATTATTTTACATTTAACTTCTGACAACCACCAGAATGTCTTACAGCACCGACATCATTTTACACTCTCACCGCTAGTGCAGAAGGATACCAATTTGTCTGCATGCTCACCAATACTTGTTATTTTTCCTTTATTTGTTTATTGATTTATTTTGGTAATAGCCATCTTACTATATGTGAAGTAGTATCTCATTGTGGTTTTTATTTTGGTTTCCCTAATGATTAGTGACACTGAGCACCTTTTCATGTGCTTTTTGGCCGTGGGCTCGGTGGTAGAGAACCCTTCTGCCAAAGCAGGAGACGCAGGAGGCGCGGGTTTGATCCTTGGGTCAGAAAGATCCCTTGGAGAAGGAAATGGCAACCCTCTCCAGTATTCTTGCCTAGAAAATTCCACAGACAGAGAACCCTAGGGGCTGCACAGTCCATGGGTTTGCAAACAGTCGAACATGACTGAGCACGTCTGCATGTTCTCTTTGGAGGAATGGCTATCCTTTTTTGATCTTTTAAATTTCTTAATGTAAATTTGGGTAAGTGATACTGAGCAGGACCCCGGGGCTCTGGGGTATAAAAAGCCTTTCTGTGCCCCCCCCCCCCATTTCTTAATAACAGGAGATGGGCTTCATTCCCTGAGTTCTAAAAGGCAAGTTCAACCAGTGGTTAATTAGGGAAGGGAGGGGATACGGAGAAAAGGGGAGGAATAGTCAAGGGAAACGATCTGCAGACCTGGGGCAGAGTCTCTTGCCCCCTCAAGGGATACACAGATCAATATCTTTGCTCTTTGCAGATACAGAAACCCCCACCAGGTGGGAGACATATACTACCCATAAGTAGGGAGACCCCAGACCCATTGGAACCTGAAGGTTGATGATGCTGACTGCCACTTATCTCCCCACCCATCAATCAGGAGAATGTCCACAAGCTGATCCCTGACCCTCACAACTCCCCGCAGGTCAGGACACACAGCTCTGAGGACATTAGCCCATCGTGGCCCCCTTCACCTGCCAAAGCAGTAAAGCCATTCCTTTCTATTTCATCCAGAATTCTGTACCAAGGATTGATTCAGGGTTGGAGTACAGAGGTAGGATTTGGTTTCATAAGTTCTATTTAATTGTTTAATTCCTGGTCAGTTGCTTGGCCGTGCAGGGCTTCCCAGGTGGCTCAGTGGTAATGAATCCACCTGCAAATGCAGGAGACGTGGGTTCGATCCCTAGATCAGGAAGATCCCCTGCAGGGTTATTGTTCAGTCGCTCAGTCATGTCCAACTTTTGCAACCCATGGACTGCAGCACACTAGGGTTCCCTGTCCCCTGGAGTAGGAAATGGCAACCTAGCCTAGTATTCTTGCCCGGAAACCCCATAAACAGAGGAGCCTGACAGGCTACAGTCCATGGGGTTGCAGAGTCAGACACGACTGAGTGACTGAGCTTAGCTGTAGGGAGGACTGTGCTGAGTGTGTTAACTCAAGAAGCTTCGTTTACCACACGGCGATGTTTTCTGTCATAAGTTAGTGTCCCTGTGGTTTTGTACTTCACTCTTCTGAGTCTGACCATTGTGAGTTCACACCTGGGAGAGGCACACATCTTGTGTGCATGTGTGTGTGCGTGCCTGCCTGCTATGTGGCTTCAGTCGTGTCTGACTCTTTGTGACCCCATAGACTGTAGCCCACCAGGCTCGTCTCCATGGGATTCTCCAGGCAAGAATGCTGGAGTGGATTGCCATGCCCCTCTCCAGGAGATCTGTCTGACCCATGTCTCTTGCACTGGCAGGCAGATTCTTTACCACTACACTCCCTGAAAGTGAAAATGATAGTCACTCAGCCACGTCTGACTCTTTGTGACTCCATGGACTATAGAGCCCATGGGATTCCCCAGGCCAGAATACTGGAGTGGGTAGCCTTTCCCTCCTCCAGGGGATCTTCCCAACCCAGGGGTCGAACCCAGGTCTCCCACATTGCAGGCGGATTCTTTACCAGCTGAGCCAGGACAACACTCCCTGGGAAGCCTGTATTTGCCCTTGAGGTGTTGGCAATTCAGATTCTAATTTTCGACTCACCTAAAAGCTGCCATACTTAACTACTTGGTAGCCACATGTGGCCAGCATCTACTGTCTGGAGAAATACAGATATGGAAAATTTCCTTTATGTCAAAAGTTCTACTGGATAATACTGATTTAGGGAAAAAAATACTGATTTAGGAAAAAAAAGCATCTTAAAAAGAGCACTGGAAAGTGAGAAATGAAACAAAATGATAATGATAAAGAAAAGAACTTTAGGATTAAGAAACAACGTTAGAACAAAAATAAACTCTATAATGAATAAGGCAGAGTCCATTTATATTCTCTGTTATATAATCACCTGTAAAATGAGCCTAACACTAGTGCCTGTGTCTCAGGGCTGTTGTAAAGATTGAGGATTAACAGCCTAGTATGTAGTAAGCATCATATGAAGGCTTACTACCGTAAGTGTCCACCATAGAAACGCACTGGTGAGATCTCACGCTGCCGGGAGATCACCCTGAAGCCGTGCTTCCTGCAGGCAGGTCCCAGGAGGCGAGGCACCCTCACCGGGTAAGACAGGCGCACCCCATGGGCCTGGCCGAAACGTTTCGAACTGTGCTACAGCCCCAGACTCCCCCTGATTCACTCCTTTCCTGCTCTCCTTCCATAGTGTCAGACTTGCAGCCTGATTTCTACGTCACATCTCCACCTTTTCTTATTCTTTCCCCTAATACATCTCTTGCGTAATGCTTGCTGATCCTGTCTTAGCATCAGCTTCATGGTAGACCCAAACTGAAAAAAGTGTTTGCTACTATTAGTATTACTTTTCAGGACCATATCTTTATCTTCGTGCCATGTGAAAACTTCTGGAAGCTTTCTTCCATGAAAACCCCCATGGAAAACAAACTCATGGCACCAGGTGAGAAAGCAAGGTGGGGGAATAATTAAATTGGGAGATTGGGACTGACATACACACTTGTTGTTGTTCAGATGCTAAGTCATGTCCGACTCTTTGGGACCCCGTGGACTGCAGCACGCCAGGCTTCCTTGTCCTTCACTATCTTACTGAGCTTGTTCAAACTCATGTCCATTGACTTGTGATACTATCCAACCATCATCCTCTGTCGTCCCCTTCTCCTCCTGCCTTCAAACTTTCCCAGCATCAGGATCTTTTCCCGAGTCAGTTCTTCACAACAGGTGGCCAAAGTATACACACTACTATATATAAAATAGATAACTAATAAGGATTTCCTATATAGTACAGGGAACCCTTCTCAATACTCTGTAATGATCTATATGAGAAAAGAATAAAAACAAGAGTAGATATGTATGTGTGTGTATATATATATATGCGTGTGTGGTTAGTCACTCAGCTGTGTTCGACTCTCTGCGACTATCCAGACTGTGTGTGTTCACAGAGTTTTTTGGGCAAGGATACTAGAGTGGGTTGCCACCTACCTTATCTAGAGGATTTTCCTGACCCAGGATTGAACTCATGTCTCCAATGTCTCCTGCATGGCAGGCAGATTCTTTACCTCCTGAGCTAAAGGGAAGCCATGCCTGGGTATATATCTGAACAAAACAGAAACACTAACTCAAAAAGATACATGCATCCCAAGGCTCATGGCAGCTTTATTTATAATAGCCAAGATATGAATGCAATCTTGCTCATCCACAGACGAATAAGTAAGCAGAGTGATATACGTATGTGCTAAGTGGCTTCAGTTGTGTCTGCCTCTTTGCGACCCTATGGACTGTAGCCCACTAGGCTCCTCTGTCCATGGGATTCTCCAGGCAAGAATTCTAAAGTGGGTTACCATTTCCTTCTTCATGGGATCTTCCCAAACCGGAAATCAAACCTCATTTCTCATGTCTCTCCCATTAACAGGAGGGTTCTTTACCACTAGTGCCACCAAGGAAGTCATATATATATCTTATGGCTGAGTGATATTCCATTGTATGTATACACACACACACACACACACACACACACACACACATGTACACATTACAGCTACTTGTAAAAAAAATGAGATTAGAATGTTTCCTCACATTATGTATGACAATAAACTCAAAATAGATTAAAGACCTAAATGTAAGACCAGAAACCATAAAACTCTAGAAGAGATCATAGGCAGAACACTTTTTGACATTTATCTTACCAATACTTTTTTGTATCTTCCTAAAGCAAAAGAAATAAAAGCAAAAATGAAAAATCAGACCTTATTAAACTTAAAAGCTTTTGCATAGCAAAGAAAACCACCCACAAAATAAAAAGACAACCTTCTGAATGCAAGAAACTATGGTATGACCGATAAGGCATCAAGATCCAAAACTCATAAAGAGCTCATTCAGTTCAGTCGCTAAGTCATATCTGACTTTTTGCAGCCCCGAGGACTGAATACTCTGGGCCTCCCTGTCCATCACCAGCTCCCAAAGCTTGCTCAAACTCAGGTCCATCGAGTTGGTGATGCCATCCAATGATCTCATCCTCTGTCATCCCCTTCTCCTCCTGCCTTCAATCTTTCCCAGCATCAGGGTCTTTTCCAAGAAGTCAGTCCTTCCCATCAGGTGGCCAAAGTATAGGAGTTTCAGCTTCAACATCAGTCCTTCCAATGAATATTCAGGAGTGATTTCCTTTAGGATGGACTGGTTGGATCTCCTTGCAGTCCAAGGGACTCTCAAGAGTCTTCTCCAACACCATAGTGAAAAAGCATCAGTTCTTCGGCATTCAGCTTTCTTTACAGTCCAACTCTCATATCCATACATGACTACTGGAAAAACCATAGCTTTGACTAGATGGACCTTTGTTGGCAAAGTAACGTCTCTGGTTTTTAATACGCTGTCTAGGTTGGTCACAGCTTTTCTTGCAAAGAGCAAGCAACTTTTAATGTCATGGCTGCAGTCACCATCTGCAGTGATTTTGGAGCCCAAGACAATAAAGTCTGTCAGTGCCATGAAGAGATGTTACCAAATGCCATAATCTTAGCATTTTGAATGTTGAGTTTTAAGTCAGCTTTTTCACTCTTCTCTTTCACTTTCATCAAGAGGCTCTTCAGTTCTTATTTTCTTTCTGCCATCAAGGTGGTGTTATATGCATATCTGAGGTTGTTGATATTTCTCCCAGAAAAATTCCAGCTTTGCTTCATCCAGCCCAGCATTTTTCACTATGTGCTCTGCATATAAGTTAAATAAGCAGGGTGACAATATACAGCCTTGACCTCCTCCTTCCCCTATTTGGAACTAGTCTGTTGTTCCATGTCCAGTTCTAACTGTTGCTTCCTGACCTGCATACAGGTTTCTCAGGAGGCAGGTCAGGTGGTCTATTGTTCCCATCTCTTTAAGAATTTTCCACAGTTTGTTGTGATCCACACAAAGGCTTTTGGGTAGTCAATGAAGCAGAAATAGATGTTTTTCTGGAACTCTCTTGCTTTTTTGATGATCCAGTGAATTATGGCAATTTGATTTCTGGTTCCACTGCCTTTTCTAAATCCAGCTTGAACATCTGGAAGTTCTCTGTTCACCTGCTGTTGAAGCCTCACTTGGAGAATTTTGACCATTACTTTGTTAGTGTGTGAGATAAGTGTAATTGTGTGGTAGTTTGAACATTTTTTGGCATTGCATTTCTTTGGCATTGGAATGAAGACTGACCTTTTCCAGTCCTGTGGCCACTGGTGAGTTTTCCTGGCATATTGAGTGCAACACTTTCACAGCATCATCTTTTATGACTTGAAATAGCTCAACTGGAATTGTGTCACCTCCACTAGCTTTGTTCTTAGTGATGCTTCCTAAGGCCCTTTTGACTTCAGACTCCAGATGTCTGGCTCTAGGTGAGTGATAACTGTCGTGGTTATCTGTGTCATGAAGATCTTTTTTTATAGTTCATACTCAATGTCAAAAAAGCTCATATCAAAGAGCTGATACTCAATATGAAAAAAGAATCCAATTTAAAAAATTAACACAATAGCCAAACAGACGTTTTCCAAAAGAAGATCCACACGTGGCCAACAGGCACGTGAAAAAAAGATGCTCTACATGGTTAATCACAGTTAGTCAGTCAGTTCAGTTGCTCAGTCGTGTCCCAATTTTTGTGACCCCATGAATCGCAGCATGCCAGGCCTCCCTGTCCATCACCAGCTCCCGGAGTTCACTCAGACTCGCATCATCGAGTCCGTGATGCCCTCCAGCCATCTCATCCTCAGTCGTCCCCTTCTCCTCCTGCCCCCAATCCCTCCCAGCATCAGAGTCTTTTCCAATGAGTCAACTCTTCGCATGAGGTGGCCAAAGCACTGGAGTTTCAGCTTTAGCATCATTCCTTCCAAAGAAATCCCAGGGTTGATCTCCTTCAGAATGGACTGGTTGGATCTCCTTGCAGTCCCAGGGACTCTCAAGAGTCTTCTCCAACACAACAGTTCAAAAGCATCAATTCTTCGGCACTCAGCCTTCTTCACAGTCCAACAGAGACGTGCAAATCACAGCCACAGTGAGACTTCACCTCACATCTGTCAAAATGGCTATCATCAAAATGTCTATAAATCACAAATGTTGGCAAGGATGTGTAGAAAAGGAAGTCCTAGTACACTGTTGATGGGATTCCTAATTGGTGCAGCTGTTATGGAAAATCCATATGGAGTTTTCTCAGAAAACTGAAAGTAGAACTAGGATATCCAGCAAATGCACTGCTGCACATGTGCCTGAAGAAAACAAAACCACAAAATTGAAAACATATGTGCACCCTAAAGTTTTTAGCAGCATTATTTACAATAGTCAAGATACAGGAGCATCCTAAGTGCCCATCAACAGGTGACTGGATAAAGCAAATGTGGTATATTCATATTTATACATGAGTATTCCTCAGCCATAAAAGTGAATGGAATTCTGCCCTTTGCAACAAGTGGATGAACCTAGAGAGTGTTGTTGCTGCTGCTGCTAAGTTGCTTCAGTAGCGTCTCTGTGCGACCCCATAGTCGGCAGCCCACCAGGCTCCCCCATCCCTGGGATTCTCTAGGCCAGAATATTGGAGTGGGTTGCCATTTCCTTCTCCAATGCATGCAACAACGTGGATGAAGCCAGAGTGTTAAGTTTACTGAAATAAGTCAGACAAAGACAAATACTCTGTTATCACTTATATGTGAAATCTAAAAAATTGATGTGGCTAACAAAATAGAAACAGACTCAGATACAGGAACTATTGTTTTCAAGTGAGAAGAAGGAAGTGGGAGATAGGGGTAAGGGACTAAGAGACACAAATTGCCATATATAAAATAAATAACAAGGATATATTGTACAGCACATGGAAATGAGACATTATTTTGTAATAACTTTAAATGGAGCACAATTTATAAACATACTGAATCACTATGTTGTACATATGAAACTAAAACAGCATTGTAAATCAGCTATACTTCAATTTAAGAAATAACAAGGTTATCTGGTAACCCACTACTGTGGAGCGCAGAGTACGCACGCACACAAAACTGTCTTCCCGAGAATACAGTTTAAGAGCAGCTATGATGCAGGAACAGAACCACCATCTGAAAGAGCAAGGCCTTTTAAAAAGAAGAAAATTTGTTCACCTGAATAGTACTATTTCACACAAAATGTAGAAAATCATTAATTCAAGGGCATACAAATACTAAAAGCATAAACACATGTTCAAGAAGCAGTAGACAAGTTAATGAGCCGTGCTCACGGGTTCCTATGAAAGGAGGCATCCAGGCGACGGATGGATGGAAGGCAGGTCAGTCCAGGAATGGCACATGCAGCTACTGGTCGCTAATAGAGCTCTTCTCAATGCTTAATTAAACAGTTCTCATTGTTCTGTGAGTATGAGAAAATGCATCTGGAGATTCGCGCCGTCTGGTTCTGCCCCCCCCCAATTAATCTAGCTACAAATGGTCTTTAGCCAACTCACTTTTTCATTATTAAGAGGACAAATCATAGCATAGTATGAACTAGAAGTAATTCAGCATGGAAAATACATTAAAACTAAGGTGGAGCTGAAAATAAATTCACATAAACCTTGAGAGCAAATTTGCTTCTTGTTTCAAGATCCTTGCATTGCCAGGGGGTTGATAGTGAAAGTGAAAGCTGCTCAGTTGAGTCTGACTCTTTGCCACCCCAGGAACTATACAGTCCATGCAATTCTCCAGGCCAGAATACGGGACTGGGTAGTCTTTCCCTTCTCCAGGGGATCTTCCCAAGCCAGGATCAAACCCAGGTCTCCTGCATTACAGGTGGATTCTTTACCAGCTGAGCCACAAGGGAAGCCCAAGAATACTGGAGTGGTTAGCCTATTGCTTCTTCAGGGGATATTCCCAATCCAGGAATCAAACCAGGGTCTCCTGCATTGCAGGCGGATTCTTTAGCAACTGAGCTATGAGAGACTGATGGGCACAGATTATTCCTATCCCAAGTAAGTCTCATTAATCAGGCTGACATTTGGTCACCTGCAGGGGGGTTTGGGATGGCCTCCCACAATCTGCCTCCCCCCTTGCTGCTTCAACCAAAAGAGCAAATGGCACCTACAGGTCTAGTTGATGTTCAACTACTAATATACCTACTGATAACCAGTTTGTGTGTCTCTGTGTGTGTCTTTCTCTCTCCTTTCTCTGTCTTTTCTTCTCTCTTTCTCTTCTCTCTCTTATTCTTTATCCCTCTTTCCTAGGTATCAGAGAGGGAGAGAGAGAGAAAGAGAGAGAACAACATTTCTCCTCCAAAATCATACCTAAAATCTAAACCAAATAAGCATCACTTCATGGGAAAGAGACGGTGACAAGTGGAAGCAATGACAGATTTTATTTTCTTGGGCTGCAAAATCACTGCAGATGGTGACTGCAGGAATTAAAAGATGCTTGCTTCTTGGAAGAAAAGCTAAGACAAAGCTAAACAGTGTAATAAAAAGCAGAGACATCACTTGCTGACAAAGGCCCATATAAACAAAGCTATGGTTTTTCCAGTAGTAATCTTTGGATGTGATAGTTGGACCATGAAGGCTGAGTACCGAAGAATTGATGCCTTTGATTTGCAGTGCTGGAGAAGGCTCTTGAGAGTCCCTTGGACTGAAAGGTGATCAAACCCACCAAATCTGAAGGAAATAACCATATTCATTGGAAGGACTGATGTTGAAGCTGAAGCTCCAATAATACTTTGGCCACCTGATGCGAAGAGCCGACTCGTTGAAAAGGACTGTGACACTGGGAAAGACTGAAGGCAAAAGGAGGAGGGGGAACAGAGGATGAGATGGTCAGGTAGTATCACTGACTCAGTGGACAAGAATTTGAGCAAACTCCGGGAGATAGTGGAGGACAGCCTGCAATCCATGGAGCTGCAAAGAGTCAGATACACCTTCGCAACTAAACAACAACACATATATGTAAAGTTAACAAATGAATTAAAACTCATTAAACTTCTTCATTTAAAATATTTGCAATTTCATTCTCTCTGCAGATATTAGAGCTTTTATAGGGGATGCATTTTCATTGCACTGAGCACTATTAGTAAACACCATTTTTAAAATGCTCTGTCTATAAATAGTTTTTTGCTTCCTTCTTTCCTTTATCCCTCCCTTCTCTTTCTTTCTTTTCCTTTTTTTCCCCTACCACCAAAGTGTATTTGGAAAGGAATTTTCTCTTCTGTCCCTCTCAAAACATAATCAAATGCAAACCCCAAGCAACAAAAGGTCTTAATTTGTTTGTTGAAAGTGGTAGGGCTTTTGTTGTTTGTAGTGCTGCTGGGAAGGGGGGTTGAGGGCTTCTTTTCTCTCTTTATTTAAAATTCAGTTCATATTCTGTTTTAAATTTTATTTCCTGCTTCGAATGCTTACTGATTTAATAAAGGATTAATATTCAGCATATATAACAAGATATATACAACTCAACATCAAAAAGCAAACCACCTGATTAAAAAAATGGGCAGAAGAACTGAATAGACATTTTTCCAAAGAGGAAATACAGTGGCCAACAGGCACATGAAAAGATGCTCAAGTTTGCTATTCATCAGGGAAATGCAAATCAAAACCACAGTGAGGTATCACCTCATCCCTGTCAGAATGGCTGCCATCAAAAAGCACACAAATAACAAGTCTTAGGATGTGGAGAAAAAGGAACCCTTGTCCACTGTTGGTGGGAATGTACATCGGTGTAGCCACTGTGGAAAATAGTATGGAGTTTTCTCAAAAAAGCGAAACGAATACAGTATTGTAAAGCAAAACAAACTAAAAAATAAAAATTAATAAAAAAAAAGAAAAACATAAAACAAATAAAGTATAGTTGATTTTAAAAAAAAAGTAAAAATAGAACTACCGTATGACCCAAAAATTCAACTCCTGGGTATATCTTTGGAAAAAAAAAAAAAAACCCCACAATCTTAGTTCAAAAAGATTCATATACCTCTGTGTTCATAACAGCATTGTTTACAGTTACCAGGACATGAATCTAAGCATCCTCCCACAGATACTTAACAAAGAAGATGTAGCATGTATAATATTACTGGCTTCCCGGGTGGCTCAGAGGTAAAGCGTCTGTCTGCAGTGCAGGAGAGCCGGGTTCAGTCCCTGGGTTGGGCAGAGCCCCTGGAGAAGGAAATGGCAGCCCACTCCCACTCCAGGATTCTTCTCCAGGAAAATCCCATGGATGGCGGAGCCTGGTAGGCTACTGTCCACGGGGTTGCAGAGTCAGACACGAGTGAGTGACTTCACTTCACTTCATATGTATAATAAAATATGTGTCTGTACATATATAGATACATATACAATGGAATACTACTCAGCCATGAGAAAGAATAAAATTTTGCCCTTTGAAGTAACATGGATGGACTTGGAGGGCATTATGCTTAGTGAAATGAATCAGACAGAGGAAGACAAATACTGTATGATACCACTTACATATGGAATCTAAAATATATAATGAATTAGTGAATATACAAAAAAAGAAGCAGACTCACAGGTGCAGAGAACAAACTAGTGGTTATTAGTGGAGAGAAGGGGGAAGGGTGGGATAGAGGTGGGGCAGGGTAAGACTGGTGTAAGATATATTGTCAGATATGCAAGGATGTGTTGCACAACATGGAGAATATAGCCAATATTTTGCAATAAGTGTAAATGGAGTATGACCTTTAAAAAATTGTATGAAAATTTAAAAATGGGTAAAATATTGAACTTTTACGTTTCTAAAAGTCAAAGTATACATAAAGTTAAAACCAGAGAAGAATCATTCCCTCCTGGATGTCTTCATCCTATGTCCTTTACACTTTGCAGATAATTAACTTGTCTTCGTTTCTCCTCCTTGTGTTTCTTTGAAGTCATTTCTTGTCATTAAAGCGTCACCTCTCTTTTCAAAGAGAATGTTAACTTTTCAAAACATCTTCCAGGTAGTGTAACTTTGTCACTTATATTTCTGGAACATTTGTCATCGCACAAAGAAAGCATACTGGTTTTTTTTTTTTTAATTTTTGACAACCCTCTTAAGTATTTTATCATTAAAGAGCCAATGAAAGTCTATCCTAATGGACAATTTTCCTGGTCCCTTCTGACTTATTATAAAGTGTTGCATAGGTTTTATTAATACTGCCTGTTACAGGTTGTATCAGGCACACTCTAAGGTGGATCCTGTGATCAGACCATCTGGTACACACTCCCCTGTAACCCCCCTGCGCTTGAGTGTGGCTGGGGCCTGTGGCTTGCTTCTAACCAGCAGAATATGGCAGTGGTGATGAGCTGTCTTGTCTATCATTATATCACACAAGACTGCAACTTCTGACCAGCTAGTGACTGTCTTGACTGACTCTTCATCTCTAGCTGGTTTTAATGAATTAAGCTAGTACATGGAGAGGCCCTTGCTGCCACGAAGTGAAGGCAGCCCCCAGCTGACAACAAGCAAGTTTCTGAGGCCCTCAGTCTTGCAGCCAGTGAATTACTGAATCCTGCTGACCACAGGTCCTTCCCCAGTTGGGCCTTGAATGAGACCCCAGCCCTGGCCTTCTCCTTGACTGTAGCCTTGAGAGAAATCTTGCTGCAGCAGACCCAGCTAAGCCATGCCCGAACTCCTGACTCCAGCAGCTATGGGATCATGAACGTGGACTGGTTTAAACCAATATGTTTGTGGTAATTTGTGATGAAGCAATTAATGACAGATGTACAAGTTTTACCTTTATAAATGCAACAACATTTTCTGTAGCTTTTGAAGGATGCTTTTGAAGGACACAGTATGTGAATTTCACATGTCGGGCTATTTCTATAATCTTCATGCGGAAAAGGCTTTTTTAAAAATTCCAATCAAAGAAGCCTCTCCATCGGGTTCCATCATGCTGTTTTTCCATCAAGCATTTCTGTTTTACAAATTGCTCTTATGAAGATGTAGTCTCCAATAAATTTTTCAACTGGTGGCTCTTAAAAAGATGCTGTTTATTATTCATCTCCTTACTGGAACAGAATGTAGCAAATACATCAGTGGAGGTATTGAAACATCTGCTTACTGGAATAGAATCTCGAAAATACTTAAGCTGAAGTATTAAAAACATCCATGCTTTCATCTGATTATACTGCTAATATTCTCTACCACACAATTTATTCTAATACTTTTGTCTTTGAAATTTTAACATGTTTCCTAAATCCCTTCCAGATTTGTTGACAAAGGAAAGTGGTTTAATTTACTGGTATGTATCGATTCTCATGTATCTGCTTAGTCATTTTTTTTTCCTCAAAGGCTTGAATGGCTGCGCTCCTAATGAGGATTTTGCTACTGAGCAAGAGACTTCAAAGGTAACTTCTAAACAATTATCATTGAGATTAACGGTTATTTTGGAAATATGGAGTATCTAGTAGCTTTAAACACAACAAAGAAAAATTGGACAGTGTCTTTATGTGTAGTTCTTAAGTGTTTTACCTTTTAAGTGTCTTTATTAATCAATGGCATTAATAACTACCAGCTCAAGGCTCAATTATACACTAGAATGCGTTTCACTTTTAAAGGAAAGTGGCCTTAAATCCATGTTGCAGATGCGATGTCCTCCTGTGATCTTCACCACTCCTCACTTGTCAATTCCTAGCCAGAGGACCTTTTAAAAACACATCCTGTCCCGTCCTTGGACAAAAATGCCCCGTGCCTCACACCTCATTCTCAGCAGGAGCCCACATGGTTCCAGATGCCCACGTGACTTTCGCTGTCTTCCGTCCCAGGGATTGGACTCCCCTTCTCACTCACTCCTCCCCCACCAGGCTGGCCTCTCAGGTTGGGCAAAGTGAGCTTCTACCGAGTTCTTTGCTGTTGCACTTCTTCCTGCTTGAAGCGCTCTCCCTCCAGTATCCAAAAGATTTCTTCCTCACTTCCTTTATGTGCTGCGTGCCAAGTCGCTCCAGTTGCGTCAGACTCCTTGCAACCCCGTGGCCTGTGGCCCGCCAGGCTCCTCTGTCTGCGGGATTCTCCAGGCATGAATACTGGAGCGGGTAGCCGGGCCCTGCTCTCTTACTTCCTTTAGGGTCTGCTCCGATGTCTCCTTAGGAAAGAAGTCTCCCCTTCTATAGCTATGTACAGATATGTATCTATAGCTACATATAGAAACAGCTGTAGGGGGAGATAGATAAAATGGAATAGACAGGTAGATGGAATGGGTAGACAGAGAGAAGGGAGACAGAATAGACGGGCACATAGAATCGATCGACCGCAATTCCCCAGGCGCTTCTGTCCCTGCCCTGCTCTTTTGTTCCCTGTCTCATCTTTCATATCTGACATTTTATATATCTGCTCGTTGTCTCCACCTGAGAGGAGAATGGGTCTGTCCAGTGTTCTCTCCCCCATACCTATATTGTACCTGGCTTATGGAGGATGCTCAGTAAAGAGTGCATTCAACGGACTTCTTAATGATAATTGAATTTTTTATTCTTTCTACCTGATTTGGGGTTAAGCTGTCCTTGTTTTTATCATGTGATGTGGTGACAAAGAGGTTACTATAGGGATAGACCTTTTAGCTGTCCTTGGATGGCCTCTGTGCCTGAATACTGAGTTAGCTTTCACAGAGCGGGCAAGTGACCTTCTGGTCATCCTCAGAAGGCATTTCTCTACCTGATCTTCTAGGAGGATGTGCTTCCTTGAGCTGAGCATGCGATGTCAGCTGGTTCCCAAGATGTAGAGTGGTCAATGCAACCATCCAGGGAGCTGTGAGCCAAATGCACTGTCTTTTCTGCATTAAGGATGTCCTGGTACCGATAGCAACAACAAACCCCCAATCCTCGCTTCACTCTAATAAAATGAGACACGCATCCTAGGGGGTCTCAACCAGCTGTTGTCACATAACAGTCCCTACCCTGGGTTATTAATTGACTTGTCCAGCCTGGGCTTCCCAGTAGCATAGTGGTTAAAAAAAAAAAAAAAATCCACCCACCAATGCAGAAGATGCAGGAGACGTCAGTCAGTTCGATCTCTGGGCCGGGACGATCCCCTGGAGGAGGAAATGGAAACCTACTCCAGTATTCTTGCCTGGAGAATCCCATGGACGGGGAGCCTGGTGGGCTACAGTCCATGGGGTCACAACAGAGTCGGGCATGACTGAGGGAGATAGCAAGTGAGTGAGCTTGTCCAGCCCCTCATTACACCACGGGGTCTGATCTGTGGTCTTCGCATTTCTTTCCTATCTGCTCCTCTGCTTTCAGTGTCTTCACATTGGCTTTCTCATTGTGTGTATCCTCCTGCCAGGAAGGTTGCCATCTGCCACCTTCCACTGAGGGCATGTTTCCTCTTTCAGGTGGTCAGGTCTGCCTTTTCTAATGGTACTTGGTATCAGTGAGCTGTAATTGAGCAAAGCTGTAGCAGGCGGGGAAGGGGAAAAAAGAACCCCCCCTGGGCCATTCCAGACTTTCATCTAGAGAAAAATACCAGGGCCTCCACAATGGTTTGCTAACATTATGGCCTGAGATAAGTCACTTATTATATCTGAAGCTCAAGATTCTTCATATAAAATTGTGGATAGTAACATCTATCTTGTCCCCATAAGACTGCTCTAAGAATCAAAATGAATTCACTGTAAAAGACAAAGGCTTTGAAAATGTAAGCTAATGTCACTGCAGTATTATTCAGAAGGTTCTGCTTTGGCTTTTAGTTCCTTTACTGTAAAATTTGCTTCTTACATTGTTTACACACAGCTGGCATTAACAAGTAGCCACTCTTACTACTTAATATTGTCTACGTGTATTTAAAAAGTCTCCTCCTTCCTTTTCTGTTTTTCCTAAAAGCACAGACATCCGTGGATCTAGATACGCTCTGTTGTTGTTATAACCAAGGATGGGTAGACCAGCTATTTGCAGTCCTGGTTTGAAGCAAGCACACAGCTATTTGCCTGGCACAGTCTTCACAGTTTCAATGTACTCGCTACTCTGCTCATCTGCAGGATTAGAGGTCCTTCCAGTGAGCACACTGGGATGGAGGGATGCCTGCAGAGTTCAAGGTTAAGGGAGAGCATACATATAACTCTGGGGATGAGTATATGTATGCATAGATCAGCTTTTTACAGATACAGACCCTTCATACTGAAGATAGATGCCACTGGGTACAGAGTCCCACATTTTTATGATACATTAATATTGATCTTATGTTTGCATAGCAAAGAGAAATGGCTGAACAGACATTTTAATGTAGTGAAATGATTATTGATTCTCAGCACGCAGGCAAGTACATCTGTTTAGTCTTCAGGATTCATTACAGTAAACTAATGGACAAAGAGAAGAGGAGAAGTGTGAGTTTACTGTTTAGAATAAGGGACAATCTTGAGTGTCTGTTAAGCCACCACCTTTAGTGAGCCAAGTGAATCTGTCTTTATTCACTTTTTCCATGTGTAAGACAGCAGTGCTTACCTTGCACAGAAATCTTGAAGCTCTGCTGTAAAGCGCAAAGGTCAGTCGACAGAATTGATTTCTAGATTTCTCCTAAACAGTCTCTCCTGGTATGTGATTCTTCACTGGGCAGGGAAAGGCCTGCTTTAAGGGAGGTGGGATGGAGTGAATGTAAAATGAGTGTCAATTTACCTGTCACTGCCTACAGCAACCAGTCTGAAACGTATAAAAACGATTCATTGTGCATATACACTGAGAAGAGAAAAGTCAGCCAAGTTTGCACAATGTTCGGTAAGCTGCTGTTTAGTTGATAAGTTACATCTGACTCTTTGTGACCCCATGGACTGAAACACATCAGGCTCCCCTGTCCTTCCACTATCTCCTGGCGCTTGCTCAAATTCATGTCCATGGAGTCAGTGATGCCATCCAACCATATCATCCTCTGTCATCCCCTTCTCCTGCCCGCAGTCTTCTCCAGCATCAGAGTCTTTTCCAATGAGTCAGCTCTTCGCATCAGGTGGCCAAAGGACTGGAGCTTCAGCTTCAGCATCAGTCCTTCCATGAATAGTCAGGGTTCACCTTCATCAAGAGGTAACCATTTTTATTATGAAATATAGTAAGTACCCTCCATATGACTGAGTCCTGTTCTGAGAGCACTTTCATAAGTCCAATTTGTTCTATGTCCAACCCTGTTAGCCTAGACACCCTCCCTAACAACTGACTATATATTGCTGCTTTTGCACTCGCTTCTGGACATCTGGGCTTGAAATAGAGACGCTATACAGTCCTGCACAGTAAAGTACACACAAGCACGACCACTTGTGGAGGATACACGCGCTTGACAATGTACGCCAGGCAAGTGAACCAGTTCACGTGATTGGACATGGGAACGCTATACTCTCTTCAAATCTCTGGCCTATATTTCTGTTTTGCTTTCTTTCTATTCTTCTTGATTTATGGGAGCTCTTGATATATTTTGAATATAAGCTCACTGTCAGTTTTACAGGTTGCAAATGCCTTTGTCGTCTCCATGACTACAGTAAGCTATACTTTTTGGTCTTTAGAAGTTATTTTTTCTCCACTATGAGCTTGAATTGGAGCAACCTTTGGGAGATAGTGGAGGACAGAGGAGTCTGGCGTACCACAGTCCATGGGGTCCTAAAGACACATGACTTAGTGACTGAACAATAATAACAATGAGCTTGGACATTGTATTAGTTTTCAGTGGCTGCTGTAACAAATTACTACAACTTGGTGGCTTGAAACAACAGAAATTTATTCTTTCCCACTCAAGAGGCCAGGAGTAAGAAACCAAAGTATTTTCAGGGCTGTGTTTTGGCCTCTTCCAGATTCTAGTGACTTCCATACCCCTTGGCTTGTGGGTACATCTGCCTCCATCTTCACATTGTCTGTCTTCTTCTCTATCTGTTATAAGGACACTTGTCATTGGATTTAGGGTCTACCTGAATAATCCAGGATAACTCATCTAAAAATCCTTAACTTAATTACATCTGCAAAGACCCTTCATCTAAGTACAGTCAGAATCACGGGTTTCAGGAGTTAAGATGTGGACATACCATTTTGGGAACACCACTGAATCCACTATCAAAGTTATTCATCCACGTACTATTCTTCTAGTGACTATAATCCAAGGCAAAATAGACACTCTGGACTTACTAAAGACAGATAGTGTGCCTCTATCTCTTCCTAGAAAGGTTTATCAGGAAAATTAAATTAAAATAAAAAAATACATTTGAGAAAATGAAATTAGTCGAATTTCATTTTCTCAAATAGATTTTTTTTTAATCCAC
This sequence comes from Aepyceros melampus, assembly GCA_006408695.1. NCBI lineage: Eukaryota > Metazoa > Chordata > Mammalia > Artiodactyla > Bovidae > Aepyceros > Aepyceros melampus. The sequence continues at coordinate 89,639 of SJXQ01009716.1, forward strand.
TTGTTTGCTTCAGAACTGAGTAGTTAGTACCTCTTTGCCTGCCAAGGATTGGAAATAGAGGTGGAAGCCTGGCAGACACACTCTCCAAAGCACAGCTTAAACTGGAGTTAAACTGGAGTGTTAGTCTGAAGAAAATCTTGAGATCAGCTGGTTCCTCAAGCTTTATTGTACTAATTAGGAAACTGAGAGTTAAGTTGAATGACTTTTTAAAATGATTTATTTTTAATTGGAGGATAATTTCTTTACAATGCTGTGCTGGTTTCTGCCGTAGGTAGACATGAGTCAGCCACAGGTATACACACGTCCCCGCTCTCGTGCACCTCCCTCCCTCCCTGCCCCGTCCTGTCCCACCCGCTAGGTCGTCACGGAGCGCGGGGTTGGCGCTCCCTGCGTGGTACAGCGACCTCCCACTGGCCGTCTATTTCACACACGGTAACGCACACAATTCAGGGCAACTCTCAGCATGCCCCACCCTCTCCTCACCCTACTGTGTCCACAGGTCTGTTCTTTATGTCTTCATCTCCAGGCCACCTTCCAATAGGTTCATCAGCACCGTCTTTATAGCGTCCTTATATACATGTTAACATGCAATATTTTTCTCTAACTTATGACTTTCTGTGCCAGAAGTTCACATAGTCAGACCCCTCAAGTCCTTCAGATCCCAATCTAGCTCTTATAACTTCTCGAGTGGACATGACCTGCTGACTCAATAAATGTATTTAAAGAACATTACACTGAAAAAATGCTTATTGCTAGACCGTATAAAAGTAGGAAATAAAGCCATTTGCAACAACTGGATGGACCTAGAGATTATCCTACTACGTGAAGTAATCAGACAAAGACAAATATCATATGATATCCTTTATATGTGGAATCTAAAACAAGCACACAGATAATTTATTTGCAAAGCAGAAATAGGCTCATAGAAAAAACTTGTGGTTATCAGAGAAGAAAGGGGAGAGAGTGAAAAATTAGGAGTTTCGGATTAGCAGATACAAATTCCTACATGCAAAATATATAAACAACAGAGACCTCCTGTATAGCACAGGGAACTATATATGTCTTGTAATTATTACCCATAATGGAAAAGAGTCTGGAAAAGAATATAGATATCATTGAATCACTTTGATGTACATCTGAAACACTGTAAATCAACTATACTTCAATACAAAAGAAGAGGAAAAGTTGAAAAAAGACAAAGCCACACAGGCATCTAAGAAATATATGCAGAAAAATGTTGTGCCGAGACACGCAGCTCCGGTTCTTGGAAGCAGTCTCATAATGTATGCTGTTCTATGCTTAGTCACTCAGTCATGTCTGACTCTACAACCCCCTGGATTGTCGCCCGCCAGGCTCCCCTGTCCATGGGGGTTCTTCTGGAATACTGAATACCAAAGTGGGTTGCCAAACCCTCCTTTAGGGGATCTTCCCAACCCAGGGATCGAACTTCTGCATTGCAGGTGAATTCTTTACCAGCTGAGCTAAACAGGCACACCGCTCATAATGTATATCTTTGGTCAAAATATAATACCCACAGCCAATTCTGGAAATAGACCAGATCTATGGAATGTTCTAGTAGTGGAAACCTTTGCTATGTGATTAGTGACAATAATAAAAGTTAACATCCCATGAACACTCAAAATATGCCAAGTGTTCTCCTATCATTGGCCAGGGCAGGGGAAACCCACATGGAAGTCATATGCCAGCTTTAGGAGCTTGTGTTATTATTCTCGTGCCTATTTAAAGATGAAGATACAAAGGTGGAGAAGGTTCAGGAACTCGTCTGTTTGGGAGAAGCCGTGGTGAGTGGTGGAGTAGGATTCTAGCCTGGAGAGTGGGGGCTCTCTTCTGGGCCCCAGGGAGCCCTGCCCATGGGTGCTGAGCTGCAGAAAGGGGCGTCTGTCGTCTCAAGGGCCTCCTGTTCTGTTCTCACAAACCCAGCAGATCACACTGTTTATTCCCCGCAGAGAAGGGAGGGGAGAGAGACCCATTCCTTTGGGGTCTCACCTACCTCTCTTGCTAGAATATCACTCTTCATGGGTCTCCTTTATGTTTTGAAGAAACAATCACTATTTTCCCTCTAAAATCTGGCCATTGTGTCAGAAAGAGGGAGATCCGTGGAAACAATCTGTGTGTCACATGGGCTTTGTCCTCGGGATGCTGGCATAGAGACACAGTGAATGGGGCAGATAAGCAGGAAGACTGCTTTGTTATCGCTGTTCGGTTGCTCAGTCATGTCCGATTCTTTGCGACCCCATGGACTGCAGCATGCTGGGCTCCCCTGTCCTTCACTGTCTCCCGGAGTTTGCTCAAATTCATGTCCATTGAGTCGGTGATGCCATGATGAGATCCAGCCATCTCATCCTCTGCCACCCTCTTCTCCTTTTGCCTTCAATCTTTCCCAGCATCAGGATCTTTGAAAGACTGTTGAGAGTGTCCAATTTTACCAAAGTGCAGTCTCTCTCCAGAAGGAAAAAAAAATTGCCCCAGAGTGTTTGCTCTGCAATCAGACAGTCACTTGTTGAGAGTGCTCATATTTCTAAGAGGCATTAGGGAACTGACAGGAACACTATGCTGCCGCCATCCCTTGTGAATTCATATCAACCGTGATGAATACGAATGAGAAGGAGCAAGGGTTCTAAATGGATCCCTGCAGACTCATAGTAGTGCTCCTGACATTTGACAAGCCGGTTTGCAAGGGGATCTTCAGGGCACAGTTGGCAGTCGGTGGTGACGACGCCTAGCACCACTTGGGGCTGGAATATCAGAATTAGTATTCCCCACAGAGACAATGCCATCCCCCGTGTCTCATCACAGATGCCATATGGGTGCAGCTCGATGTCATTTAGGTAAAATTAATTCTGATTGATGAGGCCCGATTCTTGCGTTTCCTTCTGGAATCACTTGCTCTGACTGTAATTGGATTGAAACATACATAATGCAGTTGAGAGTGACAAGGACGGTTTGGCTTAGTCATCACTGTCCTGTAATTTGCTTCCCCCCCTCCCCACATTAAAACCGTAAATAACATTGCTTCTTCTTTGGGAGGAACAGACAGTGATATTATGGGCACTGATCTTTTCCTTTTTCTTCACATTTGCTAAATTAAACTTTGTAAATAAGCTTTAAAAAGTCAAAAAGTGAAGTTCAAGAAGTTGTCAGAGCCACTTTCTTCCTTTGTTAGTGAGAGAGGCTGCAGACTGAAGTCTCTTCACGTCCATTTCTATGGCTCCAAGATAGTCACAGCATGAAAAAGTTTGATGTCTACTTATTCCATAGTATAGACAAAAAAAGTATGAATACTTTCCCTGTTGCCCCCTCCTCAGAAAACTGTGCTAGTAACTAAAAGTACAACTAACATACACCACCTATTAGAGGAATTAAAATGCCTTGAATCTTTTAAAAAAAATCAGAATAGCACATACCCATAATAATAATTGTTCCTTAACATGATTTGGAGCCCAGGAAAGGGAGTGAGACCTGGGCAAGAAGGACGGTGAAGAGAGCAGCTATTGTATCAATTAGTTTTTGCTGCAGAACAAAGACACCTGATTAAGTGGCTAAAAACAGCAGTCATTTATTTGTTCATAGTTCTGTAGGTTGGTGATTTGGTTTAGTTTAGCTGAAGGCTTGCCTCTTCTCCATGTGGTGTCAGCCGGGTCACTCAGGTGTCTGCAGCCCAGTGACATTTCTGAGGCCGTGTGGAAGGCTGGCTGCCTGGCCCCTCACAGGACTCCTGGTAGCAGGGTTGATGGAAGCAACTGGATTACATGTTGCTGCTCATCTAGCAGGTTGATATGGCTTTGTCCACTTGATGGTGGCTGTAGAGCTCCTGTGAGCAGCCAGAGAGGGCCTGCCTCATGCACAGACTTCATCAGCTTTGTGATATTCCATTGACCAAAGCAAGGCACGTGGCCACACACACCCAGGTTCAAGGGCTAGAGTAGACTCAGAATCTTCATGGAAGGAATTTGTGGTGGTTCTAAAATATGTCCACAAATTCCTAGTAACTTCTGTACCAAGGAATGGAGGGCTGTGGCACTTTCCTTTGAATCTGGGTTAATCTTAGTGATTGCTTGTAACTTTAACAGCTGAAATGACACAGCACTAATTTTATTTACTGCTTGTTTGTTTTTTAAAATTGAATGAGAGAGTGATAGTCACTCAGTCGTGTCTGACTTTATGCAACCCCATGGACTATGGACTGTAGCCCACCAGGTTCCTCTCCCTGTGGAATTCTCCAGGCAAGAATACTGGAGTGCGTAGCCATTCCACTCTCCAAGGCATCTTCCCAACCTCGGGATCATGCGCTGCAGGCAGATTCTTTATTGTCTGAGCCACTAGGGAAGCACCCCACCCCCCAGCATCATTTAAAAAATTTTTTTGGGGTCACGTATTGGAAGCTCAGAATTTTAACCACTAGACCACCAAGGAAGGCCCCTGTCCTGCATAATTTTAAAAGTGAGGTCAGAAGGCCATGCTGAGACTGACTTGCTAAAGAAGCCATTTCAGCATTCGGGCATTCAGGCTGACCACGCAGCTGAGCTCCCCGCGGACAGCCGGCATCAGCGGCCAGCCTTCCAGAGGAGCTGTCTTGAACCTCCAGCCCAGTCAAACCTTCAGACGACTGCAGCCCCGCTGACGTCTGACGGTAACCACATGAGAGGCTCCAAGGAACAATGGCCCAGCGGAGCCATTCCAGAATTCCTGACCCACGATATCTTGAGAAAAAGATCAGATCTCCATAATTTTAATCCACTGCATTTTGGGGTAACATTTTTACTTAGCAATAATAATAGAATTAATTGGTTTAAAACCTCAAATGTAAATAATGTGGGTAATAAAAATGCTAAAGGAAATCTAGGCTACTAAACTTATTGAGAGACCTCAAGCCCCCAAGTGGGCCCCACTTTGACTTCCTAAAGCTTCCCTTGTCTCCTCCACCACCACACAACTTGGTGTCAGCAAAGCAGACTTGCCCATAAAGTTTGGGTCAGCCAAAGAGCTGCAATGCTTTGTAGGACACTAAGATAGCATAGGAGCTGTGAGCCTTCTCACAACCTCCTGGGAGAACCCAGGGATGCCCCCGTTTCCAGATACATTTCCAGCTTGGATCTGAGTCTCCCTCCACTCCGCATCACAGCACTGACTGTCTTCACCAGCTGATAAAGAAACGCCACTCCCCAGAAGGACAACCCCACTCTGGGACCCGTGCCTGTCTGCCTAGGAGCACAGCTCCTCAAGACTGTGTTATACAGCCTGCAGCAAAAGGTGGAGGTCCTCAGAGACCGCAAGTCAGAGCCCCTTTGAGGTCTCACTGCCAAGTGTGGCTCTCCCCCTGTAGGAGTTACCGGATCACACCTTCCACCCCCGTGTGAACAATCAGACTTGATCCCATCCCTGCCCAAGACAGACTCTCATGTTCAGAGGATGGAGGAGGATGTCTCCTACTGGTCCCATAAAGGATCACGTGCTCTCTCTCTCTCACACACACACACACAAACACACACACAAAACTATTTTGCATGATATACTGTACGCGCCTGCTAAGTCCCTTCAGTCATGTCCACTCTTTGTGAATTTATGGACCGTAACGTAGCCCGCCAGGCTCCTCTGTCCGTGGGGTTCTCCAGGCAAGAATACGAGAGTGGGTTGCCATGCCCTCCTCTAGGTGATCTTCCCAACCAGGGATCCAACCCACATCTCTTATTCTCCTGCATTGGCAGGCATGTTCTTTACCTCTAGCGCCACCTGGGAAGCCCGCGATAGACTGTACTGTGTCAGCCTGTGCAGCTCCTGAACCCTCAGGTCAGCTGAAGACATGATCAATCCCCTAGCTTCATAAGGATCCAATCATTTCCTTAACATGACTACCTGGAAAGACCTGGTGAAGCATTTAAACCAATTCTTTCTGCAAGGCCCTCTCTACTAGAGGAGGTTAGCTCTTTCTCCCATTCAATGAAATTAAGTTATAAAAGATTTCCTTTTTAAGAGGAACTGTCATGCCCGGGTGTTTAATCTCCTCTGGTTCCTGCAGAGGCCAGTTCACTTCCTTTTCCTCCTTTGGTTTGATACTGGATCTTATAAAACAGCCTCATATACTCCAAGGGGCCAGGCTCTCTTTTTTTTTAACCATCTCCTGGATTCCCTCCCATGGGACTTGCCCTCCCACAGCCTGTGGGGCTGAGGCTGTCCAGCCAGGGGCCCTCAGAGCAGGCTGGGAGGGCCGCCTTCCCTCCTCTGCTGTGCAGGGCCTTGATCTCATTCCAAACTGGTCAGAGATAGAAAGGGGGGTAGTGGTTAGGAGTATAGCAATCTCTCTCAGAATCATTTCAGGGCCAATTAGTCCAGAGGAATCGCTTCACTAGTGGCTCAGATGGTAAAGAATTGCCTGCAATGCAGAAGACCTGGTTCGATCCCTGGGTCAGGAAGATCCCCTAGAGAAGGAAATAGCAATCCACTCCAGTATTCTTGCCTGGGAAATCCCATGGACAGAGGAGCCTTGCATGCTACAGTTCATGGGGTTACAAAGAATCACACATGACTGAACATGTGATGGATTGACAATCTTCCAAATCTCCCTTCTGGCTCATACTAGGTGATGGTTTCTTGCCTCTCTTTCAATTGGCACTGAGGCAGAGAGATTTGCCCATCTTTTGATGTGTCTCCATAGTAACACCAACACCCAGGTTCCCAAAGACACACACACATGCACACCTTCCAACCAGCCAGTAGCTCCCTAGGAGTCTGCTAGAGACTCTCTGCCCCTTGGAGGTCCCATTGGCCCTAGTGAGCAGCTAGTACCAGCAGGAGCCACAGGAAACCAGCGTGACCACAAGTCTCAGGCACAAGATGGACCTCCTGCCACATCATGTTATAGCTGCCACATCATGACTGCAGGTTTTCCATATGGGAGAATGGAAAGCGACACAAGGACAGGCAGATGGAGACCACAGGGTCAGCTCTGCTGCTGACCACAGGGAGCCTGCTGGATGTGGCTCCTGTGTTCGGCTCATGGACTTGCCACGTCTCGGCTTGTCCCTTGCCCTATCTGGGTTTTGGAGCAGCTCGGGAGGGTAAAGTTGGATCTCCCAATCAGACATTTCCTTCAAGATTGCTGCCTCTCATTGGTCCCAGGTGGAGAGGGGAGGATGGAGATGAAATTCCTGTTGGTTACGTTCTTCTTGTAGATCAGCTTCTCATAATCATGGACCACAACGCAAGAGTCATCACCCATGCTCCCATGACCAGAGGTCAGTAAGAATAAGAAACCAAGAGGGTTAAGTCGAGTAGCATTCCTTCTATGTCTGCACATGAGAAATGGGGACAAAAGAGGCCTCATTCCTTCCTGTTTTCTTGATGCTTAACCTTTGGGTTCAAGCAGTAACCCCTGGCTGACCAGGGCTGGGCTGTCCTGCTCTGGTGGGTTGTCCATCAGACCAGTCTTACTCCCACCTTCAGCAGCCCAGTCCCCCTTGGGGTGCCTTCCTGGGCTGGCTGGCTGCGGGCCAGCATATGATTTGCTCCCAGAAGCTGTCCATTGGGTCAGAATAATGAAATGTTCAAATTAACTTTGAGCCAAGTTCAATTAACTTTGAGCCAAGACTGAAAATTTATTCTATATTGCTTTGCCTTTTTTTCCCAGTCATATTGCCCAATGTAGCTTATCTGAAATTCTGCAGTGTGATTAAAAGTCAACATTAGATCATCCAGGAATACAATGTCAACAACCCAGAGATGACTTGAAGTTGAATGTAAAGCCTTCTTTTATTAAATTCTGTTTTAGGAGCATAGACGCTGCTACACAGCAGTAACAAGTAATCCCCAGATCTCGGTGGACTAACACTGGGAGGGTTTCTTTTCATAAACTCCACTGATCCATTGAGGACTCTGCTCTCTGTCACTGTATTCTTTACTCTGGTACCCACCTGAGAATATAGCCCTCCTCGTAATATCAGTCACGTGTCAGAGGGCACGTCAAGCTTAGGCACACTGGTGCCTATGGCTTCCACCTGGAAGTGACAGCGTTTCCTCTGCTCACATTCCATGGACCAAAGTGAGTTACATGTGACCCCTAAGTTTCAAAGAGGCACAGAAGCCCAATTCTCCCTCATGCCTGGAGGATGGGAGGAGGCAGAGTGCCAGCAAGTCTGTGGACCAGCACACATTTTCAGGGAGAAATTAAAAACCACGAATATTAAATGTTCTTGCAAGTTACAGTTCAGTTAATTTTGTGTCTGAAATAATTAAAGTCCAAAATTAAATACTCTTGTTCTTGAGAAGTCAAATCTAAAGTCTATAATTTCTGATTTTAAATTAACATTCAGTGACTTGAAGCCCTCTTCTCTTTCTTAGAGTCCTAGATTTCTTCAGCCTCTCTGTGTGTACTGGCCTGCCATCTATCACAATGGACTTACTGGTTTTCGGACTCTAGATGTGAAGTTAGTTCAATTTCTTAGTCTCTAGAGTATAAAGAGAAAATCTGATGCTGGGAAAGATTGAAGGGGATGACAGAGGATGAGATGGTTGGACGGCATCACCAACCTCATGGACATGAGTTTGGGTAAACTCCAGGAGTTGGTGATGGACAGGGAGGCATGGTGTGCTGCAGTCCATGGGGTCGCAAAGAGTCAGACACGACTGAGTGACTGAACTGAACTGAATACTGTATGATATCACATACGTGGAATCTAAAAAATCTACAATGAACTGGTGAATATAGCAAAAAAAGAAGCATACTAGTGGGGAGAAGCAAAGAGGAGGGGAAGGTAGAGAAAGGGGAGTAACAGGTCAAATTATTAGGTATAAAATATGCTACAAGGAAATACTGTACAACATTGGGAGTATAGCCAATATTTTAGAATAACTGTAAATGGAGTATAACCTTTAAAATGGTGAATCACGGTATTGTAGACCTGTAACTTATATAATGGTGTACATCAACTATCCTCTAATTAAAAAAATATTTTGAGCAGTCTTACGACCTACAAGATTATCACAGCACTGACCTCATGTCACTAACTAACCTTAATGTCTGGAGGAGCTACCCCAAATGAAATTTGGTTCTCAGGACAACATGTTTGGTAAAATTTTGACCTGTGTTACTGATGCTCAAATATTAAGTGAAGCCAGATGGCATCTGAAGGAAGGTTGAAGGATAAAGAGGAAAAATCATCCTTGGTTTCATGTCTGTAGGATATCATTAGTGGCAAGGCACCGTGACCTAGGAAGTTAATTCCATTACAAGAAATCTCTCTTCAAGAGGTCAACAAGGGCCCTACTTAACCTTCACATACTGTCTTCTTTCTTAGAGGAGGCATTTGGGGAGACATATTTGGGACATTGCTATCTTCTTGCAGAATGTAGAAATTTGTGATGGTGGCTGCCTTTCTTTCTCATCTTAGTTTCCATTTCCCCTTTGTGTCTGGTGTCTGAGTCTTGGAGGCTGCTTGGAGGGTGGCCTCTCTCCAGTGACACAGTTGCCAACCAGTGTTATGGACATGTGTTTTCTGCCCTGAGACAGAAGCACTGACTTCTGTTGCTTCTTGTTGTGAAATTGCAAACATCTGAGAAGTGGCTTCTGAGGCTGATTCCCCTTTAGTCCTCAGTGATTCAGAGAAGATCCTTGGACCCAAGCTGCTGTGGATGCTTTAAAAGTCTGTTCTCCTAGAGCACAGCTCTCACTTTGGCTGCACTTTAGAAATTGGGGGAGGCTTTAAAAATCCTGAGGTTCCCTCCCCCAAAATTCTGAGGTCTATTGCCCTTGTTCAGTGACTAAGTCATCTTTGACTCTTTGCGAACTGATGGACTGCAGCACACCAGGCATCCCTGTCCTTCATTATCTCCTGGAGTTTGCTCAAACTCATGTCCATTGAATCGGTGATGCCATCCAACCATCTCATCCTCTGTCACCACCTTCTCCTCCTTCCCTCAATCTTTCCCAGGATCAGAGTCTTTTCCAATGAGTTGTACCCCAATCAATTACATCACAGTCAGTTCAGTTCAGTTCAGTCGCTCAGTCGTGTCCGACTCTTTGTGACTCCATGAATCACAGTACGCCAGGCCTCCCTGTCCATCACCAACTCCCGGAGTTCACTCAGACTCACGTCCATTGAGTCCGTGATCACAGTAGTGTGATGTTAATTTTTGTGACAGTTAATTTTTGTGTGTCAGCAGGACTGGGCCAAGTGGAACCCAGCTGGCCACTTGGTATTTGCTCAGAGGTGTGTTTTAGATGACACTAACATTTAAATCAGTAAACAGAGGGCCTTTCACAATGGGGCTGAGCCTCATGCAATCAGTTCAGGGTCTTAATACAAAGCTTCTGACCTCCCTTGAGCAAGACAGGATTCTGCCAGAAGACCACATTTGGATTTGAACTGCAACTTGTTCTGGGTCTCCAGCCTGCTGGTCTACCCGTAGATTTTTTTTGGACGGACTTGCTGAGCCAAGTCCTTAAAATCAACCTCTCTCTCTCCTGCACCCTCTTCCTCTCACTTTCTTGCTCATGCATCTTGTGGGTTCTGCTTCTCTGGCCAGCCCTGACTAACATGAGTGGTGATGTGGGTGTCAGGCATTGGTACCTTTAAGAGCTCCCCGGGTGATCCAGCAGCTTGACAGCCCTCTCCCAGGCCCATGTGAAGAGAAGGGGGCCCCTCCCATGCTCCTCAGGATGCTGTCCTTTCTCCACCTTCAAATGCTCTGGGGCCCAAGAGCATTTTTATCTGCAACAGTAGGGCTGCAGCCTTCTGCCACCACCCCCTCCTGCCTCTGCTGCTTCCAGGAAAGCCCAGCTGGGATTTCAGTCTGCTTTTTCTCAGTCTGACTTTTTTCCTTCCTTCTCAAATGTCTTGCTCTTCAGCACCTCCCTCCATCAGACCAGCAGCATCAGCCTTAGCAGGAGCTCGTCAGAAATACCAAGATACTGGACCTGTGGGCTGCTGATGTCCTGAAATACAGAATCTACAGCGTTTCTTTTCTACCTGGACCCATGCACAGCGCCTCCTTTTGGTCGTCATGCCCCTCCTGGCCACTGGGATGGCATCGCCCCTCTGCAAGCCCAGACTCTCCTTTGAGAGGGCCGCTTTCCTGTCAGTGAAATAACTCCCTCTCACTCGAGCTTAATGAAGCACACTTATATAGGGTTCAATCTCCTTCTTGATTCTTCTGATGAATCTGACACGTATATAGCAATTCAGACAAGATTTTCATCTCTACTTCTAAGTATAGATATTTGGGTATGTGTGTGTATATGTGTGTTCAGTCACTTCAGTCATGTCTGACTCTTTGTGACCCTATGGGCTGTAGCCCACAAGGCTCCTCTGTCCATGAGATTCTCCAAGCAAGAATACTGTAAGTGGGTAGCCATGCCCTCCTTCAGGGGCTCTTCCCATCACAGGGCTCAAATCTGAGTCTCCTGCGTCTTCTGCATTGCAGGTGGATTGTTTACCACTGAGGCACCTCGGAAGCCCAGCCTTTGGGTATACAAACACTGAATTAAATTTGCTTTGTTCTTTTCTGCTCCTGAAAAAAAATGACATATTTTTCCATTTTTAATGAAATTTTTTCATAATATTTTGAGGGAAGATCATTTAAATTATATGACCTCATCTATATTTTATTAGTAAAAATAATACATCCCCTTATTCATCTTCATTTATTCACAAATAAAATCTACCATGTTTCTGTAAATAAAACCAGTCTGGATCTCTGAACTCTAAATTCAGGATTAAAGTTTGTGCAAGTGAAAATTGCAGAGACAAATTGAGATCACACAGTGGTGGTGGTGGTGATAGGGTAATGTGGCAATTGTGCCAGGAGTGGAGCAATTGTAGTAGAGATGAAAGGATGCTGGTGACGGTGGTGGTGGAGGTGACGGTGGTGGTGGATGTGATGATGGTGGTTGAGGTGATTGTGCTGGAGGTGACAGTGGTGGTGGAGGTGACGGTGGTGGTGGATGTGATGATGGTGGTTGAGGTGATGGTGGTGGAGGTGATGGTGATGGAGGAGGTGATGGTGGTGGAGGTGATGATGGTGAGGTGATGATGGTGGTGGTGGTGATGGTGGTGGTGGTGGAGGTGATGGTGTTGCAGGTGATGGTGATGGAGGAGGTGATGGTGGTGGAGGTGATGGTGGTGGAGGTGATGATGGTGGTGGAGGTGATGGTGTGGTGGTGATGGTGGTGGTGGTGGAGGTGATGGTGATGGAAGTGGTAATGGCAGTGATGGAGGTGATAGAGTGGTGATGAAGGTGGCATCTGTGGTAGAGGTGGTGGTGGTGAAGGTGGTGATGGTGGTGGCAACCGAGTCAGTGGGGACGGCGGTGGTGGAGGCAGTGGGTAGGGTAGTGATGAAGGCGGTGGCCGCGATAGTGGGGGGAGGGAGATGATAGTATGACACTTTAGAGTGTCAGGACAAGGTAAGAAGGGATTCACTCCTCACTTCCTAAGTACTTCTAATGCAGCAAGCTGCTGCTCCCTTGGCCTGATACTATCAACTTAAAATTGAATCCCAACAGCAACACCCTCCAAAACATACAGAACCTGCTGATCATAAACTATGTGACTACAAACCTGGCCTAATGAACCCAGAAAACATCAACTGTTTTTCTACCACTTACACTGAGAAAGCATTGAACGCCTTGGCAAGCTGCACTCTGCTAGTTTAAGGTGAAGCAACAGCCATCTACACAGGGAAGCTGTGTTGCCAGCCAGGAGGGGAACCATGCTAAGTCCCCTCTTACTCAGAGTGGCCCTGTCCCCATGAGCACACGCTGCTGGCTGTGAGTCCAGGCTGAGCAGAATTGTGGAGCTGAGCAGAATGCTGGTTTGCTGCCATTCCCAGCAGCTACTTAACCCGATTCCATCATCAACCTTCTTCATCTCACCAGTTCTTAAAGAAGCATCCTTGAGATTCCCAGCTTCAATGGCAGATGTCTAGGCCGAATGCTCTGTATAGCTCCCAAATACCAAATGTGAGGACTTCAGAGGCATCACTAAGTAACACCCCTTTCCTGCTCACATGTTCTGAAACAACAGAATACATAGAGCCAGATGTGTGCAAAATCAGCAGCTTATCAGCCACAGTCACAGGGTTGGAGGACATGGCTTCGGCAGGCAATCAGCTGGGCTGGTGCGTGCTGGCCAGGCCAGCCCTTCCTTCCTGCCAGACTCTCTAGCCTTTGGCACAGCCCAGTAAGGCTTGGTTTGCCTCAGATTCACTGCCCCATGACTGCTGGCTCGTACTGGCTGTGGGAGGACAGGGAAGAAATGTATTCACTCATTTACACATTCTCTCATTCATACATTCAACAAATGTTTATTGAGCACCTAGTAAACACCAAGCTTGGACAAAACAGAAAATAATTCTGCTCTCATGGCACTTCCATTTCAGTGGGGAGACAAATCGTCAGAGTTTATTGCATTTTATTGAATTTGTTCTAATGAAACTCCTTTTTTTAATCTGTGAGGAGAGGTGATAAGAAGGGCACTAATGGACTTTTCTTCTCATGAGGAACAAAAAGTATATAATTCTCCCTAATCATTCTGAAGGAGCCCAGTGCAATTTCTCTTTGGTAAGTGGTTGGACAAATGGTTGGCCAAGCCCCGCTCTGGGGCTGGTTGGGGCATCTCCTGTCCGTGGACCCACAGACACTTCTGCTGCTCTGGTTTGTGACACAGGCCATTGGGTTGGTTTCTGATGTCCCTACTGAGCCGTGAGTTCCCAACTGCATACATAGCTCAGTACCTAGAAGTTTGTGAAATTAATGAACGACTTGGAGGTTTTGAGCCTGGATAACCTGGGATATGATACGTCTATAAATGAAAATAGAGACCTCGGAGAGATAACTTGTTTTTCAGGGAGAAACGGGTGAGTCCAGGTTTCAGCTGTATGGAATACCTAGAGGACAGCCTAATATTACCTGTGTCTCTGGATTTAATGGCTACTGGGCTCATAGGTGGCGCTAGTGGTAAAGAGCCTGCCTGGCAATGCAGGTAGAGGTAAGAGACCGGGGTTTGATCACTGGATCGGGAAGATCCCCTGGATTGAGGGCATGGCAACCCACTCCAGTATTCTTGCCTGAGACTCCCGTGGACTGAACAGTCCACAGGGTCCCAAAGAGTCGGACACAACTGAAGCGAATTAGCATGCATGCCTGCTCATGCAACCTTTTGCAACCTTGAGAGGAAGGAGAACTAAAACCCTCTGACCAGTCACACCCCGTCTCAGTCTGCACATGCCTTTGTTGTCCCACTCTGTTTTTTTCAACCAGCTTCAGTCTTTGAAGATTGCATCCAGTTTCTCGTTGCTCCTCTCACATATTAATGGGAGGACAAATCTGGTACCCTCCATGGACACATGGATGTAATTAGGCTGTCGCTGTGGGGGTGAGTCTCCTCTGAATTGTCATGAGAAAGATCATAAGTAAATCAAGGACAAATAAAGCTGATTGGATACCAAGGAAGATAACATGAGCTCTGGCTGAAGGACGAGGAGGAAGCATCTAAGGCCTAACAGCTGAGACAGGAGCAACGGCGGTGTGCCTGCATCTGCCTCCATCTAAGGACCAGGCTTTCGTGTGTCACACTTACCAAAAGCTGTGCATTTGTCCACCTTGAGGATCATCATATAATTAACACTTCTGAGAAAATGACGTTTTGTCACGTAAATGTATGTATTTCACTGCTGAAAAGTGGAAGTGTTGGTCACTCAGTCCTGTCTGACTCTTTGCAACCCCATGAACTGTTGCTCACCAAGCTCCTCTGTCCATGGAATTCTCCAGACAAGAATACTGGAATGAGTCATTCCCTTCTGCGGGGAACCTTCCTGACCCAGGGATTGAATTCAGGTCTCCTGCATTGCAGGCAGATTCTTTAACATCTGAGCCGCCAGGGAAGCCCCATTTCACTGCTCAGTGAGAAAAAATAACCAGAGGATGGTCATTGCTGGCTTCATATACATTTGGTGCCATGATCTGGAATGCACATCATTTTTTATTTAACTTAACTTTTAATTGGAGGATAATTACTTTACAGTATTGTGATGGTTCCTGCCATACATCAATGTGAATCAGCTATAGGTGAGGGAGGGGACATATGTAAATAAACAGTATGTTTTTTTAAAAGGTTGTACTCTGTTGGGGCAAAAGATTTTGGGGGAAGAAAAATTGGCTTTAATTCTTAATTCTAGTTTTTATTTATACATATATTTTTTATCATTTGCATTTTTTCTTTCTTTTTTTTACAAGCCCTTGTGTTGAGGGTTGACTTTCAATAGATCACAGTGAGAGAGCTCTTCTGCCACGTAGAAAATCCCCCCCAAAATTTGCTTTAAATCTCAAATTTCGTTTAAATTTCCCCAAGCTCTCGGCCCAGCGATCCCTTTGTCTTGCATACTATCCTGACACACTCCATTAATCTACTAAACAGCAGAAGGCTGTGCAAAAACAGACTCCTATCTTGCAGAGATAGTTGGGTCAATTCTGGTCAAAGTTTCCTTGGTGTTGGCCCAAAAGCTATTGGGAAAACTTGTAAAATGAAGAGCAGTTACTAGGTGATCTTTAAAGCAGATTTCAAAGATGAAAGCAGAACAAGATTGGTTTCTGACCACAAAGTGTTTTTCTTTTCAAACTGGCACACAGATACAGTTCCATGTTCTTTAAACGACAGCTGTGTATGAAGCGATGAAAACTCATGTCTTAGAAAGACTTTGCAAATATTAATACACTCGATGGCAGTAAGCTTCCTTGTGGTTGTTGTTGTTCAGTTGCTACACCTTTTCAGACTCTGCAACCCCATGGACTGTAGCCTGCCAGGCTCCTCTGTCCTCCACTATCTCCTGGACTTTGCTCAAATTCATGTCCATTGAGTCCATCGAAACCTCAAGTTTCCTTTGGGGTGTCATATAAGTAATATTTTCTGGTGTTTTTCCAAAAGGGATAGTAAATAGAGTTATCTTTTGATCATATAAAATGGAGTTTCAGGCCACGGTCCCCTCATATTGGTTTCCAAGCGCTGCTCTAACAAAACAACACAAACTAAGTGGCTTGAGCAACAGAAATTTATTGTCTTCCAGCCTTGGACAGAGGTCAGAGGTCAAGGCTGGGGCAGGGTTGGTCCTCGAGAGGCTGTGTGGGACGTCTGTCTGATGCCTCTCTTCTAGTTTCTGGGAGTTTCCTGCTAACAGCAGGACTTCAGCTGTTAGCTCCGTGTGTACATCTGGGTCCTAACCTCCTCTTTTCAAAAAAAGGCCAGTCAGATTAGGGCTCACCCTACTCTGGAGAAGGCAATGGCACCCCACTCCAGTACTCTTGCCTGGAAAATCCTGTGGACGGAGGAGCCTGGTGGGCTACAGTCCATGGGGTTGCTAAGAGTCGGGCATGACTGAGCGACTTCACTTTCACTTTTCACTTTCATGCATTGGAGAAGGAAATGGCAACCCACTCCAGTGTTCTTGCCTGGAGAATTCCAGGGATAGGGGAGCCTAGTGGGCTGTCATCTATGGGGTCACACAGAGTCTGACACGACTGAAGTGACTTAACAGCAGCACCTTACTCTGGTAAGACCTCATTTTTAACTAATTATTAATGCCTGTGCAAAGACCTCATGTCTAAATAAAGTCCCATGCTGAGATCCTAGGGATGAATTTGTGGGGACACAGCAGAACCCATCACATCCCCACTGTGATGCTTGTGCAACTCAAGAGATGCCCGGCTCCAAGCTCTGCATCCTGGTCCATCCTCCTGTTTCTCTTCCAGGTGTCGCTGTGCCTCACTGCCATCCCCTTGCCCAGACCCCCACACTGGCACTGGGGCTGGACTGTCAGCTTTACCCCCAAGAGCACCTCCTAGTTCTCCTTTGACTCCTGCTCTCTGTGGAGCCCAGCCTGCCTGAACCCTGGCTAGGGGTCTGACTCCAGGCCCCCTCTTGTCCAGAAAGGGAATGTGTGAGCTCTCAGTACCCTGCCATCCTGTTCTGCACACACAGGGAACAACAAGTCTTAAAGAAAGAGCCAGGGACGAGGACACAGAAATGCTACCGGGACAGCTCTTGTCTTGGAACATGATGTGGGGCACATTAATGAGCCCCTTGTCCAAAGGGCTATTTTGAGGTTGGGAAAGGCAGGGTTGAAAAGTCTAATATTTTGCTAGATCACTGTTAATGCCTCACACCATCTAGGAAACAAAGTTGTGTCCAAAACACCCAACCTGTCAGACAGAGAGCTTTGCCTGGAGCTGCAATTACCAGTAATAATGCTGACAAAGGGAGCTGCAGGTGTTCAGGAGGGAAGCAGGTGGGGGTGCGCCTGGAGATTTAAAAACCAATCTTTACAGTTCAAATGGGCAATAATCATTGACTGGAGGGTCTCAGTGGAATCTTTTGCTTTTTAAAAAAATTTTTTGTTAGGATCTCATGGACTTGGTCATTTACAGCTGTGAAATTTGGACCACAAAGAAGGCAGGCTGCCAAAGAATTGATGCTTTCAAAATGTGGTGCTGGAGAAGACTCTTGAGAGTCCCTTGGACTGCAAGGAGATCCAATTAGTCAATCCTGAAGGGAATCAACCCTGAATATTCATTGGAAGGACTGAAGTTGAAGCTTCAATCCTTTAGCCACCCTATTTGAAGAACTGACTCATTGGAAAAGATCCTGATGCTGGGAAAGATTGAAGGCAGGAGAAGAAGGGGTCGACCGAGGATGAGATGGTTGGATGGCATCATGGACACAATGAACATGAGTTTGAGCAAACTCCAGGAGATAGTGAAGGACAAGGAAGCCTGGCATGCTACAGTCCATGGGTTTGCAATGAGTCAGACATGGCTTAGCTGAACAATAACAACAACGTAGACTTGGGCTGCAATGAAGACCGATCTGTTTACTCACTGTCTAGAGCTGCTAGTGGCTAAATGTAACATTTTTCTAGTGGCTGTTTTATAAGGTCTCCAGGTCTGCTATATGAGCTCTATCCAAACATCTACCTCTGCTTCATGAAGGATTCAGGTCACTTTTGGCTATGGAAGAGTACAATTTGAATGTGTGATAAAATGTTAGTATTCTTTCTACAATTTCAGAAGCTATGGCCTTTCCTGATCTTGGTGTATGGTTTCTGAGGAAGGGTTTGCTTGAAATAAATATCTAGATGCCCAGATAAAGAATGTAGCTAGTGAAATTCAGCTCCTCAGTTGCTCTTGGAAATAGATCATTCTAGACAACCAAGCTGAAAGGTAACCTGTTTTCTCCCTGGAACATTAAAATCTGAGTTGCATTTTTACTTTTTTTTCTGGAAGTGTGCCCTATGTTTTTTTAATCTTTCTTTTTATTTTTATAAAATTTTTATTGGCGTATAGTTGATTTAGATTGTGAATATATTAAATACCACTGAACTGTTCACTGTGAAAAAAAATCTCTAAATACAGATGAATATTTGCTGGAGAGGAAAGAAAAAATTGTCCCTGATTGAAAACAATTAATTTTTATTTTTATAACACTTTTATTAGAGTAAGTTGATTTACAATGTTGCATTAGTTTCAAGTGTACAACAAAATGGTTATACGTACACATATACCCCTTCTTCTTAAGTTTATATTCCCACATAAGCCACTGCAGAGTGCTGGATAGAGTTCCCTGCGCTATGGGGGCTTCCCAGATGACACTAGTGGTAAAGAACCCACCTGCTGATGCAGGAAGTGTAAGAGACACAGGTCTGACCCCTGGTTTGGGAAGATCCCCCTGGAGGAGGGCATGGAAACCCACTACAGTATTCTTGCCTGGAAAGTTCCCATGAACAGAGCAGCTTGGCAGGCTATAGTTCATGGAGTCACAAAGCTTTGGACATGACTAAAGCAACTTAGCATGCATGCACGTTTAATTAAATATGTCAGTGTTCCATGGTCTTCCATAATTACATCATGACCTCAGACATGCAGTCAATCCACTTGCTAGTTTAATTGCTGTCTGGCCATCCAGGGAGATCCATGCTCTTTTTGGAGCTCTTCCTCATGGGTTACACTCTGAGGGTCTGTATAAGGAGTGTCTGCTCTCCCCCCATCTCACTACTTGAAGCCCCAGTCTCTCATGGGATGGTATTTGAAGATGGAACTTTTGGGAGGTGATTAGGGTTAGATGAGTTGAGAAGGGGGCCTTCATTTGGGGTTGGTGCCTGATCAGAAGAGACACCGGAGAGCTTTCTCCACTCTGCCGAGAGAGGACATGTCAAGAAGGTGGCTACCTGCAAGCCAGGAAGAGGGTCCACACCAGAACCCCATCCTTCTGGCACCTTAATCTCAGACTCGCAGCCTCCAGAATTGTGAGAAGATTCATGCCGGCTGTTTACGTCTCCCTGGTCCATGGAAGGTTGTCATGGCAGCCTGAGCTGACTGAGGTAGACGATAATATACTGTTCTGGTGTAAGGAATGGGTGTGACCCAACCTGAGCTGATTGGACACATCAGCCCTAGAAGTGGATCTTGAGCAGAGGGAAGAAAATGAGAATAGTTGGCGTTCATCCACTTGAGACAGAGCCTCCCTGACCAGACGCCTCTTGCTGAAGTTCTCTTGAAGCTGTCTGTTTTCTTATCTGAGTCTCCAGTCACCTGCACTGATACTGTGCACTCTTGATGTTTTTCTGATAAATCCTCCTATTTAATCCAGACAGAGTTGGGGTATGTTGCTTATTTGTTGTAGTGTGGTTTTTCCAGTAGTCATGTACAGATGTGAGAGATGGACCATAAAGAAGGCTGAGTGCCAAAGAATTGATGGTTTTGAATTGTGGTGCTGGAGAAAACTCTTGAGAGTCCCTTGGACAGCAAGGCGATCAAGCTGCTCAATCCTAAAGGAAGTCAGTCTTGAATATTCATTGGACGGATGCTGAAGCTGAAGCACCAACACTTTGGCCACCTGATGAGAAGAGACAACGCACTGGAAAAACCCCTGATGCTGGAGGAGAAGTGGGCTGCAGAGGATGAGTTGGTTCATAGCATCGCTGACTCAATGGACATGAATTTGTGCAAACTCCAGGTGGTAGTGAAGGACAGGGGAGCCTGGGGTGTTGCAGTCCATGGGGTCACAAAGAGTTGGATAGGACTTTATGACTGAACAACAACAAGAGTCTGTTGCTTGTGAAAATTCCAATATTCACCAGGTCTGTCAGTTAATGTATAAGGTCTACATATTGAAAGGTTGTTGTTGAATTACGTTGCCGGGATTCTTGGTCCCGGAGGAGAATTCAGTCCAGGGCCAGAGACAAGGCTTGATCGCTCAGAGCTTTTGTGTAACAAAGTTTTATTAAAGTATAAAGGAGATAGAGGAAGCTTCTGACATAGGCATCAGAAGGGGGCAGAAGGAGTACCCCCCTGCTAGTTTTCAGCTGGATGTTATATAGTCACAAGCAGCCTGTTAATGAAAGAAAGGAATGTCTCAAAACTCAGAATGGCACCAGGCCCCTCACCCATAAGATATATTTGGGGATAATCTTGGCACCAAATGGTTTATCTTGGTTGATTAACTTGAATCTTGAAGAAAGGCAGATCACCATACAAATAGTTTCATTTGCATAGATTAGAGGAACAATATCTGAGTATAACATACTGGTTTATCAAGTAGGTTCTGAGCCCAAAAGGCAGAATGACTTGAAGACAGAGTTTGGGGTAAATGCATAGAACATTAGCTTAGCTTAAGATAAACATTTCCATAAGAAAAAGGCATTGGCTAACTTCAGGTGAAACCAGGTGTCATTATGGCAACACAGAATTTTAAGAGAAACCTCCTTTTAAACTTGTATAGAGAAGGAAAAAATACCATTAGTTTGTTTCCTCCTGCCGCTTAGGAGAGATAAAAATGTCTGACACTTGCAGGCTATTTCCTCTGTTTGGAGACCCCTGGCCTTCCTGCCTGTTACCCTCTTAATATCTTTCTGATTCTTTTTTTTATAGGATATTATAGCTTTATTTTTATGGTTACCATTTGGTAATAAATTTCTGAAATGAAGTTGATAATTAGATGACTTTTGACCTATTTGATTATATTTTGATGGAGTAACCCAATGGTAACACTAAAATTTTATTCATACAGTGATATTTGAATAGATCATCAGAGTCAATTTTTCCCTGTGTTGAACTTCTCATTATATTTAGGAGAGGGGCCTGGGGAATGGTAGGAAAGAGAAATGGTATGTTCAATAAATAAGCTTATGCATAAGTTAGTGTTGATAGGCATTGGATGCTTTCAGCTTTGCTATAAATATAAAACTAATAATAACTTGCATAAATGAGTAGGAAACTATAAATTGCTCTATGGATAGGAAATTCTGAAAGACTTATGGTATTGACTTTCATTGACATTATGTAATGGGAAAGAATGAAGTGATTTAAGATGAAAATTGATTTACAGAAATGTTCATCATGGTCTTTTATTTCCATGGAGAAAGGCTATTGATGTATTACTCATATTTTAATGTCCACAAGCCCTAGTGAACATTAAACTTGCACAGGATACAAAAAAGAATTGTGAAAAATTGAATTTTAAGCCAGGAGTGGTTGATATTTCAGTCCTAACCCTCAGCTGAGTCAAGACTTGTAGAGGTGTTTAGTGCAAAATAGATGTCTATTCAATTAATTAACTCAACAAATAATCATTGAGCCAACTCTGATCCTGCTGCTGTGGTGTCTGCTGGGCATAGAGTGTGCAATATGCCCTTTGCAGCAAAAAGGTTATAGTCAAAAGGAAGGCATGAAAGAATACAAACAAGGGCAGTAAGTCATCCACACCAAGACAAACTCATTTAGAGCAATGAAGCCTAAAGGATGCTCAATATTTTTTTAACCCCCGAGGGCATGCACTGGGTCTTTTGTCCTTTGAGCACTAAGACTTCTCTAGCTCCCAGGCTTCTCTAGTTGGGGGTCACAGGCTCCAGAATGCATAGCTTCAGTAGTTGTGGCATAGTTGCTTCACAGTATGTAGGATCTTACCTCCCCTACCAGGGATCGAGGGTCTTCCCCTGGTGGCACAGCAGTAAAGAATCTGGCTGCAATGCAGGAGATGGGGGTTCAATACCTGAGTCAGAAATTCCCCCTGGAGGAGGAAATGGCAACTGACTCCAGTATTCTGGCTCGGGAAATCCCACAGACAAAAGAGCCTGGTGGGCTACAGTCCATGGGCTCCCCAAAGAGTCAGACATAACTGAGCAACTGAACAACAACAATCAGGGATTGAACTGGCATCCCCTGCCCTGGAAGGTGGATTCTTAACCACTGGTCCACAAGGAAGTCCCTGCTCAGGCTTTCAATTGATTGGAAGTGAGAAAGTGTCCAGGAATGAAGTGTTGTGTGTGAGTGAGTGAGTGAGTGTGTGTGTGTGTGTGTATGTGTGTCTGTGTGTGATAATTCTGGGACAGTCAAAATGTAAGGAAAGTTCATAAGATAAAGTAGAGCCAGGGCTTCTTTATGCAGCTCTTGGGGTTCTCACGGTAGGTATGCTGGAGTAGTTTGTCATTCCCTTCACCAGCCTGCTCTTTGGAAAAGGCCCTGATGCTGAGAAAGATAAAAGGCAAAAGGAAAAGATGGTGACAGAGGATGAGATAGTTGGATGGTATCACTGATGCAATGAACATGAACTTGGGCAAACTCTGGAAGCTGGTGATGGATAGGGAAGCCTGCGGTGCTGCAGAGTCATGGTGTTGTAAAGAGTCAGACACAACTTAACAACTGAACAACAGCAACAAAGGCTGGGTGGGTTGATAAATGCAAGAAGCTCAGTGTGACCCAAATATTTGTGTGAGAAGAGATGCAAAGAGGACCAAGGCTGGAAAGGAAGGTCAGGTCAGACTTGGCAGGGCCTTTGAGCAAGGGTAGGCACGTCAAAATCGATCCACCAGGTACACAGGAATCATGAACATATTTAAGTGGTGGATTGAAGCAATCAGATTTATGTTTTATCTTTTTGGTAGATGCATGCTCCTGCATGCTCAGTTGCTCAGTTCTGTCTGACTCTTCATGACTCTATGGAATGTAGCCAGCCAGGCTCCTGCTACCCTGGGATTTTCCCAGCAGGAATACTGGAGTGAGTTGCTAGTTCCTTCTGCAGGGGATCTTTCTCACCCAGAGATCAACCTGTGTCTCCCACGTCTCCTGCATTGTAGGTGGATTCTTTATCTCTGAGCCACGAGGAAGCCCTGTTGGTAGATGAGAAGAGCCAGATTAAAGAAAGGAAAAAGTAGACCCTGGAAGATTCACTGAGAGATGGCTTTGGGGATTGGTGGGGAAATGACATGAACTTGAGTGATAGAATGGCAGAGGAGGGATATGGCAGGGCTGTTAATGAGAAAAGTGTGACCAGATTTGACTCCTGATTTGAGCTGAATTGGAAATAGTTATGCAAGAAAGGGAAGGACTAAGATGACCATCAGGGCTAGGTCTCAGGTTCAGTTCAGTTCAGTCGCTCAGTTGTGTCCAACTCTTTGTGACCACATGAATCGCAGCATGCCAGGCCTGCCTGTCCATCACCAACTCCCGGAGTTCACCCAGACCCACGCCCATAGAGTCAGTGATGCCATCCAGCTATCTCATCCTCGGTCGTCCCCTTCTCCTCCTGCCCCCAATCCCTTCCAGCATCAGGGTCTTTTCCAATGAGTCAACTCTTCTCATGAGGTGGCCAAAGTACTGAAGCTTCAGCTTTAGCATCATTCCTTCCAAAGAACACCCAGGGCTGATCTTTAGGATGGACTGGTTGGATCTCCTTGCAGTCCAAGGGACTCTCAAGAGTCTTCTCCAACACCACAGTTCAAAAGCATCAGTTTGTCAGTGTTCAGCCTTCTTTACAGCCCAACTCTCACATCCATACATGACTACTGGAAAAACCATAGCCTTGACTAGACAGACCTTAGTTGGCAAAGTAATATCTCTGCTTTTGAATATGCTATCTAGGTTGGTCATAACTTTTCTTCCAAGGAGTAATCGTCTTTTAATTTCATGGCTGCAGTCACTATCTGCAGTGATTTTGGAGCCCAGAAAAATAAAGTCTGACACTGTTTCCACTGTTTCCCTGTCTATTTCCCATGAAGTGATGGGACTTAATCTTGGTCTCAGGTAGACAGTGAAAATTCATAATACAGAGGAGAAAAAGCAAGACTATGGATGTTGAACTTGAGATTCTTAGAGGACATTCACATATATGGCCAGGAAGCGACTGGACATTGAAGTCAGTAGCCCAGTCTGATCTCTGGCTTAGAAATGCACTTTGGGAAGTTGCCAGCATGAAGGCAGAGTTAAAAGGATAAAGTGAATGTGATCGTCTAGGGAGACACAGAGGATGAAGAGAGACCACCATTCGTAGGTGGGCAGGAGGAGACCAGGGCACAAAGAAGATGGGAGGAAGTGGTCAAGGAGGACTCTGGTGAGAGTGTGTCCTGAGACCAAGGGGAGAGTGGCTTCAGGAGGGAAGGAGCAATCAGAAGCCACTAGTGCCCGGAGAGGGTCTTGTGAATTTCCATAGCATCGTAAGTTGTTTGGGAAAAAGATAAGTGAGGTAAGACTCCGAGAGTCTCTTGGACTGCAAGGAGATGAAGCCAAGTCAATCCTAGAGGAAATCAACCCTGAATATTCATTGGAAGGACTGTTGCTAAAGCTCCAATACCTTGGTCACCTGATGTGAAGAGTTGACTCATTGGAAAAGTCTCTGATGCTGGGAAGGATTGAATATAGGAGGAGAAGGGGATGACAGAGGATGAGATGTTTGGACGGCATCACCGACTCAATGGACATGAGTTTGAGCAAACTCCAGGAGAGGGTGAAGGACAGGGAAGCCTGGGGTGCTGCAGTCCATGGGGTTGCAAAGAGTCTGATGTGACTTAGCAAGTGAGCAACAAAAAATGAGAGAATTAGGCTAGGATGCTAGTCTTTGGATCAATTACTGTAAAGAGAAATGACTCTCTGGGTCCCATCTTTGAATGGCAAAATGTGTCCTTGCTGCAGTGGTATATCTTCTCTTCTTAACTCCTCTGTGCTGTCAGGACACAACTGAGCATCTGACGGACATGTGTTCTTTTCCCCCATCACGTGATTCTCAGCCTCAGCACCACTGACACTTTAGACCTGCTGGGTCTTTGTTGTGGTGTCCTGTGCATTGCAGCAGGCTTAGCAGCAATCCCTGGTTTTACCCACCAGGTGCCAGCTCCTCCCTCCCTCTCCCCAAGTTGTGACACCCAAAAGTATTTCCAGGCAATGCCCAGTGTCCCCTGGGGAATAAACTGGCTGGGAGGAGAGCCATGACTCCAGATGCATAGCGAGATAGATCAAGCTGCACCTTCTGAAATGTTTGCCAGGATAGGAGCTAGAACATAGAAATAGATTTTAGGCTCAGCCATAAAGTTTTCTCAGAAAAGATATGTGTGGTGATGGAAGCCAAATAACCAAGCAATACAGACTTTAACTGTTAAACAGATATGTTCTTATTTTTTCTGAAGCAGTAAACAAATTGTCTCCAGAAGGAGAAGGAAAAACAGTAAAAATCAGTAATAGAGAGGATTTGTACACAGTCCACATGCCCTTGTATATTAAGCATGGAGAACTCACACCAGTACCCATTTGTTTGCGGCCACTGGTGAGCAGGACCCATCTATTGCTTTGGTAATAGTTCTTATAGATCTTCAGTGGTTTATTAAAATATCAGCTCAGAGTCATGTCATCTGTTCTCTACCTCTGTTTAGCTCAAAGCAAATAGTGCAGTGTTCTTAGTTCTTGAGGCAGACATAAAATTTTCCCTTATTCATTTGGTTTGGTTTACGCTTTCCAGAATCTGGGAAATATTCACACTCGTTAGCAGATTCATTTTTCCCCTGCTTAAGTTCATAAACCGGTGGACTGCATACATCCACTAGTGAGGGTTTTCCTCTCCTGCTGAATATGCAATTGTGACTCCCTCTGGTTTCGGGGAATGGTCCTAATTCATCAGTTCCTTCATTCAGTCAATCAACAAACAAACATGGCGTGCTTGTGAGATGTGAAACACTCCACCACTCACTGTGGAGAATGGATGGAGCTACAGATAGGGTGGGGGCCCTTTATTTTTTCTCAGCTTGAGGAGGGAGGCAATAAACAAGTAATATAAATATATAAGAGAGCAGGAGCCTGGAGGGCCATAGCCCATGGGATTGGAAAGAGTTGAACATGACTGAGTGATGAACACACACACATAAATATCTAAATGAAAAAGTGAAATGAATACAAATTATAGGGGACAAAAACAGAGTAATATGATTGTAATCAGGATGGAGTGAGATCAGGGGTCTGGTTTAGGTAAGATGACTGGGGAAGGCAGACCTGAGGAGACAGTATTTGCTCTGCTGCCTATAGGTGAGATAAAGCCAAGAATTTCAGGAACTAGAGGAAGATAGAGAATCCTTCCAAGAACAGGAAAGACCACAGTCTGGTGAGCCAGGGGCTGAGTGGTGGGAAAGAAGGCTGGAGAGAAGAGGGAGGTGCAGATCATAAAGACTTCTTTGCATTTGAATTTTGGTCTCAAAATTTCCCTCAGAAAGGGAACACAGTGAAGGCTTAAGCTGGAGATTGAAGAAGGCTGTGTATCTAAGGTTTTAGAATATTATTTTGCCTGTTGTATAGGACGTGAATTGGAAAAGTAAGAGCGGGAACAGAAAGAATAGGAGGAGGCCATTGGAGCTGTGATAAAGGATGGTGGGGGGCTGAGGGTGGTGGGAGGGGAGAGAGAGGTGTGAACTGACCTGAGATGTGTGTTGGGTGCAGGGCAGATGGGGTGTGTTTAGCAGAACAACAGCCTCTTGAAGATGTCTCTAATTCCAGAATCTGTGATTGTTACCTTCTATGGAAGAAGGACCAAGGGCCTTTTGAACTTTTGATGCTTTTGAACTGTGGTGTTGGAAAAGACTCTTGAGAGTCCCTTGGACTGCAAGGAGATCCAACCAGTCCATCCTAAAGGAAATCAGTCCTGAATATTCATTGGAAGGACTGATGTTGAAGGTGGAACTCCAATACTTTGGCCACCTGATGTGAAGAACTGACTCTTTGGAAAAGACCCTGATACTGGGAAAGATTGAAGGCAGGAGGAGAAGGGGACGACAGGCAATGTGATGGCTGGATGGCATCACTGACTCAATGGATATGAGCTTGAGTAAACTCTGGGAGTTGGTGATGAACAGGGAGGCCTGGCATGCTGCAGTCCATGGGGTCACAAAGAATCAGACACAAATGAGCGATTGAACTGAAAGTGAATTGATGGAAGAAGGACTTTGGAGATGTAAGAATATAAATAAGAATACAAATCTTGAGATGGGAAGATTATCTTGGGTTACTTGAGTGGGATGATCTAATGGAAACTTAAAAGCAGAGACTCTTTCCTAGTGAAACAGAGAGACACAATGGAAGAGATTGAAAACAACCCATCATCACTGGCTTTAAAGATGGAGAGAGGGGACAGAGAGCCAAGATGTGTAGGGGGCTTCTAGAAACTGGGGAAGACTCTGAGCTGGCAGTCAACAAGGAAAAGGGCTCTCAGTCTACCAACTGCAAGGAAGACAATTCTGCCAATAGCCTGAATTAGTAAGGAAATGGGCCCACCCCTCGGGCCTCTGGGTTTCCCCAGGGGCTCGGCAGTAACCCATTCCAGTACTCTGGCCTGAAGAATCCCATGGACAAAAGACCCTGTGATCTACAGTCCATTGGATGGCAAATAGTTGGGCATGACTGAAGCAACTTAGAATGCGTGCATGAACTGCAGTCTCCAGTAAGGCCATAATTCTGCTGACACCTTGATTTTAGCCCAAGGAGATTCATGCCAGACTCATGGCTTTTAAGACTGTTAAGGTGATAAATTTGTATTGTATAAGCCACAAGACTGTGGGAATTGGTTACAGCAGCAATAAGAAAATAACACATAGAGCTTCATGGCTGGTTGAATGTGGAGGGTGGGAGGACACAGAGGGCCCACCTAGGTTTTCGTCTTGATCACCCAGTGGGCAACAACATCATATAATGAGGTGCAGAAAACTTATGGAAAAACAGATCATGGAGGGTGGAAACCAGACTTCTGTTTTGGTCACTGATGTTTTAGAAGCCTATAGGATATATATATATTTTTTAATGTTTTATCTTTTTTTTTAATTAATTTTTATTTTTTTAGTTTGTTTAAAAGGAGGTACTAAATGGGAGATCAGTTATAAAGTCTGGAATTCAGAGGAGAAGTCTGAACTTATGGTACGTTTTCAGACTAGAAAGAACACAGGTGTTATTTACAAATGTGGGACTAACCAAGCAGACTTAAGTGGGGAGTGTAGGTGGAGAAGCAGGACTAAAGTCCATTCACAGACATTGTGATAGGCAGAGGTTGTGGGGGACAGTGAAGAAGAGAGCAAAGGTGACCAAAAGGAGTCCAGAGTGGTGGGGAGAAGAGTAGGAGGGACAGTATCAGAAACTCAAGGGAGGCATGTGTCCTGTAAAGGAGGAAGGGACTGTGCCTAAGGCTGCAAAGGTCTTGTGATGACAGCTGAAGAGGTCTGATGGGGTGATGACATAGAAGTGCCACTGAATTCGCCACTGGTCATGGTCCTTGACAAGACCGCATGAGTAGAGCAATGAGAATAGAGGACAGATAGGACTACAAGGAAGAGATGACAGAAGGTGGGGGTGGTTAGGTGCCTAAATTCACACAGTGGGTCTAACAATGTGTTTTGCAGGAAACAGGAGCAAAAAGTGAAGAGGCTTTGGCCAGAGTTGACTAAGAGGTCAAGAAATGTCTTTTAAAGATAGATCAAGTTTGTGTGCTGACATGAATAATCTGGTATGGAAGAATAAGTGTATCTGGATGGGAGAGAGAGAGAGGGAGAGAGAAGAATAGTGAAGAGCAGAATATCTGAGAAAAGAACAAGAGACAGGACCCAGAAGACAAGCAGAGGAATTTACCAGTTTTGTTCACTGTACCAGGAAAGAAGGGGAGATTGATAGAGATGCTGATAGGTCTATAGATTTGTTTGTGGGAGGATGAAAAAGAATAAAAATGTCAGGCAGCATCCTAGCCTGAACTTTCTACATGAGTATTCCCTTAAAAGCAATTTGGGGGTCATAATCCAATATAACTCATATTTCAGCTATGAGGAAGGAGGACACTGAGTCACTTTGATCCCAGTGATATTTTTATGATTGTGCTAGATACATTTATGACATCTGTAAGAAAAAAGCCTACAATGCTGAGCAAAATAATGCCTTTGAGAAGGCACATTAACCAGACTTGCCTCTCTTACTTCTTCAGACCTTATGATTCTTTTAGTCATTTTATTGTCGAGCATCTGAGAGGTTGACCAGCAAGCCCTTGTCAAGACTTTGTGCTACCGTCCAGCTGTGGTAATGTTGTCCTTTTGAGTAAAACCATTTGTCTTCTCAGGTGAACTTGAACCAGAGATAGTCTCTATTGAACTGACATTAGAGTGTCATGATGGCTAAGATCCTGGAGGCATCTTTTTCCTGAGTTATCTGGACTATTAGTACATGCATGGGTTTTTAAGACTCAACAAGGAAAAAGAAAATATTAGAATTTTTATGGTAGCAACTTTTATCTTATTCTTTGAAAAATTTTTGTTTATGACAGTGTATACAGAATATTGTGTGTTTGTGTGCTCTGTCGTGCCCAACTCTTTGCTACCCTATGGGCTGTAGACTGCCAGGCTCCTCTGTCCATAGAATTTTCCAGACAAGAATACTGGAGTGGGTGGCCATTTCCTACTTCAGGGGATCTTCCTAACCCAAGAATCAAACCTGTGTTTCTTGTGTCTCCTACATTAGCAGGTGGATTCTTTACTACTAGCATCACCTGGGTAATATATGCAAGCCATTTACAGCTTAATAAGATTCCATAGGATAGTGACCGTGTTCAAAACCTGTATCCCAAGAGAGGAAAGTGGTCAAAGTCACTTGTGGGCCACAACTCTAAATACCTGAGCCACTGACTAAAGTATATTTGCACTCATCATCTTCTCCTCCTCCTTCTTTGAAAGAGATCACCTGGTCCCATAGCACGATGTGATGGGTTGCTTTGAATGGTTTTGCAGCCTGGCAGGAACTTACCCTCCACACAAGGATAAGCAAGATCTGGGCCTGGTCTCCTCTTGATGAGGAGAATTTATCTGCAAGAGCGGTGTGGGGAGGGAGACCAGGACAGATGGCTGAGGGCCCTCCCAGGTTGACCAGAAGTCAAGGCGTCAAGGCTATGAAGACTTCATTTTGATTCTATGCCACCAGGAAGGCAGCAGAACAGTCTGGCTACAGCAGGAGTTATAAGCCCAGGGTCCTGCACTCCCAGTGTATTCTCCTTCACAGGGTGGGTTCTGCCTCTCAACTGCAGGACCCTGAGGAGTCACTCTGAGCACTGCTGAGAAAGTTCTGCTAGAAGACCCTTCCTCAGCCATGGACTTCTGTCCTGCTCATGTGTCTATCAGTGCGGACTCTCTTCTGCCCAATGCACTGAAGTTTGTGTCTCTGCTCTGCCTGGCTGTCCAGCACTGCCAACAACTTGTGAGCCCTGACCTCCACATCCCCAGCATGACCTCTGCGTCCCCAGCACATTACCATCCCATGTCCTGTTCCCCAAATCCTCACTGCCCCACTGCAGACCTGGACACACTCAGGCACACAATGGCCTACCTGCACAGCTAGTCTTAGTTCTCAGCACACAACTGCAGCCTTCCCTGCAGCCCAACCCCCTTAGGTTTTTGTAAGGATTTTTCACAGGCTCTTCCTTCCTGCTAATTCTGGTCCTCATCTCTATTTTTCTTTTCAGTCTTGCTTCAAACTTTCTTCTGCAAAGAGGTCCCTCAGTTCAGTTCAGTTCAGTTCAGTTGCTCAGTCGTGTCCAACTCTGTGACCCCATGAATTGCAACACGCCAGGCCTCCCTGTCCATCACCAACTCCCAGAGTTCACCCCAACTCATGTCCATTGTGTCAGTGATGCCATCCAGCCATCTCATCCTCTGTCATCCCCTTCTCCTCCTGCCCCCAATCCCTCCCAGCATCAGAGTCTTTTCCAACGAGTCAACTCTTCGCATGAGGTGGCCAAAGTACTGGAGTTTCAGCCTCAGCATCAGTCCTTCCAATGAACACCCAGGACTGATCTCCTTCAGAATGGACTGGTTGGATCTCCTTGCAGTCCAAGGGACTCTCAAGAGTCTTCTCCAATACCACAATTCAAAAGCATCAATTCTTCGGCCCTAAGCTTTCTTCACAGTCCACCTCTCACATCCATATATGACCACTGGAAAAACCATAGCCTTGACTAGATGGATCTTTGTTGGCAAAGTAATGTCTCTGCTTTTGAATATACTATCTAGGTTGGTCATTAACTTTTCTTCCAAGGAGTAAGCGCCTTTTAATTTCATGGCTGCAGTCACCATCTGCAGTGATTTTGGAGCCCAGAAAAATAAAGTCTGACACTGTTTCCATTGTTTCCCATGTATTTCCCATGAAGTGATGGGACCAGATGCCATGATCTTTGTTTTCTGAATGTTGAGCTTTAAGCCAACTTTTTCACTCTCCTCTTTCACTTTCAACAAGAGGCTTTTTAGCTCCTCTTCACTTTCTGCCATAAGGGTGGTGTCATCTGCATATCTGAGGTTATTGATATTTCTCCCAGCAATCTTGATTCCAGATTGTGCTTCTTCCAGCCCAGCCCTAGTAGTTACTTTATCTGGTAGCCTCTTAGCCATCAAATAAGGGCTTCCTTGTGTTCAGATGGTAAAAACCCTGCCTGCAATGTAGGAAATCTGGGTGCAGTCCCTGAGTGAGGGAGATTCTCTGGAAAAGGGAATGGCCACCCACTCCAACCTTCTTGCCTGGAGAGTTCCATGGACAGAGGAGCTTAGCAGTCTACAGTCCACAGGGTGGCAAACAGTCAAAAACTACTGAGTGGCTAACACTTTCACTTTTAGCATTAAATATTATAGAGGGCTTTCTCTGACTTTTAACTTGTGGTTCCTTCTTTATTCTTTTGAAATTGAGACATAATCAATATACAACATTATATTAGTTTCAGATGTAAAATGCAACCATCTAACATTTGTATATATTGTAAAATGATCATCACATTAAGTCCAGGTAACATCTGCTAACATCAGACATTGTTGAAACTTATTTTCTTATGATGAGAACCTTGAATATATAAAATTTATTTTTCTTTTCACATTCAGAAATCTATGGCAAACTTTAAGTTGAAATGTGACTATTTAACAACCCTACACACACACACCCCACACACACATTACTGTCCCATGCCACACATGGTGGTCATGGGACAGTAAAGCAATGGATTTTCATCATTGTCATCTTGTGTGGTGACTCTCTTCCAAGAGTCTCACCTGACGGGTTTGGATCATAGAGGACCTTCCACAGAGAATGGTGGATGCCCTGACTGCTTCTGAGTTGAGTCCTGAAGGACTGGCTCACAGAGGAAAGAGGGGAAGTTTGAGGGTGCCCTGCTAGAGAGGGAGAAGGAATCCCCACCCTTCCCCTCCTGGAGGAGGAGGAGGAGGATGGACTTAGAGGGAGAGGCCACTTCCCTTCCAGGCTGAAGTCCCAGGAAGGAGTGAACAATGCAGGGAGAGAGCAGGAAGGATGCTTGGACAGGCTCCTCCTAAGGGGTGGAACCAGCATCTGGGGCTGGACAGGGATCTGGCAGCTCTGCTCCTGGTACCCTGACTTGTACAGGGAGAGAGAGCAGAAGGCTGTGGGTCAGCAGAGGCTGGGGACCAGATAACGAAGCTGGAGGAGGTTCACACTTGGCAAACAGCACAAATGACAAGGGCCACCAACGTGACCAGTCAGTCCTGGCACAGGTGCCAAGGTGAAGCTGAGACCAGTGCCCTTCATTCCAGTGACTGGATCAGACCAGCCTGCCAAGAGGGGATGGAATCATGGGGTGCAAGTCTGAAAAACTGAGTCCTCACCTAAAGGACTGGGAGCCATCTTGCCCATTTCAAATGGAAAACACTGGGCTCTTGATGGGCAAGTTTAAAGCTCAAGTCCTGGTGTCTGTCCTCAGCTTTTAAGGAGGATTATAACAGTTGTGAAAAGGAAAGATGGTTCACAGGTCTACACAGTGTTCCAGCGACAGTGATGACCTTGCCGTATTATGACTGTGTGTAACTGTATACAAGCCTGCTGTGCACCATTCTGTACTGACTGATTGGCCCAGACGTAGCTTCTCTGCACAGGCTGCCCAGAGGCTGGTGAGTCGGCATG
The DNA here is from genome assembly GCA_006408695.1 of Aepyceros melampus. Classification (NCBI taxonomy): domain Eukaryota; kingdom Metazoa; phylum Chordata; class Mammalia; order Artiodactyla; family Bovidae; genus Aepyceros; species Aepyceros melampus. The sequence goes on from SJXQ01009716.1 coordinate 122,885, forward strand.
CACGGCTGTGTGCCTGAGGGAGACAGTGCATATTTCCAGGGCCTTGTGTTCTTGGGTCCCTAACAAGGCCATTTGTGAAATGAAGTCATCAATATCCCACCCATCTGAACCCAAGGGGCTATACACCCCATGATTTTTTTTAACGACTAGTAGCCACTGTGTATTTCTTCTGTGCCAGGCTTTGCTCTGCATTCCTGCTCAGAACAAACCTTTGGTGGGTCTTCTCTTACTGAACTTATCTGACAGGTAAGGTATGGGGGCCTAAGTATTTATGATTTGCTGACAACTAGTAAGTGGGAGAGTGGAGAAGACAATGGCACCCCACTCTAGTACTGCTGTTGCTAAGTCGCTTCAGTCATGTCCGACTCTGTGTGACCCCACAGATGGCAGCACACTAGGCTCCTCTGTCCCTGGGATTCTCCAGGCAAGAATACTAGAGTGGGTTGCCATTTTCTTCTCCAATGCATGAAAGTGAAAAGTGAAAGTGAAGTCGTTCAGTCATGCCCGACTCTTAGCGACCCCATGGACTGCAGCCTACCAGGCTCCTCCCCTCCGTCCATGGAATTTTCCAGGCAAGAGTACTGGAGTGGGGTGCCATTGCCTTCTCCACCACTCTAGTACTCTTGCCTGGAAAATCCCATGGATGGAGGAGCCTAGAAGGCTGCAGTCACTGAGGATCGGACACGACTGAGCGACTTCACTTTCACTTTTCACTTTCATGCATTGGAGAAGGAAATGGCAACCCACTCCAGTGTTCTTGCCTGGAGAATCCCAGGGATAGGGGAGCCTAGTGGGCTGCCATCTATGGGGTCACACAGAGTCGGACACAACTGAAGCGACTTAGCAGCAGTAGCAGCAGCAGCAGTAAGTGGGAAGCTCAGAATCTGGTTTCATCAAGACTGTCTACAAAACCTGCTTTTTTGAAAAAGCAAGTTCTGGTTGGTCCTTTTAAGAAATTTTTTTGTTTGTTTATTTGACTGTGCTGGGTCTTTGTTGCTGTGAGGACTTTTCTCTAGTCGTGCTGGACGGGCTTCTCATTACAGTGGCTCCTCTTGTTGCAAAGCACAGGCTCTAGGGTGGATGGCCTTCTGCAGTCACAGCATGTGGGCTCAGTAATCTTGGCTCCTGGAGTCCAGAGCACAGACTAAATAGCTGTGGTGCAAGAGCTCAGTCTCTCTACAGCATGTGGAATCTTCCCAGATCAGGGGTCAAACACATGTCTCCTGCACTGGCAGGAGGATTCTTTACCACTACACCACCTGGGAAGCCCTGGTAGTTTTACTAGAGAAAATTTTTGTGCAATTTACATTTTCATCAGTCCATTCTGTCATGCTTCTAATAGTATCAGAATCACCTAGAAACTGAATCACAATAATTTCACAATTCATTTAATGGCAACTTGCCATCAGCAAATTAGCAATGGCTATCTGAAGAAGTTATACTGGCTGTGCTGGTATTTCTTGAGGTTTACCAGATACCTAAAGTCACAGACCTTTTCTACATAAGATATACCGTGTAAATGAGACTTGGTTTATCATCAGCATTTATAAAGCCAGACTGACGGAAAGAACTAGGTCTGGGGACACAAGCATGGTCTTAATATAGTGAATGTTTGGCCTGCCCTGACTATTACAAAATCAGAAACGTGAGAATATTCACAGCAAATGTATTCTTTAATGCCTCATGCATGACAGGCAGCTTGCAGCTACACACACAGTAATCTTGGATTTACAAAGCCCTGGAAGTTAGGAGAGCCACACTAGAGTGCTGATTTAAGGAACTGCTGATGTCTGGGAAGAACTGTTCAACCTACTTGAATTATTAAGTGTGTGCCTTTGTGAGGCTGTTTTCATTTCATTTTGTAAGTGTATACATACTCTTGGGTAGCTTCTACAAGCTACAATACCCTGTTGCATATTTAAAGGTTATAAACAATGCACTTTTAGCTTTGTTTTTGCTTTAATGACCAAATAAAGGGGTAAGTAAGTGAGTGTACTGGCTTCTCTTACCTGTGTTAGGAGTGATTTGGGGGAAAGTATTTTCACATAACCATAGGGAGCCAAATAAGACACTTGAAAACAGTTTTTTCATTTTAAATTAAGATATAGGTTTCACCTCTTATTTGTTTCATTTTATTTGCAATTGAGTTAACTCAAAACAAAGAACATTTATTTGACTAAATTGCCTGTGTCGGTTGCCCTGATGTGTTTTTCTTTTCTGTTCTTTATTTAATTGTGATACTGAGTATTAAACCAGTACTAAGACAGGAAAGAAGATGAATAGAGTTTTCAAAGATATATAGGCCCTTGGGCAGGACCTCTGAAATGGGAGCATGTCTGAGGTCACAGGCTTTCAAATCAGCTGATAGGCACTTAATAGAAGGCTTCCCTTCATGACAAGGATGAAATACAGAGGGGATTACACAGGGTGACCAGGGCAGGCCTGGGACCAAGGCTGTTTCTGACTCATGTTCACGTTGTCTTGCCTGGAGACTTTTATGGCCCTTGCAGCCCTGCCATTTGATCTGGTTTGGTCCAGCTGTAGAGACTCTCATATCATGTCATACACTCCCACTTCAAAAGTCCTTCTCTTTTTCTCTATTCCTTCAACTTCTTAAAAAAAAAAAACAAACCTGAGGCAGGGCTGTATTTGGTACCCTCAAGAGGTTCTTGGAGTAGAACGTTCCAGCTCTAGCTTAGTGGGTTATGTCTCTAAGCTGAGCAGGACCAAATATTGGTTTACAGATGCAGGGAGCAGCTAAAAACCTTCCCAAGAAAGGCCAGAAGAAATGGGTTGAGGCATCCTTCCTTTACCTGTTGTGGCTTCTCCCATTTAGAGGGATTTTTGCACACTGATATATATACCTGTTGTGAGAGGGCATCAGAGGGCAGACACACTGAAATGATTATCACAGAAAACTAGTCAATCTAATCACACAGACCACAGCCTTGTCTAACTCAATGAAACTAAGCCATGCTGTGTGGGGCCACCCAAAATGGTTGGGTCATGGTGGAGAGGTCTGACAGAATGTGGTCCACTGAAGAAGGGAATGGTAAACCACATCAGTATTCTTGCCTTGAGGATCCCATGAACAGTATGAAAAGGCAAAATGACAGGACACCAAAAGAGGAACTCCCCAGGTGGGTAGGTGACCAATATGCTACTGGAAATCAGTGGAGAAATAACTCCAGAAAGAATGAAGGGATGGAGCCAACGCAAAAACAATACCCAGTTGTGGATGTGACTGGTGATAGAAGCAAGGTCCAATGCTGTAAACAGCAATATTGCATAGGACCCTGGAATGTCAGGTCCATGAATAAGGCAAATTGGAAGCGGTCAAACAAGAGATGGCAAGGGTGAACGTCGACATTCTAGGAATCAGTAAACTAAAATGGACTGGAATGGGTGAATTTAACTCAGATAATCATTATATCTACTACTGTGGGCAGGAATCCCTTAGAAGAAAGGGAGTAGCCATCATGGTCAACAAAAGAGTCTGAAATGCAGTACTTGGATGCAATCTCAAAAATGATAGAATGATCTCTGTTCATTTCCAAGGAAAACCATTCGATAACACAGTAATCAGAGTTTATGCCTCAACCAGTAATGCTGAAGAAGCTGAAGTTGAACAGTTCTATGAAGACTTACAAGACCTTTTAGAACTAACACCCAAAACAAATGTCCTTTTCATTATAGGGGACTGAAATGCAAAAGTAGGAAGTCAAGAAACACCTGGCAAATTTGGCCTTGGAATGAGGAATGAAGCAGGGCAAAGGCTAATAGAGTTTTGCCAAGAGAACATACTGGTCATAGCAAACACCCTCTTCCAACAACACAAGAGAAGACTCTACACATGAACATCACCAGGTGGTCAACACTGAAATCAGACTGATTATATTCTTTGCAGCCAAAGATGGAGAAGCTCTATACAGTCAACAAAAACAAGACCAGGAGCTGACTGTGGCTCAGATCATGAACTCCTTATTACCAAATTCAGACTTCAATTGAATAAAGTAGGGAAAAACCACTAGACCATTCAAGCATGACCTAAATCAAATCCCTTATAATTATACAGTGGAAGTGAGAAATAGATTTAAGGGCCTAGATCTGATAGATAGAGTGCCTGATGAATTATGGATGGAGGTTCATGACATTTTACAGGAGACAGGGATCAAGACTATCCCCATGGAAAAGAAATGCAAAAAAGCAAAATGGCTGTCTGGGGAGGCCTTACAAATAGCTGTGAAAAGAAGAGAAGCAAAAAGCAAAGGAGAAAAGGAAAGATATAAGAATCTGAATGCAGAGTTCCAAAGAATAGCAAGGAGAGATAAGAAAGCCTTCTCAGCGATCAATGCAAGGAAACAGAGGAAAACAACAGAATGGGAAAGACTAGAGATCTCTTCAAGAAAATTAGAGATACCAAGGGAACATTTCATGCAGAGATGGGCTCGATAAAGGACAGAAATGGTCTGGACCTAACAGAAGCAGAGGATATTAAGAAGAGGTGGCAAGAGTACACAGAAGAATTGTACAAAAAAGATCTTCATGACCAAGATAATCATGATGGTGTGATCACTCACCTAGAACCAGACATCCTGGAAAGTGAAATCAAGTGGGCCTTAGAAAGCATCACGACGAACAAAGCCAGTGGAAGTGATGGAATTCCAGTGGAGCTATTTCAAATCCTGAAAGATGATGCTGTGAAAGTGCTGCACTCAATATGCCAGCAAATTTGGAAAACTCAGCAGTAGCCACAGGACTGGAAAAGGTCAGTTTTCACTCCAATTCCAAAGAAAGGCAATGCCAAAGAATGTTCAAACTACTGCACAATTTCACTCATCTCACATGCTAGTAAAGTAATGCTCAAAATTCTCCAAGCCAGGCTTCAGCAATACGTGAACCGTGAACTCCCTGATGTTCAAGCTGGTTTTAGAAAAGGCAGAGGAACCAGAGATCAAATTGCCAACATCTGCTGGATCATGGAAAAAGCAAGAGAGTTCCAGAAAAACATCTATTTCTGCTTTATTGACTATGCCAAAGCCTTTGACTGTGTGGATCACAATAAACTATGGAAAATTCTGAAAGAGATGGGAATACCAGACCACCTAACCTGCCTCTTGAGAAATCTATATGCAGGTCAGGAAGCAGCAGTTAGAACTGGACATGGAACAACAGACTGGTT
>SJXQ01009716.1:128483-139443 GCA_006408695.1 Aepyceros melampus
CACCCTTATGGCAGAAAGTGAAGAGGGACTAAAAAGCCTCTTGATGAAAGTGAAAGAGGAGAGTGAAAAAGTTGGCTTAAAGCTCAACATTCAGAAAACGAAGATCATGGCATCTGGTCCCATCACTTCATGGGAAATAGATGGGGAAACAGTGGAAACAGTGTCAGACTTTATTTTGGGGGTCTCCAAAATCACTACAGATGGTGACTGCAGCCATGAAATTAAAAGACGCTCTCAAGGGTTAGAAGTGTATTCTCATTTGATGATTCAGGCTCATTTCATGGCTAATTTTGCTTATCCAAGCCAAGCAGAAGTCTCTCTCTTTCAAAACTGCTTGTCATAAGACTATGCAGAAAGCAGTAATGTGTTCTGGGATGTTAAGTTGGTATTCTTTTCTAATATCCTTAAAAGAAAAGAAAGTACACACAGCAGAATGCTTTTATATGCCTAGCAAGTGTCTATTATAGTGTCCAGCCATGTATAAATGAAAGCATGCATGCTCAGTCCTGCAAAGCAACTTACATAGATGTCTAAGCTGACTGATACCAATACAACCTGCCAATGTTCCCCAGTGAGAAATAACATCCAAAATTCAACCTGAATTTAATTGGAATATTCAGCTTATGGTATAATGTTAGGTCCTCTGATTTCATATTTAAGAATCTTCCAGTTTTTATGAGCTGTTTCTATAGAAAATTTCTATATCAAATAATTTTAATCAATAATTTTAAAATAAACATTAGTACATATTCGAAATACCATCTTGCACAATTGCCTATTGATCTCAATTTTGTTTTCCCTCCAAAGTAAAAGAGACAACACAGCTATGCCCGAGCATTTGTGAACAAAGTCATGTACTCCTCATAATAACAGACCCTAAGTCACTTCCTGCTATTGAAACCCATGACCCCTGTGAAAAAAAAAGCCCTACTATCCCTTAACATGTTTTTATGAGCTGTTTCTATAGAAAATTTCTATATCAAATAATTTTAATCAATAATTTTAAAACAAACATTAGTACATATTCTAAATACCATCTAGCACAATTGCCTATTGATCTCAATTTCCTTTTCCCTCCAAAGTAAAAGAGACAACACAGCTATGCCCGAGCATTTGTGAACAAAGTCATGTACTCCTCATAATAACAGACCCTAAGTCACTTCCTGCTATTGAAACCCATGACCCCTGTGAAAAAAAAAGCCCTACTATCCCTTAACATGGCCTCAAGACAAAGACCCCTCAGCAGAAGGAACAATCAATGCATTTCAAGGAGAGCCTAGCTTTGGTTCAACAAAAGGGAAGAATTAGCTTACCAACTTCTAATGGAAGCCATTCTTCCTATATGACTGGGGCTAACTAACCACACTCCATATATGCTGATATATTATATATTTATATATAATGTATTTTCTATAGTATTTATATTATATATTAATATAATGTATATGTGCATGTGTGTATATATATAATATATAGATATAGATAATGGAGAAAGAAATGCAGTCCACTCTAGTATTCTTGCCTGGGAAATCCCATGGACAGAAGAGCTGGTGGACCATATCCATGGGGTCACAAGAGTCGGACATGACTTAGTGACTAAACGACCACCACCACCATAGATGGATAGATAGATAGATATCATTTCAGGAATTCTAGAAAGATCCTTCTACCGCAAAACTGTGTCTACCCACTATTCAGTAATGCCTCTGAGTGTGAAGTTTCTTACAACATATCTAAAGACGGTGTTTTAAAGGTAAGTAATTCTATAAAGATGTTTTTCAAAAAACACATACCAATCTATATAACATTCTGGAGAGTCGACTTTAGTAAGGAAGAAAAAGGAATGCTTTTGAAAGGGTACTTAGGCTTCAATACTCAGCATAAGTTTAGATTCTATGCAAAGCCCTTTCTTAAAAAACAATCATTTGATTGTCTGTTTCCATCATATATTGTAATGAGTGTATATCTTGTTGCTGTTGTTCAGCTGCTAAGTCATGTCTGATGCTTTGCGACCCCATGAACTACAGCATGCCAGGTTTCCCTGTCCTTCACTATCTCCCAGAGCTTGCTCAAACTCAGTGTCCATTGAGTCGGTGATGCCATCCAACCATCACATTCTCTGTCTCCCCCTTCTCCTGCCTTCAATCTTTCTCAGGATCAAAGTCTTTTCCAATGAGTTGGCTCTTCACATCAGTTGCCCAAAGTACTGGAGCTTCAGCATCACTCCTTCCAATGAATTCAGAGTTGATTTCCTTTAGGATTAACTGGTTTGATTTCCTTGCAGTCCAAGAGACTCTGAAGAGTCTTCTCCAGCACCAAGGTTCAAAAGCATTAATCCTTGGGTGTGAACCTTCTTAATGGTCCAGCTCTCACATCCATACATGACTACTGTGAAAACCATAGCTTTGACTAGAAAGACCTTTCTCAGCAAAGAAATGTCTCTACTTTTCAATACACTGTCTAGGTTTGTCATAGCTTTTCTTCCAAGAAGTCTTTTAATTTCACAGCTGCGGTCACCATCCGCAGTGATTTTAGAAGCCAAGGAAATAAAATCTGCCATTGTTTCCATTTTTCCCTATCTATTTGCCATGAAGTGATGGGACTGGATGCCATGATCTTAGTTTTTGGATTGCTACTTTTTAAACCAGCTTTTCACTCTCCTCTTTCACTTTCATTAAGAGGCTCTTTAGTTCCTCTTCACTTTCTACTATTAGGATAGTATCATCTGCATATCTGAGGTTGTTGATATTTCTCAGGGCAGTCTTGATTCCAGCTTGTGATTCATCCAGCCTGGCATTTTGCATGATGTACTCAGCATAGAATTTAAATAAACAGGATGACAATATACAACCTTGAAGGACTCCTTTCCCAACTTGGAACCGGTCTGATGTTTCATGTCCAGTTCTAACTGTTGCTTCTTGACCTGCATACAGGTCTCTCAGGAGACAATTAAGGTGGTCTGGCATTCCCATCTCTTTAAGAATTTTCCAGTTTCTTATGATCCACACATTAATTTCTGACAATAATTAACATTAATAGAGCTTTAACTATCTGTCCAGCAGAATGCTAGTTCCCTAATCTCATTGATCTATTGTTACTAATGTCATGAAATAGGACATCTTCATTTTCATTTCAAAATTAAGATGCCGAGGCTTAGGGCAGATAAGTAACTTGTTCAGGTCACACAGCCAGGAAATGGCAGAACAAGTCAAGCCCAGGCATTCTGACTGCAAATTCCATTCTTATAAGTATCACAACATACTGACTTTATGAGTATTTATTAAGCCAGAAGAAAGAGCACAAAAGCATGGAGTACTTACTTGTGGTCACAGCGTGCAGGAGAACAGCTGGTTGTGATGAAAAGTGGTCATCTCAAACCAAAGTTCTGTTAAGAGTTGGCCCTGCCCAGTGGCACAGTCCCAAAGATATTACTTTGTTCTGTGAGATCATCTTTCTCAGGATGAAAGAGAGGCCACCATACGCACATGTTGTAGAGAAAGAGAGATCTTGAAACCATACTAACAAAGGAGAAACTTTGTGAAGAAGGAAGAAAAATTAGGCCAGATAGTATTTTTGGATGTATACCTATTAAAGGGATATTCATTCATCTAAATTATTTTTTTTCATTTTGCACCCATTCCTCATAACACATTTTAACACATAAGTCGTTGACGCCCTGTCCCTCCACAGACACAGAATCTGGAATACAATGTGAAAATAAGTAAATGAAACAAAACCCCAGTGACTCTCCAGGAACAAGAGAGGAAATGTGGGGAGGAGTGGATGTGCCTCTGGAAAACCTATTGGATTGCTGCTTACGGATAATTTGCTATCATATTCATGGAGGCCAAATATCAGGGAAGTATTTCTAATCAGGTGGGCTCTGCCACTTTTACCCAAAGGGATCCTAGCCTCCAAAAGTATGCTGTTGCAGTTGAGAACCACTTAAAAATACAAGACAAATAGTGTCAATATTAAGAAGCTTGATCCTGGAACAAAAGATCATTCCTAGTACACCTCAGTTTAGTCTGAGAAACACCTGGAAAATCTAACGAAAATTCCCTTCACCTTCACCCCTATCCTGCCCCTTTTTTCCCCTTTCACCACTTGATAAACAAAATACAACCTCCATGACACTAACTTTCTTTTCTAGGCTCCCCTGATAGAGATCAACCTCCCATGTTTAAATCCCCATTGTTTTGTTCCTTTTTATAGTCTGTTTGAAAATGATAGCAAGTTATATAATCAGTTTCCACCACCAAACATAACAAACAAAAGATTGGGTTTTTATCCAGCACTTTCCAAGCTTTCTTTTTTCTCTTCTCCTTATTGTGCATTCATGTTTTGTATTATTGAGAGAACAATTATTCAAAAGAAGAAAAGCTTATTTATTTAATAGTATGCTAAGGAGCCAATTTCTAGTTTCTGCCTCCAGAACAATGAACAAATCTGAACTGTGGCCTAAATATAATCCGACCAAAACAAAGCCACAGGGGTGAGCAATTTATTAGAAAAAAAGATGTTATTGCCCAGAATGAATGTTTGTTTGGAGAACAGCAACACACACATACACACACATACACACACAGAATTAGAGATAAAAAGACAGAAATGTTTTAAACTGGTACAGGTGAATAATCATTTTTAGTTAAGAAAAATATCTCAAATAAGGCATGAACTTTAGCGGGTAAGGCTGACATAGTCAAAGAGTAGATTTTTTTATTACTTATTTACCTTTGGCTGCTCTGAATCTTCATTATTGTATGCAGGCTTTCTCTAGTTGCAGCAAGCAAAGGCGACTCTCTCCTTGTGGCTGTGTGGGCTGCTTCAGCTGCCACTCAATCCATCAGCTTGTTGCAGAAGAAGAGACCCAGCAGCATCAGCTGAACTGGCCCAGACAAGAATCAACCAAGAATCAATCTCCATTCTTACCCACAGAATGGAGAACTAAACAAATAGTGGCTGTTTGAAGGCACTAGTTTTTAAGGTAATTTGCTCTGAGGCTAAAAAGAGTAAATGGAGATTCCACGCAATGCTTTAAAAATTGCACATAATAATATCAATTAACCTAGAAGCAACACTTCATAAAGGAGAAATTGTAAAGGATACAAAGATAAATAGAAACACAAATAAGAGATTTTAATTTCCCCTTCTCTGTCCATGAAAGCCAAGTAGGGGAAAAAAGGGGCATAAAATATCACCTAAGTAACATAATTATAAGGTAGACTTGATTAATATATACTGAATTCCCCGCACTGCCAATGTAGGGAGCAGAGTTTTGATCCCTGGTTAGGGAACTAAGATCCCACATACCCTGTGGTACAGCCAAAAGACTTTTTAAAAAAGTAGAGAATACACCTTGTTTCAAATGCAAAGAAAATTAAATACAAAATAAAATAATGAAAGGCTTTCTACCTAAAAAATGTAAAATTCAGAATTTCTAGAAGGTAATAAAAATAAAAACACTATAAATCAAGTCTATAAAATGCAGCTAAAACATTGTTTAGAGGAAATTTTTGAGATTAAGAATTTATGCCAGTGAAAAATAAATTGAAAATCTCACTCAAACGTTCGGAAAAAGGATATCAAAATAAGCCAAAAAAGCAGAAGAAAAAAAATAATAAAAATAAAAGGATTTACTCTGAGCTAGGAAACAAAAATGATTTAAAAATAATCTTTTAAATATCAATAACTAAACTACTAGCAAAGATAATCAGGAAAAAGATGAACTGAAAATATTGTTAAATGAAGTTATAAGGAGTAAAACTATAAAACTATTGAAAACAGAAGAAATTAAAAGGATTTTAATAAACTACTCAACACTAGGCAAATAAATTTTAAAATTTGGATGAAATGAATAATTTTCTAGGAAAGCATAATTTCTTCACAATTGGAGAAAAATCCTAAACAGATAATATCTATAGAACAAATAAAGATGAGAGCTAACAGCTACCTGCAAACCCCTCAAATAAAGCTCAAAAGGTTTCCCAGGAGAATTCTAACAAATCATCAAGACCAAATAATTTAAATGATACAAACTGTTCCAGAGCATTAAAAAGGAAGAATATTCCAAGGATTTTTTTAATGAAACAAATATAACATTGATATCTAAACCTACTTCCCAGGTGGTGTAGTGATAAAGAATCTGTCTGCCAGTGCAGGGGGCACAGGTTTGATCCCTGGGGCAGGAAGATCCCCTGGAGGAGGACATGGCAACTCACTCCAATATTCTTGCCTGGAAAATCCCATGGACAGAGGACCCTGGAAGGCTCAGGTCATCAGGCCACAAAAAGTTGGACATGACTGAGCAAACATACACAGCAAAACCTGGAAGATACTACAAAAAGAAAAGAAAAAGGATTAAACTTCCTTATGAATATAATAAAATTACCTATGTAATATAATTTATTGTATTAATGTACCTGGGGAGAAATTTTTAGACTCATCTCCTGGGATACTAAAAAATGAAATTCAAAACTATTCTTGGTTCTTAATAATTCATAAGTATAGATGAGAGTATATTTTTTGCCTAAACCCAGCATTATGCTTAACTGTGTTCCCATTAAAGACAAGAGCAAGAGAAATATAATGAGCATATCTATTTTTTAACATTATACTTGAATTAGCAGCCACTGCAATTAGATATAAGAACAATATGGAGAAATATAAAATTTGGAAAAGAGGAGATAAACTTAGTTTTTCAAAGTATATTATTATATACCTTGAAATGGTCTTCCCAGATGTTGTTAGTAGTAAAGAACCCACCTGCCAAAGCAGGAAACTTAAGAGACACAGGTTCAATCCCTCCTCCAGGAAGATATGGAGGAGGGTATGGTAACCCACTCCAGTATTCTTGCCTGGGCGATCCTATGGACAGAGGAGCCTGGTGGCTTACAGTCCATAGGGTCATCAAGATTCGGACATGACTGAAGCAACTTAGCACACACACACATACCTTGAAATACATGGGAATCAACTAAAAATTATTACATACAAAAAGAGAATTGATTAAAGTAGCTGGGCAAAAAATTCATATATGGGAATTGTTTTTCACATTTGCAAAAGCCAACCAATTAGAATGTATAATGAGTAAAACAACCACAGTCACATTAGCAACAAAAAAATGTAAAATTACTTAATATAAATTTAACAAAAAATGTATCAGGCCTATGCAGTTAAACTAGTGTATCGGCAAGGGCCACAAATAGACATCTTAAACAAGAAGACTCAAAATCATAAAGATGTCAATTATTCATAATTTACAAGCATAACACAACTTCATTTAAAATACTAATAGTTTTCTAAAATAGATAAATTCCAAAGTATATGGGTAAATATATGTAAGAAGAGCAGGAAGTCACTGAAACAGAAAAGCAATGAGAGTGGGTAGGTTAGCTTCAACAGATATTACACAATAATAATTTAATTTAATTCAATAATTTAAATAATATTGTATAGTATATAAACAGACCCAAAGACTATAATAGAATAGTTATTTCCAAAAGTAGGCCCAAATACATATGTAATATATGATAAAGGTGTTAAATCAACGGTAAAAGGACTGTTCAATAAATGACATTAGGGCAACTAGGTATGTGTCTGGAAAAACTAAGTATTGTCTTCAAATGAGTTTTCAAAAAAAAAATCCTAAAAGATGAAATAATTCAGTGTAGAAAATGAAATCTTGTAACAGAAGAAAGCATAGAATTGCTTTTATAACAGTGGAATGCAAAAGGTCTTTCTAAGAATGGCCCAAAAAAGCCAGAGATCATAAAAGCAAAACTGATGAGTGATAATCCCAACACCCTGATTTTGCAGCTCCCTGACTGCCCCTATTCTAAACACCCTAGCTTAGCTATTCATTCCATGGATATACTTCTACCTTGTAATTGTCAATAATTGCAAATTTTCCATAACCTCAATTTCAATCTGACCAGAAATACCTCTAGTAACCTTTACTCCAACAACTCTTTGAACCCATCAGGTCCTATAAACTATTGATTCCACCTCTTTTCTTTGATCCTTACCTCCCTAATATCTTCACTAGTCTTATTAACCAACTTAAAATTATAATGACCAATCTAGAACTGGTCATTATAATTGCTGCCTTAGATAAACCCTCAGTTCCCTTGACCTCTTTTTCCTCATCATGCTTTAAAAAATACACACAACATTGGTTATATCTAGCTGTCTACTCCAGATTTATACCAGGGAAGCTGAAACTGGCTCAGAATACTCTACAACCCTGCTTAATGTTATTTTAATTCATGATCACAAACCTCCAGTAGACCATTAATATTCCCTGACAAGGCAACTTGACCTATATTATTTGTTGTTCCACTCTCTTAAAAAGCTGTTCCATGACTTCTCTCTCCTCAAACTTCCAACTCAGTTCCCACCACTGTTACTCTCAGCTGATGACTTTGCTTATATTTTTTCTGAAAGATAGGAACAATAGAAAGAGAACTCTTCTAGTCTTCGTATATAACCACACTTTTGTTTATCCATAAATCCTCTACTTTCTCCCCTCTTACTATGAATACATTTTCTGAAGTGCTCCAAACTAATGCCAGCCCTTAACTAAGACTCTGGACTAGATTGCCTGATCTCTCGTCTCCTATATATTATTGTTCCAGGAATTCTTTCTTTTCAGCAGCAGCAGCAGGAGATTTCCCCTCTATCTGAATAAATATATATTTAATTTATATGTAAACATGCTGTTCTATCTTCTGAAACTCCTATCTATATAATTTATTCCCTTGGAAATCTCATCTGTTCTCTTGCCTGTAAATATATGATAAAGATTCACAAAGATGTATATAGATTAGGACTCTCCCTTGAGCTCCAGACCCTGATTTCCTATTCTCTGCTTGGATCAAGTTAACTCGTAAAAAACTGAGTCCCTAATCTTCCCCTACCCTCATGAAGATTGCTTGTCTATCCTTTCAGTTACATAGACAAATAACTTGGAGTTATCTTTGACTTCTGTCTTTCCTCCTCAGCTGAAATCCAATTTATCAGCAATTCTTATAAGTTCATATCATAAATACGTCTAAACTCATCACCTCCCCTATCACCACTCCAGTCTAATTTCCAGACTATTAGCTCTCAATCACTGCAGTACTACTCACTGGTCACGCTTCTACCTTTGTTCCTTCAGTATGTTCTCTACAGTAACCAGAGGGATTCTACTAAAATTTAAGTCAAATTGGGTCACTCTTCTGCTCAAACTGTCTAGAGCCATGGTTTCCAAACTGTGTGCCAAGGCACCCTGGAGCACCACAATGAACTCACTAGGGTGCTCTAAAATAGCTTATATTTTAGAGAGAGGAATACAGAGATATTCAGCATTTGGGAGACACAAGGTGAGCTACTAATTCTAAGTAGTTGATAACTTTAGTATGAAATCATGCTGCACTTCTTTTCATGATGTGATATCTTTTTAAAGCAGAACTACAGAATTTTCAACACTCTCTACAATAAAAAGCAAATACCACATAAAAACAAATGTGGACGAGAAAACAAGTGTGGCAGTATTTAATCTGATTCCAAAGTTCGAATATCTGTGCTATGGGCAAATGGTACAGACATCCCACTCATAATAATTATAGTTAAGAATTTTTTTTCCTTTTTTCTTTGAATTTACTTTTATTTTTTATTTAGTTATTTTTGTGCACACTCTGTCTTCATTACTGCGCAGACTTTTCTCCGGTTACGGCAAGTGGGGAGTACTCTTCATTGTGGTGCACAGGCTTCTCATTGTGGTGACTTCTCTTTTTTGCGGAGCACATGCTCTAGAACATGCACTCAGTAGTGGTACATGGGCCTCGCTGCTCCGTGTCATGTGGGATCCTCTTGGATCAGAAATTGAACCCATGTCCCCTGCATTTGCAGGCAGACTCCTGACACTAGATCACCAAAGAAGCCCTGATTTACTCTTTTTGAAGTAGCTACTAAGTTGTTAGGACATGAATAGTTGTCAATTTCTTTGGCTATAACTACTTAATAAATAAAATTGTCAGGTCTTCCTTTTGGCCTAGAAGTATGGTACAAAAATTAGGCACAGAATACAATAGCCTTAAGTTGAGAAAAAAAAATTGGCATGGTTAAAGAACTGGAAAAAACAAACAAGTGAGGCTGAAGCATGGTTAACATGGAGGAAAATGGTCAAAAATCACCCTGGAGAGGCAGATAAGGCCCAAGTAAGTCAAGCAGAAGATCGTAGACTATACTGAGAAACTCAACTTTAAGAGCAATGAAAGATGTTTGAAGTTATTTGAAACAGATGAGTAATTTGATCTGATATACAATTTTTACAAGATCAAGTTGCTCCATGGAGAAGAGGTTGGGAAAGGAGAAGAAGTGGAGAACTTGACAGGCAGTCATCCACTTGAACCAGAGATGCAGCCAAGATAGAGATGCATGGAGACCAGGAGTATTTTGTAGGCAAAATTAATAAGACTTGGTGATGGATTGAATGCAAGAGCTAAGGGAGATAGAAGTATCAAAGATGTCTTTTAAATTGCTGGCTTGAGCAACTAGGTGCCTGAAATGATGATAAGGAGGAACTAGTCTGAGGAGGGAGAAGGCAGTGGCACCCCACTCCAGTACTCTTGCCTGGAAAATCCCATGGATGGAGGAGTCTGGTGGGCTGCAGTCCATGGGGTCACTAAGAGTCAGACATGACTGAAGCGACTTAGCAGAAGCAGCAGCAGTCTGAAGGAGAATATTGAAACTTAGATTTAGATATTTTCAACTTAAGGTATTTACAAAACAAGCAATCAGTGACTGTAGGCTGACATTTGGATTTGAATGTGAAATCAGTATCCCTTTCCCTAAATGTGGCCTGGTTCTTCATTCTTCATTTTACTGAGTTCTTAACTATAGACACTAAATACCCTTAGGATATACAGTCTCATCCAAACTCAACTCGAATGCATCCTGCCAAGGCAGGCAGTAT
>SJXQ01009717.1:0-101891 GCA_006408695.1 Aepyceros melampus
AAAAAAAAATAGTTCTTAAATATCACATTTGCACAGAACTAAAATTTTTAAGCAAATACTTGTGAAGTGCATGTCTGTGTCATTGTTGATTGAATATATTACCTTGCCTCTTTCTAATGAAGAAAGCAGAGTAGTTACGAACTTTATATGAATGAAAGGAAGTTCTCTGACCATATAAGATGTCATTTCAAGACAGATTTCCTTTGGAAGGATATTATGCTAAAATAATATGAGATTTATCTTCACTGCCCACTAAAGAAATAAGGAGAATACAGTGCCATGGAAATGGTTATTTTAGTGTTGTATTCAAAGGAATGAAAGTTAAATATAGAACTTTGAATTGCTTTTCTTCTCTCCTCACTAATAGTATATGTACATATTCTGGAGATTGGGAATTTCAACTTCACACAATATATCCAGCTAATAAGATTACAGAAACATTGTGCTCTCCATCATTTCTTTATCAGTGACAGTCAGTCCATTAAAAGCTCTAGCCCCAAGAAGTGAATTTCAGTTTTAAACTTCTGCATTCTGAAAACGGTCTTCCCAAGACCATTAATAGATAAGATAGATGCCACATTTGGTGACAGTTTAAGACACTTACCCTTCTAGAATTGTTCTGAAACCAAAAACAGACCTATTACCTTCTTTGACAAAAGACATTTTATAGTGCTGTTTAGTGAACTGCAAAATTCTGAAGGAAGTTTTACTTTTATTTACCTGTGTTTTTGTTTCCTTAAACAAGGCAGTAAAATATGTTCAATACCAGTATGCGTTCTACATTTTAACTGCATCCTTTCAGAAAAATTGAATGGGTCTACTAGAAACAATTTTCCTTTCCAGAGTGACACTATTTGTCCATCTGAGAAGAAAGATGACAGTTTACTCCTGGTTCCTTAATAGTTTTGGTTGCAATAAGTTTGTTAGGTTCACAATTGAATGTCAGGGTTGTAAAATAATCAAAACAGTCTTTCTAAACTTAGTGTGGAGAAATTGAACAAACTCAAGCACAAAGGGGTGAGTCACCTCCTGACAAGGAAAGAGAAGTAAATCCCTGTCCAGGTTGATGTTTCCAGGAAACAACCACGATTGTGAGGCATGACATCCAGGGGGAATTAAAGTCTTACTATTTGAGGTAATTTTTAAAATTGTAAATGTTATAAGGTTTCTTTCTGTGAATGTAGTCAGAACATGTCAGAGAAAGAACGGAATTCAACTTTAAGATTCAGTCGCAGAGGTTTCAGAAAATAGGAAGGAAAATCCCCTGAAGCAAGTGGGCTTTTGAGAAGATTGGCATCTAGGTCACTGCTCTAGCTGTTCCTCAGGAGAATTGGAAATAAGGTTACAAATCCAGGTGTCTGCAGCGGTCCAGTCAATTACTAGTGCCTTTGAAATATAAAACTAAGGAAATAATCAATGGAAATGTAGGATAATTTGGTGATACAAAAAGCACAGAAATAAATATGCCTCAAAATGGAGATACAGATACTAGTCTATAGCACACAGAAAATAAGATCCACAGAGTAGAGTGCCAAATACATGGTGTGCTGAAGAGATGAACTGTGTTGCCCTGTCAGGTACCGAAATTAAAATCTGTTTAAAAAATGCAGCAAAAAGGGGTTGACTTCCTTTGGAAAATTTTATGTACATCAGAGAATGCTAAATAGAAACAGGGCCAAAGATATATTTGAATGAAGTATGCTGTATATGGGAGAAGGCAATGTCATCCCACTTCAGTACTCTTGCCTGGAAACTCCCATGGACGGAGGAGCCTGGTGGGCTGCAGTCCATGGAGTCACTATGAGTCGGACACGACTGAGCGACTTCACTTTCACTTTTCACTTTCATGCATTGGAGAAGGAAATGGCAACCCACTCCAGTGTTCTTGCCTGGAGAATCCCAGGGACAGAAGAGCCTGGTGGGCTGCCGTCTATGGGGTCGCACAAAGTCAGACACGACTGAAGCGACTTAGCAGCAGCAGCAGCAGCATGCTCTATTTGAGGTGGAATCAAGTCCCATCTTTAGTAAAACTAGTTCCCATAACTCTCAGAAGCTAGGAACACTCTAGAGAGATTGGGTTACTTAGACTAAAATTAACACTGATATTAGGTGATACATTTTGAACATTTTCTACGTGTAGTAGTTGCTTTCTGTGTCTTACATTATCTAATCTCTGCAATTAATCTATGAGGAGTCACTATTTTGTCAGCTTCACAGATAAATAAATTGAGTCTAAAACAGATTCGGTATCTTTTGTCAAGATTACAAAGCTAAAAAGCATCAGAGTAAGAATTTTCAAACTCTTATTTAGCAAGGCAGTGCATATTTCATGATGTATGTGATAAAAAAACAAGTTAACTCATAATTTATGCATGTGTTCTTTAATACTGACTCAACCTATCTGTCTAAGGGTAGTTATTTTTCAATCTCATCTAATCTAATTTTTAACTCACTATTACTTTTGCATATCAGCCTGTTCTTCCCATCTAATCAGTTACTGCTGTTTTATAGACTTTATGCATTTTTATGTGATTATGACAACAAAGAATTTCCTGAAATTCCTCCTAGGTCACACAGCCTTTTTTTTTTTTTTTTCTTTTTTTGACACAAATGTACTGGGCTTCTACTATTTTCCAAAAGTGATCTTGAAGATAGATTAACTTGAAAGAAAAACTTGAGTTCTTGAACATGAAAAACTTGAATTCTGGCATGGGTATGGGAGGAAACCAATAACACTATGGAAAATAAAACAGTGAATGTAGTAGATTAAACATTCATGCTATTAAAGCAATCTAACAGACCAAGGGTTTTCAGAGTACTTTGGAACAGTTGCAAAGTGGTCAGGTGTGTTCTCCATGAAGGTGGAAGCTCAGGAGTAAACCAAGTAATTATATGGGGAAAGCCACTTCCAGAAAAACATATATCTTATGCAATGATTTTATCATGTTTAAGATAAAATACAACTTCTCATCTTTGGAAAAATGTTATTTTCACACACATTTGCATCTTTACACTGTCAAAGTATCATTATTTAGTTTAATACAGTCATTGCTCCAATTATTCTAACAGACCAAGGGTTTTCAGAGTACTTTGGAGCAGTTGCAAAGTGGTCAGGTGTGTTCTCCATGAAGGTGGAAGCTCAGGAGTAAACCAAGTAATTATATGGGGAAAGCCACTTCCAGAAAAACATATATCTTATGCAATGATTTTATCATGTTTAAGATAAAATACAACTTCTCATCTTTGGAAAAATGTTATTTTCACACACATTTGCATCTTTACACTGTCAAAGTATCATTATTTAGTTTAATACAGTCATTGCTCCAATTATCGCAAATGAATATAGAAATGAATTAATTATCTCTTTGGATGAACATAATCTGGATACTTTATCAGGCTATTTTAAGGCATATCATGGACTATGACTTGTTAATGTAAAACTTAAAGAAGCAGTTAAATTTTTTGAAGTTTATTTTTTAATCGTTAATTTAGAACCATTTCACATGCTTCCAGTTAATTTAGAAATTCCCACTCAAAGAAAGAGACATTTAAAAAGCATTTGATCTTCAGAAAACATTTACTAACTCATTATAAGCTCTTCAAATCACTTTCCTTTGAAAAGAAAAACATGTGTTCTTTTGTGTATTCCATCTTAAACTTTAAGGTTTTTCATTATAGGCAAAAGATCTTTGCTCAATGTTTTCTAAAATAAATATTTCTAGATGCACAGCAGTTAATAAAAGAGTAGAATTGGGTAGTATTGGATAGAAAACTAAAAATTTATTATAGCATTTTATTTTCCTTAAGAATGATTAGAAAATTGATGTTCAAAGGTTAGGTCTAAAGCAGTAAAGCCAAATCAAAGTACTTATAAAGTTTTTTAAGTTAAATAAACAACTTAAATAGTTTTATTAGCAATTTTAAATAAATATTCACCATTTACAATTCCATGAGGGTATGTTTACTTATGTGTCTTCTTTCGTGTGTGCAATCAGTATACAAAAGTTTGGTTAGATTTTAATGAAGAATTTGTGCTGAAATATCAGTCTTAGAATGATTAAATAAAGATGTCTACAAATGTCACTTAGAAAAGAACAAAAAGCAAAACACTTCTAAATACTTCAAATATTGTATGAGATAAATATTTTACTAACTAAGCTATCTCAAATACGAAACTTTGGCGGAGATTCCTTCCCATGTATACTTTTTATGTACTGTGCACTTCTAGGTTTTCAGCTGATGAAAATCACTGATGAGTTTAGTTGATCTCAAACAAAACTTCTCTGATATTTTACTCCTCTAACATATTCACAATTAAAGTTTTTTAAATATGTTTCCTAAATTCATGCTGATGCATCAATAAAAATGATTCTTAATCACTCAGTACAATTTCCCAGGTGAATCACATGTAAATGGTTATATTGTAAGATTGTCACCAAAGGAAAATCACAAAATTTCAAGGCAGGACAAATCCTTATTAGGCTTCAATTTCTATAAATGATTAAGTTCATAATTTACTAATAGCAGCTTTGAAGAAAATTATAGCTGTGCTTTTCAGAACATTGTTTTATACCTCTGAAGGATCAAACCATAAATGAGATAAAAAGTTAATGCTAATTTTTCACATATACTTTGACTATCCTAAACATAAATGGAAGCTGTGTAAAAAAGTAGATGATTGCTTATTTCAAGCAGTACAGGAAAAAATGGTATGAGCATTGCAAGATCTATTTCAAAGTCAAAGGAAAGAAGACTCAAGTAGACACTAAATATAAACAGTGCTGACATAAACAGACTGGCTTATTGGTAGCCAATAGCTGAAAAATATTTATTTTAAAGTGGAGCAATTTTTAGCAAACAGCCTTGTAAGTAGAAGTAACTACATAGCCACATACACACGCAAGAAAATTAACATTCTTTACATGCACTTTTTAAGGCATAGTTTAGCTTTTCAAAGAAGAGTGAAACTTCTATATTATGTGGAAAATGTTTTAAAGACAAAAAAAAAAAATAAAGAAAAAAAAAGTCACTTGGATATTGCTAAATACCAAAGAGTTTAACCTCCTTCAATGTTCAGTAATATTCTGAAATATGTTATGGGAGTAGTGTAGACACAAAAAAGATGAGGGAATAATAGTAGAATCAATGCAAATATGCCCTTTAAATTTCCAAGCTTTACTCTTTAAGTAAAATAATTGCTGTTTGCTTTAAAAGTAATGATCACAGTTATTATTTTATGTCATGATTTTTTAAAACTTTGGTGTTATAAATTTCAAAACTTTGGTGTTGTAAATACCTGCAAGGTGGAAGACCTGGGTTTGGTCCCTGAGACCTGAGTTCAATCCCTGGGTCAGGAAGATCCTCTGGAGAAGGAAATGGCAACCCACTCCAGTACTCTTGTCTGGAAAATCCCATGGACAGAGAAGCCTGCAGGCTACAGTCCATGGGGTTGCAAAGTGTCAGACATGACTTCACTTTCACTTTCACTTTAAAAGTAATGATCACAGTTTTTCTTTTATGTCATGGCTTTTCAAAACTTTGGTGTTGTAAGTGAATTAATACAGTAATATTATTATAAGAAATATCTGACTATTACTTTGTTGTTTTTGTTGTTCAGTCACCCTGTTAGATCCAACTCTTTGCAACCTCATGGACTGCAGCATGCCAGACTTCCCTTTCTATCACCATCTGCTGGAGTTTACCCAAGTTCGTGTCCATTGCATTGGTGATGCCGTCTTGTCATCTCATCCTCTGATACACTCTTCCCCTTCTGCCCTTAATCTTTCCCAGCATCAGGACTTGTCCAATGAGTCTGCTGTTCGCATCTGGTGACCAAAATATTGGAGTTTCAGCTTTGGCATCGGTCCTTCCAAAGAGTATTCAGGGTTGATTTCTTTAAAGACTGACTGATTTGATCTCTTTGTTGTCCAAGGGACTCTCAGGAATCTCCTCCAGCACCACACTTCAAAGTATCAATTCTTTGGTGTTCTGCCTTCTTTACAGTTAAGTTCTCACAACAAAACATGACCACTGGGAAGACCATAGCCCTGACTGTATGGATTTTTGTCAGCAGAGTGATGTCTTTGCTTTCTAACACAATCTAGGTTTATCATAGCTTTCTTGCCAAGAAGCAATCATCTTCTGATGTCATGGCTGCTGTCACCATTTCCAGTGATTTTAGAGCCCCAGAAGAGGAAATCTGTTACTATTTCTACCTTTTCACCTTTCATTTGGCATGAAATAATGGGACTGGATTCATAGCTTTCTTGCCAAGAAGCAATCATCTTCTGATGTCATGGCTGCTGTCACCATTTCCAGTGATTTTAGAGCCCCAAAGAGGAAATCTGTTACTATTTCTACCTTTTCACCTTTCATTTGGCATGAAATAATGGGACTGGATGCCATGATCTTAGTTTAGGCTTCCCTGATGTCTCAGACTATTATTTAGTCAAGTTAAATGATACATAAGTAATAAAAATTTTTACTGAGCAAGACCAAATTTCAGTTGTTACTTATAAATAAAATACTAGACACCTTTTCTTTCTTGAAAAAGTAATTATAAGGATTCCCCAGGTGGTCAAGTGGTTAAGATATGCCTTCCAATGCAGGAGACACAGGTTCAATCCCTCATCTAGAAAGATTCCACATGTCAAAGGGCAACTGAGCCCATGGGCCACTATTACTGAGCCTGCATGCCCTAGAGCCCATGCTTCACAACAGGAGAAGCAACCAAAATGAGAAGCCTGTGAACCCCAAGTAAAGAGTAATCCCCACTCAACACAACCAGAGAAAGCTTGCACACCAATGAAGACTCAGCACAGCCAAAAAAAAAAAATTAAAAATCCCTGTTAAAAATTATATATATACACACACACACACACACACACACACACACATATCTATCTATCTAAATAAAATGACATATACATACACACATATGTATGACCAGTCCATCCTAAAGGAGATCAGTCTTGGGTGTTCATTGGAGGAACTGATGCTGAAGCTGAAACTCAAATATTTTGGCCACCTCATGCAAAAAGTTGACTCATTAGAAAAGACCCTGATGCTGGGAGGAATTGGGGGCAGGAGGAGAAGGGGATAACAGAGGATGAGATGGCTGGATGGCATCACCGACTTGATGGACATGAGTTTGAGTGAACTCCAGGAGCTGATGATGGACAGGGAGGCCAGGTGTGCTGTGATTCATGGGGCTGTGATTCATGTGATTCAGAGTCGGACACGACTGAGTGACTGAACTAAACCCTGTATATCACCAACGCACTTATTTATCAGTTTGGTAACCTAAAAATTGGTTCTTAATAGTTAAAAATCCTTTCATTTTCTTACTAAATGGTTTGATTAACCTATAGATAGGTCCATTTGTCACAGCTACTGTGTGGAAATTGGATCTTTCTAGGTGTCCGCCTGGTATAAAAATCAGCTCTTTACTTTGTTTCTACTTGTCATGTACTAGCTTTGGACAAATTTCTCAACATTACAGAGCATAGGTTAAGAAACAGACTTTATTGAAGAAATGAAAACTTGCATAAATAAATGAGCTGTCAAGGTAAAGGAGGCTAAATCAAAACCACAGTGAAATGCCATTCTGTACTATCTAGGATGGCTCTAATCAAAAACAAAACAAAGCAAAGCACAACAAAGAAACAAAAACAGAAAATAACAAGTTGATAAAGATGTGTAGAAATGTTAAGCCTTGTGCATTACTGGTGGGAATGTCAAATGGTACAGCTGCTATGAAAAATGGTACAACTGTTGCACAAAAATTTGAACATTACTATATGTTCCAGCAGTTTCACATGAGCATATGCCACAAAGAAAAGGTGGGATTCCAAGAACTGTCAGTGCATCCATGCCCCTAGCAGCATCATTCACAATAGCTGATAGAACCAACCCACTTGCCTGTCAACAGACAAATGAATAGGTAAAAATATATACAGTGAAATATTATTCATTCTTAAAAAAGAATAAAATTTTACTCCTGTTGCAACATGGGTGTATATGCTAAGTAGAATAAGCCAGTTATAAGAAGATAGATATTATATTATCCCATTTATATGAAATACCTACAGTAGTGAAATTTATAGAGGTAGAAAGTAGAAGGAAGTTTGTCAGAGGAAACGGGGAGATAGACTGATGAGTTATTATCTCATGGTACAGAATTTTGATTGGCGGCTGATGAGAAAATTTTGGTGATATATATATATATATATATATATATATATTATCACAATTAAAAAGAGGGAGATGCACAGGACCTCCTTCCCCACTACCACAGGGAGAGATGTATGGCCAAGCCAGAGTGCTGCCGGGCCAGTATATCAGTGTAATTTTTGTTGCAAAACATCAGCCCTAGTTACGTTTCTTTTTATAGTTCAGACATGAAAGTTTGTCATTTTTAAATAAGCAGACTGCTTGGTGTCAATAACTCTAGGTGCTGACCACTTATAGGAGTTATTTGGATAACTGAGTGTCTCAGCATCTAGAGATATTTTGGGGCCCAAAAGATTATTATAGACATTCTTGTCAGGAAATAAAGCCACACTTTGCATGGGAAGATAGAGCCAAAGCAAAAACAATACCCAGTTATGGATGTGACTGGTGATAGAAGCAGGATCCGATGCTGTAAAGAGCAGTATTGCATAGGAACCTGGAATGTCAGGTCCATGAATCAAGGCAAATTGGAAGTGGTTAAACAAGAGATGGCAAGAGTGAATGTCAACATTCTAGGAATCAGCAAACTAAAATGGACTGGAATGGGTGAATTTAACTCAGATGACTATTATATCTACTACTGCAGGCAGGAATCCCTCAGAAGAAATGGAGTAGCCATTATGGTCAACAAAAGAGTCTGAAATGCAGTACTTGGATGCAATCTCAAAAATGACAGAATGATCTCTGTTTGTCTCCAAGGCAAACCATTCAATATCACAGTTAGCCAAATCTATGCCCCAACCAGTAATGCTGAAGAAGCTGAAGTTGAACGGTTTTATGAAGACCTACAAGACCTTTTAGAACTAATACCCAGAAAAGATGTCCTTTTCATTATATGGGACTGTAATGCAAAAGTAGGAAGTCAAGAAACACCTGGAGTAACAGGCAAATTTGGCCTTGGAATGCGGAATGAAGCAGGCCAAAGACTAATAGAGTTTTGCCAAGAAAATGCACTGGTCATAGCAAACACCCTCTTCCAACAACACAAGAGAAGACTCTACACATGGACATCACCAGATGGTCAACACCGAAATCAGATTGATTATATTCTTTGCAGCCAAAGATGGAGAAGCTCTATACAGTCAACAAAGACAAGACCGGGAGCTGACTGTGGCTCAGATCATGAACTCCTGATTGCCAAATTCAGACTTAAATTGAAGAAAGTGGGCAACACCACTAGACCATTCAGGTATGACCTAAATCAAATCCCTTATGATTATACAGTGGAAGTGAGAAATAGATTTAAGGGTCTAGATCTGATAGATAGAGTGCCTGGTGAACTATGGAATGAGGTTTGTGACATTGTACAGGAGACAGGGATCAAGATCATCCCCGTGGCAAAGAAATGCAAAAAAGCAAAATGGCTGTCTGAGGAGGCCTTACAAATAGCTGTGAAAAAAAGAGAGGCGAAAAGCAAAGGAGAAAAGGAAAGATATAAGCATCTGAATGCAGAGTTCCAAAGAATAGCAAGAAGAGATAAGAAAGCCTTCTTCAGCAATCAATGCAAAGAAATAGAGGAAAAGAACACAAGGGGAAAGACTAGAGATCTCTTCAAGAAAATCAGAGATACCAAGGGAACATTTCATGCAAAGATGGGCTCGATAAAGGTCAGAAATGGTCTGGACCTAACAGAAGCAGAAGATATTAAGAGGTGGCAAGAATACACAAAAGAACTGTACAAAAAAGATCTTCATGACTCAGATAATCATCATGATGTGACTGATCAAGGGCTAGACATCTTGGAATGTGAAGTCAAGTGGGCCTTAGAAAGCATCACTACGAAGAAACCTAGTGGAGCCGATGAAATTCCAGTTGAGCTGTTTCAAATTCTGAAAGATGATGCTGTGAAAGTGCTGCACTCAATTTGCCAGCAAATCTGGAAATATCAATGCAAAGAAATAGAGGAAAAGAACAGAAGGGGAAAGACTAGAGATCTCTTCAAGAAAATTAGAGCTACCAAGAGAAGATTTCATAAATGGCTAAAAGAGTAGCATTCATCAGGTATTTCTTTGGCTTTCCCATATTTCACAGTTCCTTTAATCAGCAAAGCACAGAGTTAATTAAGTAGGTCCATGTGACTAGCTCTAGTCAATGGACTGAGGGCAGAGGGATTTGTGTCATTTTGGGGCCAAAGCATCAGTGGACAGAACCAGAAGTTCTAAGTAGGTTGAATCACTGAATTGCAATATGAAGACAATTGCCCTGATGAGTCATTCAGATTCTCAGTAAACTTTAAGAGCATTAAGTCATAATAGATTGATTCTGACTAATAACACATGGCAAAAAGTTTAGATTTTATTCTGGAAGTCATTTATAATAGGAAGTCATCTGAAACTTTTAGCAAGAGAGTGAAGACATCATACATACATTGATATGATCACTTTGTGTAGAATTGATTATGGGGAGGACAGACAGAAATCAGGAGCCAGTTATAAATCTATTTAAGTTCATCTAGCCATGAAATAATGGTAGTTTGAATTTCATGGTAGCAGTGGACATGGTGAGTTGAATTGGGGATATATTTTGAAGGAAGAACTAACAAGACAGGAGAATTCCCTGGCAATCCAGTAGTTAGGACTCAGTGCATTCACTGCCAGGGGCCAGGATTCAATCTCTGGTTGGGGAACTAAGATCCTGCAAGCTGTATGGCACAGCCAAAAAGACCTAACAAAACTGATGGAAAGACTCCAAGGTTTGGGGCCTGGGCAACTGAATAGGGAGAGAACAAAGAGTTATAAAACTTGTTTTGGTTTAAAGATCTCTTTCAAAGGACAAGGCGAAAGAGAGAGAGAGAAAATGTTTCCCAACTGCTTTCACAGAGTCAGCATAACCTTGATATTAAAACCTGACAAGGTACATAGATGCAAAACTCCTAAACAAAGTATTTATAAACCAAGCTCTATATAATAAAGAGGAAAATATATCATAATAAAATTGGATTTGTTCCAGGGATGCAAGTTTGTTTTAGCATTTACTTATCTGGAGTTTGTTAACAAAATAGAGAAAAATAAACTTGACTAATGCAGAAAAATCATGTGATAAAATTCCATACTCATTCACGATTTAAAAAATTAAGACTAGAACTTCTTTAGTCTGACAGGATACTATAAAAACCTAATAGCATATGTCATACTTGATGGTGAAATACTGAAAGTATTTTCCTTACAGTCAGGTATGAGAGAAGAATGTCCTCATTATCCTTGCTGCTCATCCCTGCACTTCAGGTCCTACCCAGTGCAGCAAGGTACCAAAAGAAAGAGGAGGAAGAGTGGGAGGAGGGTGGAAGAAGAAAGTGTAGGTCAAGAAGGAAGAAATAAAACTGTCATTATTTACAAATGACACAAATGTATCTATGGAAAATCTGGATGACTCCATGGATTAGTAATTAGAGTTGACAAATGGATTCATCAGGATCTCTGGATGGAGGTTGAAGATACAAAAATCCATTATATTTCTATATACCAGTGATAAAAGAAAGTAAAAGTATTAAATAATATTTACAATAGCATCAAATTCAACAAATACCTAGAAATAAATGTAACAAAATTTGTGCAAGAATATTTGTATGGAAAACTACAGAACACTATTTAAAAATTTTTTAATGAAGCAT
Organism: Aepyceros melampus; assembly: GCA_006408695.1. NCBI lineage: Eukaryota > Metazoa > Chordata > Mammalia > Artiodactyla > Bovidae > Aepyceros > Aepyceros melampus. Next base: position 11,843 of record SJXQ01009717.1, read on the forward strand.
ACTATGGTCATAAATTGAAAAATCAATATTATAAAGATATTAACACTTTACCAACCTAATCCACAGTGTGAATGTAATTCTAATAAAATTCCAACAGAGCTATATTTTTGTAGAAATTATTAATACAAGCTGGTTCTAAAATGTATATGGAAATGCAAAGCGAATAACCAAGACTTGAATGAGAATGAAGACCACCAGGTATCAAAACATAAAGTTACAATAATTAACCAAATGGTACTGTCAACAGGTAAAAAATAGACTAATGGAACAGAATAGAAGATCCAGATAGAGACCTACAAATACATGGATACTTGATTTTGACAAAGAGGACACTGAACACTAGTATAGATAGGAAAATCCATTCTGCTGTCTATTGGCTATCCACAAGGCAATAACAAATTTGATGCTTATTTTATACCATACACAAAAATCAAATGGAGGTTGCTTGTAGATATAACTGTGAAATGTAAAACAATAAAACATTTAGAAGGTAATGAAGAATAAATCCAAGTCAGGAAAAGTTTTCTTAAACATGACACAGAAAGCATTAATGATGGAGGAAAAGATTGATAAATTACTACATGAAAATTAAGAACTTATTTTCATCAAAAGACATTATTTAGAGAAGATAATTGGGAGAATACATTTGAATATCTAAGCAACAAAGGGCTTTTGAATATTTAAAGAATTCCTTAAAGTCGATGAGAAAAGCATAGAAAGAAATGAACAAGAACTGCAGTAGACACTTCACAAGAGAGGATATCTGCATGGCTAAGAAAAACATGAAAGGATACTCACCCTAATCATTCACCAGGAAAATAAAAATTAAAGCCAGAATGATATTCTGCTACATACACTCAAGTGGCTAAAATGAAAAAAAAAAAAGACAATGCCAGCTATTGGGGAGGATGTGAAACAACCAGAACACTCATAAACTGTTAGTAGGAATAGTAATTGGTACAATCACCTAGGAAGTGTTTGGCAGTATCTACTATAGTTGAACATATGCTTCAGTAATTCCAGCATATACCACCAAATGTGTATGTATGTGCACCGAAAGATAAGGTGAAGAATGTTAATAGTAGCAGTATTCATAATTGCCCCAAGCTAGAAACTACTCTAACACCCATCAGTAATGGAATGGATAAATAGATTGTGGTATATTCACACAACAGAGTGAAGTGAAGTGAAGTGAAAGTTGCTCAGTTGTGTCCAGCTCTTTGTGACCCCGTTAGTCCATGGATTTCTCCAGGCCAGAATACTGGAGTGGGTAGCCTTTCCCTTCTCCAGGGGATCTTCCCAACCCAGGGATCAAACCTAGGTCTCCCACATAGCAGGCGATTCTTTACCAACTGAGCTGTCAGGAAAGCCCTAAAACAGACTATTATACAGCAACAAAATAAACAAGCTTTTGAAAGAGCAAGGATTGCCCAAGGATCCCCAGCTGTCCCAGCCCTCAACTGTTTGAGTCTTCCCAGCTTGGGCCCCAGACACATGGGTCAAGAAGCCTTTGAGGTCCTGGCTGTAGCCACTGTCTCGATGTAACAGCACAAGAAACTCTGAGTGGGGACAGCCCAGTTGAGCCCAGTCAAGCCTCATTTTTGAGAGCAAAACAAATTATCGTGATGATTTTAACTCACTGCTTTAGGGATGAATGTTGCACAGCAACAGGTAACCAGAATAGGCGTGTAAGTATTTATGGGGGTGGGGGGAATAAAAGAGAATATGTTAAATTTGTAAGTCTACTTTAAAATGTTTAAGGAAATTTAACTAAAGAGATTTGTAAAACTACTTCTAAAAACTACTGTTTAAAATTAGGGTCATAAATAAAAGGAAAGACTTGTAAGTTGAATGTAAAAGATTAAGGGCAAACTAGATTCTAAAATTTCTACTTACCTAAGTTGAACCTTAACTAAGAAAAATATTTTAAATAAAACAAGACAAAAACACTGAAAACTTGGATAGCTAACTTCATTGATCCTTTCAGAAAGTTAAGGAAACAACATAAGGAAAGGAAATGAGTGATTTATTGAGTGCTTACTAGGTGCCACAGCATGTCTTAAGTGATTTATTGAAATCAACTCATGGAATCCTTACAACCCTGTGAAGTGGGTTTTATGATCACCCCTTTACAGATGATGCTCAGAGAGGCTATGTGACTTGCCTGAAATTCTGCAGTTAGTAAAGGATAGAATCTGTGCTTTGGCACTTTGGGATGCCTTCTCTTGGAAGGAAGGCTGATGAAGGCAAATTTCTAAAAGTCACTCGGGGGCCTTGGTGTGGTTGCAGTGCTGGCATCCTCTGTGTCTGCTCCATCCTTGCCTGCGAGCCTTCCAGTGGGTGAGAAGAGGGGTGTGCACACAGTGACCATCCTGTGAGGATGGACGTGGCCAGAGTGAAGGATGGTCCATTGACCCTTACAGTTCAGGAGTCTGGGTTGGAGCCAAGGGCGCCTGTCCCCTGGACATCACTTCAGAGTAGCTCCGGAGAGGAGTTCTGGAAGCTGTGGAAAAACAGAGGAAGGATTTCAGCACTGTGGCTTGGGATAGCTCACGTAACTTCAGCGGGTTCTGTTCAGGTCTTTTTTTCCTCTACAAGTTGCCAATATTTTAACTGTATGCAATGGCTAACACAATAGGAGCAGCTGAATCGTTGAATCATTTTCTTCTATAATATTAGAGTGAGTCAGTTTTGAAGTTATATAGTTCAATTCCCTCATTTTATAGGAGAAGAGACCAAGAGATCAACTGGCTGCTTCCTATGAAGAATCTATAGAGCTATACTTCCTATCTAACACTATGGAATGAGTTTAAAAATCTGCATAGAAAACCAGTGAATTTTATAAAACCCTTGTGTTTTATTTTTACAAAACAAGGAGTAGGTAAATGAGACCTGTGAAACAGAAATAGAAGAAAAACAAATACAGGCTGCTGTGGTCCTAAGTGGGGAGGGGACTGCTGCCTCTAACTTAACTACTTGGACATGGATCTTTGCCAGGTTAAGCAGAGCTACCATCCAGAGACCCAGACCTGGAAACCCCAGGCAGCTCCTGCCAGGCTACCTTCCAGGGTAAGTCTTCTGCCCCAGGAGGCTTTCCAGTGGTTCTGGGAGAAACGTGCTATTTAACAACACTGACAGCTAACAAAGCACCATAGGGACTTCTGAGGGAAGGGACCTGAATATGGTGTGATGGTGATCTGTCTCCCCTGCACAAGTGAAACAGATGACGGTCTGACCATCCCTTAGCTATTCAGGGGCCAAGGAGCTAGTGTGTGTTTTCTTTGGACCTCCAACTGTTTGCTGTTCCTTTTGTTGTCAGGGGATCCTGTCGGTTATTACCTCCCTTAGGAAACCAGACTGGAGGAAATAGGGGAAATCATGTGTTCAGAAGGAGTAGGGGGAGGGATTGGGGAGGGAAGTGAGAGTAAGAGAGAAGGGGAGGAATTGCAAATAACTATACATAGAACAGAATTTTAAAATATGTTATACATTAAACTAGGGCTTTACAGCTTAACAAACTGCCTTTGTGTATTTTATCTCAATTACTCCTCAAGCAACCTGATAACATGAACAGAGACTACCTATTTACTTACTTCTGAATAATACTGGATAGTGAAAGTTGCTCAGTCATGTCTGACTCTTTGCGACCCCATGGACTATATAGTACATGGAATTCTCCAGGGCAGAATACTGGAGTGGGCAGCCTTTCCCTTCTCCAGGAGATCTTCCCAACTCAGGGATCGAACCCAAGTCTCTCGCATTGCAGGCAGATTCTTTACCAGCTGAGCCACCTTCTCCAGAGGATCTTCCTGACCCAGGAGTCAAANCATGGACTATATAGTACATGGAATTCTCCAGGGCAGAATACTGGAGTGGGTAGCCTTTCCCTTCTCCAGGAGATCTTCCCAACTCAGGGATCGAACCCACGTCTCTCGCATTGCAGGCAGATTCTTTACCAGCTGAGCCACCTTCTCCAGAGGATCTTCCTGACCCAGGAGTCGAACTGGGGTCTCTTGCATTGCAGTCAGATTCTTTACCAACTGAACTATCAGGGAATTCCATTTACTTACTGCTGCTGCTAAGTCGCTTCAGTCATGTCCGACTCTGTGCGATCCCAGAGACGGCAGCCCACCAGGCTCTGCCATCCCTGGGATTTTCCATGCAAGAACACTGGAGTGGGTTGCCATTTCCTTCTCCAATGCATGAAAGTGAAGTTGCTCAGTCATGTCCGACTCTTCGCGACCCCATGGACTGCAGCCTAGCAGGCTCCTCAGTCCATGGGATTTTCCAGGCAAGAGTACTGGAGGGGGTTGCCATTGCCTTTATCTATGAGACTATTAGCCCTGTTCCACAACTAGGGAACTGCCCTTGAAGGTAATTATGTGGCAGGACAAGATTCACAACTTAGAATCATTGAATCATAGCATCACAGAGTTAGAAGGCAGCTTAATAGCAATAACATAAGGCATCCTTCTTTTGGAGCGTGAATCACCTTGAAAAAAACCTCTGAGAAGATTTCTTCTGATCACTAGCTGAATTCTTCTAGTAATGAGTGAGTAACTTACCACTCCTTGAGGCAATCCATTCTCCTTATAGCTTTCAGTTCTTAATTCATCTTTGTCCTCAAGAATGTCACCAAATTAAGGTGAAGATATCTTTTCAAAATTTGAAGATATTACTTTTGTCCATCTCTTGCAGATTAAGCATCTTCCAGTCTTTCAGTTGTTACTCATGATTACTCATAATATGATTACCTGGCACAGTGCCTGAAATACATAGTGGATACTCAGTGAATGTTTGTTGAATTGGTTCTCCGGCCTTGGGTAATATGTCTTGGTCCTGGCCTCTTTCCTTGACCACAATTAGTCCCATGTTGTAATGTGTTTCTCATTTCTTTGTTTATTTAAATAATAAAAAGGAAGCAATAATAGTCTTTACTTTCAAACTACAGAGTCTTCAGAACAGTTTGAAAACATAAGCTAAACTGGCCAAATTTTAGACAGCTTTCAGTTAATCTGTGATAGTAGACTCAGTAGCTTGACTTAACTGACCACTTCAGAGATGTATTCATTGAGCATCTCCTGTAAGACGTCAAATGAAACATTGTGGCGTGTGTTCATAAAATTAACAAGAAAGATTCTAGTGAAGGCAAGGTTAATGTGAGGTCTAACTGTGAGGCCCGGCATAAATACATTATCATACAGTATTGCTTTGCATGTTAAAAAAGTAACAACCAGTTTTGGCTCAGTTCTGAGTACCACCAGGTTGAAAACTGTGCTCTTCAAAACAAACGAACGAACGAAGAATGCTCCAGTAGAAACACTGACTATTTTTAGTTGGTTTTAAACTGTCTTGGCATGAGGCACAAGCACTGCTGTTGGTGTGATGAAGCTATGTCATTCCCAACAATGCAGAATCCAGTCAGCTTCATGACTTATGTTAAGTTCGGGACCAGCACGAATAGCAATGAGCTTACAGTTTGGGTTGCGGAAGAGTCAGGGACTGGGTGGTGAATTGTGTCCTGCTTTGGAAAGGAAAGAAGTAAATTGCTACCAGTCTCGAGGCACTGTGCTTATTCATTACAATAATAACCATAAAAGGAGTTTGATGACAAATAAGTCAAACCAAACGTCCCAAAATACAATTTGGGAAAAATGTCTCTGGGCTAAATTATCCCATTATCACAAACTAAAGCTGTCTGAAATTTGGTCAATTTGATCACATTTTCAAATTGTTCTGAAAATCCTGTGGAAGTTCAGTTCAGTTCAGTGGCTCAGTTGTGTCCGACTCTTTGTGACCCCGTGAACCGCAGCACACCAGGCCTCCCTGTCCAGCACCAAATCCTGGCGTCCACCAAAACTCGTGTCCATTGAGTCAGTGATGCCATCCACCATCTCATCCTCTGTCATCCCCTTCTCCTCTTGCCCTCAATCTTTTCCAGCATCAGGGTCTTTTCCAATGAGTCAGCTCTTCTCATCAGGTGGCCAAAGTATTGGAGTTTCAGCTTCAACATCAGACCTTCCAATGAATATTCAGGACTGATCTCCTTTAGGATGGACTGGTTGGATCTCCTTGCAGTCCAAGGGACTCTCAAGAGTCTTCTCCAACACCACAGTTCAAAAGCATCAATTCTTTGGCGCTCAGTTAACACAGTTTTTTCCTTTCTCTCTATTACTTAAACCAAAGACGATTCTAATATCTTCTCTCTTTATACTCCAAATACTAGTAAGTATAAAGAAAATGAGTTATATTAGCAGTTTTCTCACTGTGAACCTCAGAAAAGGCTGAATTTGGGAAGAAGCCTTTTTTTCAATAGCATTAAGGGTAGAGGACCTGAGAGACAGAGGTGGGACCACCTTGCATGTGAACATCTCACCTACTGTGCCTCTCACATGGTAGGTGAGATTCTTCACAAGTACAGAATGAAGAGAACTCATAGTCAAGTAGGACCTTGCTACCCAGCAGAGAGGAGGACAGCTCCAAGTCATAAGAGAAATCATAGTGAAACACAGCAGCGAGTTCTTGCTGGAAGACACACTGATGTCCAGGGGCTTGTGTCTATTATAAGGTTGCCTGCCTGCTTCTTTTTCCTCCTCTGAACTGTTCATCCTTTTCCTTCTCACATAAACCCAAGAGGGCCTTGGTGGGGGGTGGCCAGCTGGGTCAACACATTCATGTGAGGAAAGTAAGATTCAGTGAGATTGTGTGCTTTGCAAAGAGTAGTAGAGCCAGACATAACAACCAGGACTTTGGGCTCCCAGTGCAGGTCTCTTGTCTAAAACACTGCCTGCCTGTTAACATTTGGGAAAACTCATGCATGAAATGTGTATCCATCACAGAAAAGAATTTTCACATCCTCACTTGAATGGTTTTCTTCATAGGCAGAGGAAGAGGTACTGATTTTGGAAGAGTAGGATTAAAAATTAAGTTGGGCATATAGGGCAGTTTAGGAAGAAGAGATAGAGCAAGACAGGAAGTGGAGGAACAGGAAGAAGGCAACAGAGAGATAAATACATAAATAGTCAAATGGGGTCAACGTGGAGGAAAAGTGTAGAGAGGGGAAGTTAACAGAGAAGAAGCAGAAATGGGCCTTTTTCTTCTTAAAAGCAGCACACTGAGGAAGCCAAGGACTGAGCAGAAATTGGAAGGAGGGGAGAAAGAGAACAAATAGAGCCAGGAAAAGAGAAGCAGGCAGAACATGAGAGCGCAGGGAGCTGTATGAGTTCAGAGTGTGTGCAGCTGGGTAGGTATGGGGACAGAGAGCGGGGCCCACGGGACAGAATTCACCCCCACTGGTGGGTCGGCTAGTAGGGAGGCGACTGTCAGTGCAGCGGGGGACGGACAGCGGGAGAGGACCATGCAAGTGGAGGAGGTCAGAGAGTGATCTGCTAAATGCTGCTTCTAAGGACTGATTCCATAGATTATTAGTTCCATATCCATGAAACCAAACAGCTAATCTTCTAGCACTCACCTCTCTTGTCTCTTTCTTCATTTGTATGATTTGCTTTTCAAAATGTACATTCACTCACTTAACCTCAAAGTACCCTGGATGCCTTCCTACCTGAAATAGTTCCTTGGGAAAACAGTGTTTCCTAAAGAATGATTAATCTCTTAAGCACCCCTCTCCAACCTTGGAAATGTCTTCCAAATTGAGAACAGTGGTATTTTCCTCAGGAAAAGCCAGGCCTGCACCATGGTTGGGTGGAGTCCTAGAGGAAAATGTCACAGCATTGTGAGAGCAGTTAGAGGGAACCTGAAAACAATTTCCCAGAACTGCTCAGCACAGCCTTTTATGTACACTCTCCTGAGCTGTTCACACACTCTCCTACGTCAGATTCACGCCCACTCTACCTCCCACGTTATGATTTTCTAGGAAAGTCATTTTATCGTGGTAACATTCACTCAGCAGTGTCCAGTCCTGGGCCTGAGCAACAACTCTCCACTGGGTCAGAGGATAGCAAGGTGGGCACATTTTCCTCCCAGTGTCATTAGCCTCCAATTACAAGCCTCTTTGGAATAGGGGCAATTTTAACAGAAGTGCATGTCCAATCCAGGCTAAATAATGACTGCTTTCTGGAGCTGACTATATGCCAAGAAAAATCACTAGGAATTTGAGCCATGCCAGCTTTTTAAAGTATTCTTTAAAATACATGCCATAACAAAATACCCTTTAGCCTTAAATGTGACCTTGGTTATTAGCACAACTTTGAAAAAAAAAATTAGCAACCTATCTGCTTGATCAAATGTCAGCCAGCCAGACCGCTTTTGAAAGCAATCACAATTAATAAGGGATGAGTTTTTAAAAAAAAACCCTCATGCCTTTCATGCAACAGGAGTGAGTTGCTATCTGCAGGGTTGGGTTAATGCCACTTTCTGGGAGTCCTCTGAGAGGACAAGCTCCACGAAATGATTTTTTGCCCTTTTAACCAAGTTAAGGCCAGCTATTGGCAAGACTGCAGCAACTGCCTTCTGAGTACTTACACAGGATCCTGAGCCGGGTAGCTGTGCCCATGTTAGTTCTCCCCTCACCTCATGTACTCCCCATCACTTTTATAATCCATGAATGATTCTGATCCCGACACCTCCTCAAAATCCTCCAGAACCAGACTGGTGGAGTCCTCACCCAGGACGCCGCTGTCGGGCCTGGACATTCGGACCCAGGAAGGAGGTGCAGGAGAGCTGGTGACCAGTGGAGGTGGGGAGCTAGGGAGGGTTTCCTGGACAGACGTGTGCCGGGCCTGAGGAGGGGATCCCGCTGGCTCACGAACTTCCTCATCATCCTTCTCAGACTCTGGTCCTGCATCTTGGGCAGCAGGACCCAGGACGTGGTAGAGGCTGGGGAGACGGATGTCAAAGCGTAGCCCGAACTTAGCAAAGAGCTTGTCATTGAGAGCGTAGAGCTTCTCTGAGATGTCATAGCCCAGCAGGACCGAGAAGAGGCGAGAGATGTATCGCTTTTGGTCAGAAGGAGGTGGAGATTTTTCCGGGGCCAGGAAATGTAGCTACATTCAGTCTCAGCTGTCAGAGTGACCTGAGAGGGGTCAGGGACAGAAAGTGAAGGTTGAAACTTAAAAATGTGTCCAAGCTTAGTACAGAGATCTATACAGTTTACTTGGCAAATCGCTGCACTTTGCACTTCTCCTGAAGAAGTTGTGGAAGTACCTCTCCAGGGCCTTGCCTTGAAGAGGTCCAATGAATGATTTTTATTGTGTGCACTGATATGGTGGAAGGGATGGAGTAGGGGGGGTGTCTTGTGAAGAGCCCTGAGATCACCTTCTGGAACCTCACAGTCCACCTCCAGTCTCTTCAGCTCTCATACACTATGTTCCACGGCTGATCCCACTAATGGCTGCAGAAGGTTCTGAGCCTGTTGTGATTCCAGGAGAGAAAAGGGGCCTCCTGGTGCTCAGAAGAAAGGTCAGGATGCTGATTACAGTTTTTAAGGATAAAAGATAATGTATTGGAATTGGGACACAAAGAAGAATCGAGAATAATTTCAGTGAGAAGAGAGCCTCTTATCAGGCATGCCAGGCTACATCAAATGGACAGAATGCTGGCCTGGTCTTCAGACCCACGAGCTACACTTGACTTGGGCCCTATAAGTAATTAAATGGATCTGATGACTAAATTCAGAAAAGGGGCACAGAGGAAAAGGAACTCTTTTTGCGGGGGGTGAGTTACCTTGCAGTTTACAGGATCTTAGTTTCCTAACCAGAGACAGAACCCGTGCCCTCTGCCTCAAGAGCACAGAGTCTTAACCCCTGGGCCACCCGGAAAGTCCCAAGAGGCACTCTTAAGAACACAAAGTGGAAGGATACCCCACTCTCCATTTATATAGACATCTAGTAATTTCTGTGAACTTGGCTTTGTGCCCATGATGCACAGCTAAGCCACACTTGCAGGGTCAGTAATGCGTGCACAGCACAGGGCAGGTGCTTGAAAAAGCTTGTTAAAATAATGATGAGTGGTAAAGATAGGTTCAAATGCAAACATTCTTAGTATAGTAAAGGAAAATAGCGTAGAATCACACAATTATTTATACCCTGTCCTAAGTACTTTAAAAGTGAGCAGCTTGGCAGAGCTTAAGATGAAGATTCACAAATGGAGACAGTGGAAATGAGGAGGAGGACATCAGCTAACATTTACTGAGAGTGACCATGTGCCAGTCATCGTGTTAACTGCCTTATGTGGGTTGTCTCATTAAAGGTGGGATTCTTTATCAGAGATCATATATATAATCTTTTCATTTCACTGCCTCCAGAACAGCCCCTCTGCTCCCCTCCTCCCCTTCCCATCTGCAGTACCCCTCTTTTGTTCCCTTCCTTCATTTCCTCCCCTCCCTCCCCCACCCCTCAGTCATCAGCACTCAAGTCAGGGCCTAAATTGCCTCATCAAGACCAGAAACGAGTTTCAAGTTCCAGCTTTACCAGCTGTGCGACATCAGATAAATTGCTTAATCTCTCCAGACTTGTTGCCTCATGAGAATACCGGTCCTCACAATCCATCTGTTACTAATCTGACTCAACAAGCAGTTGTCACATCTACCGTAACCTGTACTTCCAGTGCACTGAAAACGATTCCCAAACAAGAAATCAGGGTGCTGCAGATGAAGTGGGTACACAGGAGAGCTAATAAGGATGCAAGAAGTGTTCTCAACGCTGAACAGAAAAGACTGCGGGCATTCTTGCAAATACACTGTTACTTCTTCCATCTTAAATCCAAATTTTAAAATCAAAATCTTTTTTCCTTCACTCTAGTTCCTTGGTTAGCTATCACTCCATTGATTTGCTCTCCTTTTGAGCAGAGCTCCATGAAAAAGTTGTCTATACTTGGCTGCTACCAATTCCTCTCCTTGTGTTCTCTCTCTTCAGCCAGCAAGGCTTTGCCCCAGTGGTCTACGAGCTGTTCCTGGCAAGGTCGCCTCTGACTTCTACAATGCTGAGTCTGATGATCAGTTTTCATGGCATTCAGTCCTCCTCTTTGATATTCTTCACTTGGCTCCAGGATGCCACACTCTCTGGTATAACCTCCTGATTAGTCCCTTTCAGCTTCTTTTGCTGCTTTTCACCCCCTTCAACTTCTAAAAACTAGAGTACCCCAGGGTTAATGGATTCTTGAATCCCTTTTCTGTCTACACTCACTCACTGGTGATCTTGTCCAATGTAACAGCTTTAAATATCATCTGTAGGCTAATGACTCCCAAACTTAGTCTCAAGCTCAGACCTTGTTCCTTAATTCCAGACTCAAGTATGCAACTGCCTACGCAGTGTCTGTATTTAAATGTCCATATATGACGCAAATCTAATACCTCCCAAACTGGACTTCCCTATCTTCTCCCAAAGCCAATACTATCTGCAGCCTTCCTTAGCACATCTGATAGTAGCTTCATCCTTCCAGTTTCTCAGGTCAGAAGTCTTAGAAGTTTTCTTGATCCTCTTTCTCTCACATACTACATCCAGTGTGTTAGGAAATCCTTTGGGCTGTATTTAGAAAATATACACTCTGGCCCTAGATGACATGTCTCCTTACCACCTCTCTGACTTCCTCTCCTGCTCTTCATCCCCCTCCCTCTCCCTGTTCCAGACTCATTGACCTTCTTTCTGGGCCTCAAACATGCTAGTCTCTCTCACACCCAGCTTTTGCACTGGCTCTTCCCTCTGTCTAATATGCTATCCCCCCAGATATTCTCAGAGCTCACACTGCCAATCACCTCAGGCCTTTGCTCAAATATCACCAGTTCAACAAAGACTTCCATGAAATCCCCAATTACAATTGCAACTATAGTTGACCCTTGAGCAACACAGGTTTGAACTGTGTGGATCTATTTAAATGGGGATTTTTTTTTTTCAATAGTAAATACCTGAAATGCTACCCAATTGGCCGATTGGTTAAGTCTGAGGATGTGGAACCCCAGATCTGGGGGAACTGTATATTTGGAGGTTGGACTATAAATTATGGGCTTCCCTAATAGCTCAGCTGGTAAAGAATCCACCTGGAATGCAGGAGACCCTGGTTCGATTCCGGAGAAGGGAAGGGCTACCCACTCCAGTATTCTGGCCTGGAGAATGCCATGGACTGTATAGTCCATGTGGTCTCAAAGAGTCAGACACTACTGAGTGACTTTCACTATAAATTATACATGGATTTTCTACTGTGTGAAAATACCCCTACCTCCTATGTTGTTCAGGGGTCAATTGTATCTCTCCCTTAAACTATTCTATTTTTTTTACTATAATTTATTATTTTTAACATATTATATAAATTACTTATTCATAATTTCTATGGCTAATTTTTTGTCTCACCTACTAGAATGTGAATTGCATGAAGGCAGGGACCTTCGTTTGTTCTGTTGACCGATACACTCTGAGCATGTTTAATAGTGCCCAGGTGGGAATTCCCTAGCAATCCAGAGGTTAAGACTCCATACTTCATTGCAGGGGGCATGGGTTCATGAACCATGGGTTCAATTCCTGGTCAGGGAACTAAGACCCCACATTCCATGTGATGTGGCCAAAAATAAAACCAAACAAAAACAAACCATGTAGTGCCCAGGTTACTGTAACAGCTCAATAAATATTACTGAAATGAGTGAATGAATCAGGGAAAAACTACTAATCTTGTATGTTGCAAAATAACTTGATGTTGTTTTCTCATGCCCAGTATAAAATCCTTCCTAAATATCTTCAGAAACCAATGGATTGACTGGTTTGACCAGGTTTTTCTTTAACCTTCACCTTCGAAGCTGGTTGAATGGATTAAATGAGATGATGTACATAAAGAGACCTTGAGTCCAGTAAAACATGATGCTAATTAGAGAAATAATGCTGACTTCCATGTGATCGCTCCCATGTTATGTTCTCGGTGCCTGATGAGAGGGTCTCAGTGTTTAACAGTCAATAAATTCTTCATTGAATTCTTGACAGGTGTGATGGAATGTTGATCTCTTGTGGCAAACTCAATAAGAATTGTGATTCAGTCACTGTGGATTCCCTATTAGTCAACAAAGACTATGCAAATGCAAAGGCGAGGACAAGATGAACTACACCTGGGACAACACTTGACATTTGCAAAGAGGAAATGGGACTTCACAGAGCCAAGAGCAAGTATGTGGATCTCAAGGCTCCCAGTGGAGGTGCATACTAAAAATACAAATGGAAGAAATGTGACGGTCCCTACATCCCTCTCAGATGCTGAGAGGCCATCTGGGGTCATAGCCCTTCCTTTCAAGCATAACTAAGCGGAGGACACCCGGCTTATCTACCACCTGTTTCTCGGTTTCAGTGTCAGAAACAGAGCCTGGTCTGGCTGGCTCAGGACCTGACTCAGCCGTCCTGAAGGGTCTTGTGGCTCTGAGGGAGTTCTCAAAGGTGACTGCTGAGCTGCTTGGAGAGGATGTGAGTGTGTGGTGGGGGAGGCATATGTTCAGAGGGGGGCCTGTGGCTGATGGTCCAGGCGGGGGGATTAGGATCCCCCCTCAGGGCCTGTCCTCACAGAGCCAAGAGTCAGGGTGGGGCGGAAGCAGGCCCAGCCAGGTGGCACCGCCTGACGTATGTGTATTTTGGGGCTGGCATAAATGCTTGCCTGAGGAACTTCCTGATAGAACTGATAGGAGACAGAGGGAACCCAGTACTGGCCAACTATCTGGACAGGGGAGTCCCTATAATGGTGTATATGTGTAACCTCCACTCTTCTGGTAACCCCCCGTTTTAAAAAAGAAGAGAATAGTGGTGTCAGGCAACTTGGTTTTGCCACTTTCTAGATGAAGCGCTTGGGCAAATTACTTGAGGTTTCTGAGCCTTAGTTGCCTCATCTGTTAAACAGGTTAATAACAATATTCAATCCAGAGGACTGTTGTGAGAATCAATAAGGCAATGCAACAGGTAGTGCCTGTCACGTGCTAGCCATACAGTAAGCGAGAACTACAAAGAAGGTAACTGAAATCTGAAGGACTGGCAGAGAAGAGAGGAGGGCTCGAGCAGCCGGGCCCTAACCTTAGACCGTGTATGTGATGCCCTCTGGAGCACTCTGAGACACCAATGGCCTACTGGCGAGGCAGTTCAGTAAAATTTACTGAACACTTACTACTGTGTACAAAGTATTGCCCTTCAGAGCCTGGAGATGGAGAGGAAAGGCCCAGATTTCTACGTCAAGGAATTTACTTTGCAAAAGACAGAAAGAAAACCAAATCGCACATGTGCGCGGTCAGCATAGTAAAAGGAATAGAGGAGGCACGCAGGCAATGTGTGGGGGTGGAAGCTGGTGAGGTCAGTCTGGGCAGGCTGCAAAGGAAGTGAGATGCCATAGCCTCCTCTTGATGAGGGAAGTGCGTTTCGTATGGAGGCGACAATAGGGGCCAAGGCACGGCCGTGTAAAACAGTGTGGTATATTTGGGGAACTAATTCAGCACTGCTGGTGTGAGCAGGAAGTGTAAGGAAATGGCTGGAGATGCGGCTCTAGGATGTCACTAAAGGTCTTAAGTCACTCTCTAAGGAATGAGGGCTTTTATCCTGTGGTCACTGGGGTCTTCTGGAAGAGTTTTAGGCCTAAGAGTGACATGGCCCCCCTTCCAGGGATCAGCACCTCCTACCCTACCCCTCCTCTGCCCGGCACTTTTTCCACTGGAGGAGAGTGCTCCCACCTCTAGCATCACATTGGCAGTAGTTCAAAGGTCTGACAAAAGAGGAAAGATGGAAGCATGGATGTTGCTGGGTTGCAGTGGGATGGGCTGCGGCAGTGCTGCCACGGGGCTCCCTATTACCTGAAACACCCCCTCCTCAGAGGGGTGCAGCGATTCCCACTCGGGAGAGTCCATGAACTGGTAAGGAAAGATGTAATGCAGAAACTGCCCGTCCTGGCTCACACGAACCCTGGCAAAGGGAGAGAAGAGACCGTTTGGGAAAAGAGAAGTGGTTACCCAAAGCTTCTCCAGAGTTTAAACTACATGTTAAAAGAGTGGAAAATAACTAGGATCCAGAATGGGCATTTTCCTCTTTTACCTAGAAAACTCAAGAGTCTCAGTTTCAATCTCTCTTCTAAAGTCAGTTGTACTGGGAAAGAAAGTGTTTATTGAACAAAGCGGGCAGATCAAAAGCTCTCTAAGGTACATCCTGTCCAGTTGGAAGGAGCTATTGTTCCACTTTTTCTGGAGCTTAATTTTCTAAAAAAATATATGTATGGAGAACCTTCTGTGTTTCTGGAAATCTGGGAACCTGGAGATGATCTGGTCCTTTTTTTTTTTCTTTTTTACTCTTTAGCTGCACTGCGTGGCAACTGCTGGACCACCAAGGAAGACCCAATAATCTGATCCTTACCTTTCAGGATTTCACAATTTAGTGGAAGTCACAGGCACATAAATAACTAGCTGTAAGTCAACATGTGCTATTGTGAGACAGGAGACTAGAGGAGGGAGAGAGCTTAGTTCTCTCCAAGTGGCAGACTTCTCAAAGATGACATTTCAGCTGATTTCTGAAGGATGTATAGGATATTGAGAAGCAGATCAGAATGCAGATGAGGATCTGAGAAATCCAGTATGGAATTCTGTTTTCCAATATCAGCTTTTCCCCTTTCTCTGTAGTGCTGGAACTTTTTTAGCAGGGCTCATGACTGCCCAGCTAGACAATGTTTCTCTACTTCCCTTGCAGCTGAGTAGAGCCATGTGATTAAGTTCTGGCCCAGGGGATATTAGCACTCCATATCTTGCTCCCAGTGAATGCCTAGATATATATGTATGTGTGCAAATTATCAAAGACCACTATCAATTAACAAACTTTATGTATTATCTGACAGCTTAAAGATGGAAAACAGAAAGGGATGTAGGTCTCAACCAAGTCAAGAATGTGGTATCAGCCTACACTCTCTGATAGCAGAAACACTTGCTTTTTCAAGACCTATCAAAATGTGTAGCTAGCCACTAGAACTTCCCTGAGTAATGAAAGGATGCAAGAGAAAATGAAGTGCCGTGTGCTCCTACCTCATGGGCTTCACATATTCTGTTCCCTCCAGCTGCCTCTCTTCCCAATCTGCACCCTCTCCCCAGGCCTCAGCTTACACATTCCTTCCTCCAGGAAATCTCATCTGCCCCCCAGAAAATTTAGGCCCACCGCTTATATGCCTCATTGCACTTTGCCTTGCTCCTTGGAATTAGTGACTCTCTTGATAGACTGTAAATTCCAGGAGTACAAGGAAAATATTTTTCATTTTTTAACAAGAGATCTCTAGTCTCTAGCTCTCTTAATAAATATTTTTGGAAACGGGGAGGGAGGAAGGAAGGGAGAAAGGAAAGGGAGAGGGATGGAAAGATCAAACAAATGAACTCACTGTGTCACTGTAAAGGGGACCAAAATCTCAAGGAAAAGCTTCTCGAACAAAGGAAAAAAGACAACCAGAGAGAATGAAGCTGCTGCCATACACATCAGATCCTCCCATCCTTCATCCTCTTCCCATGCAAGGAATCTTGCCACCCAAGTAAGCCCCTGAGGAGGGACAAGACTTTACAGTGTGAGTAACATCTAATGAGGAGCTTTCCAGGTGGCAAAGAATCCACCTGCCAGTGCAGGAGATGTGGGTTCAATCCCTGTGTGTTTTGTTTTCCTTAGATTTTGAAGTTTCAATCCCTGGATTGGGAAGATCTCCTGGAGAAAAAAATGGCAACCCACTCCAGTATTCTTGCGTGGGAAATCCCATGGACAGAGGAACCTACAATCCATGGAGGCTCCAGAGAAGGCTTCAATCCATGGGGTTGCAAAAGAATTGGACATGACTTAGTGACTAAAACAACAACATCTAATGAGCCTGCACGGGTCCCTGAAGCCATTCACATTGTATACTATATCCTTTATCATTTGAATCTCTTCTTCTTCCTTGATCTCCTGACAAGAGGTAATTCCCTCCTCCATGAACAGCTCGGAGAGCTGGCTGCCTCTTCAGGAGGCTGTGCACATGGGAGTTCATGCTTGGGATTACATATGAGAGAAACTCTCCAACAGTAAGCACAGCTTAACAGGGTGATGGACTTTGAAGAAGTCACTTTGCCTTTCTGAGTCTTGAAAGGGACTGATTGCATTATGAAGATAAAACAAAAAGGACGTCTGAGGTTTTAGTAAAGGGCTCCAGATGAGGTATGCATGTGAGCTGGAGGTTTCCATCAGAAGCCCCCACTTCTCAGCATGGAGTTCTATTCCGCTGCTTCGAGGTGTTTGGTACCTCGCCAGCCAAAGATAATGATGATTCTCCTTTAAAGTTGGAGGCTGGTTATAGACCAGAAGTCCTTTCCTCAGCTCCAACTTTACAAAGTTGAGACAGGATAATGTTGAAAGATGTCAAAACAAAACTCTTACTTCAAATCTTGAAAAGCAAGAAAAATATTGAAATTTATAACTTTTAACTTGAGTTTTTGATGCTAGGTATACTAGGAAATGGCAACCCACTCCAGTACTCTTGCCTGGAAAATTCCATGGATGGAGGAGCCTGGTAGGCTACAGTCCATAGGGTCGCAAAGAGCTGGACATGATTGAGCAACTTCACCTTCTTTCTTTCTATATTTTGGAGAAGGAAATGGCAACCCACTCCAGTGTTCTTGCCTGGAGAATCCCATGGATGGAGGGGCCTGGTGGACTACCATCTATGGCGTTGCAGAGTCAGACACAACTAAGCAACTAACACACACATACTAGGAAAAGGGCTTCACGGGTTGCTCAGCTGGTAAAGAATTTGCCTGCAATGCAGCAGGCCTGGGTTTGATCCCTGGTTGGGAATATTCCCTGAAGGAGGGCACGCAACCCACTCCAGTATTCTTGCCTGGAGAATTCCCGTGGATAGAGAAGCCTGGCAGGCTACAGTCTAGGGGGTCACAAAGAGCTGGACACAACTGAGTGACTAAGCACAGTGCATACTAGAACAAACCACACTGAGGGGCCAAGCCCCTCTCCCCTCTTCACAGGAACATGGTCTACAAGTTCGTGATAAATCTATCATATAAAAGATACCTGAACCATATAATAATTATTATGTGCTTCCATAAATGAGCACCATACGGTGCAGTGGGTGTTTCTCCTACCCGTCTTAATCCCCTCCTTTGAACAGAGATACTAGGAGTTGCGAACAATATCATGGGTCTCATGAACGAGCATGTTTCCTAAACTGTCCTTATTTTAAGATGGAATTGTAGGTGGCAAACATTTTGGCAATAGTCATAATATATTTGTATCTTACATGTGTATTTGTTTACACACCTTCATTTATTTATACTTCAACCATAAATGAAATGAAACATCACAAAACCTCATAGCTCATTCAACCCAGGACCTCAGTGTCCAAACAAAATTAAAACATGTATACATTATCCTTTGATTCTATACATTAGTCCATAATGCATGGTGTCAACATTACTAGTAGTAGTAGTTGTGGTAGTACCATCGTCATCAATGTCAAAGTCTTTTTCCCCACTGGCAATCTAATCTGGTTTCTTTTTTTCCTTTTCCCCTTTTCTTTCTTTCCTTTTTTTTTTTTTTTTTCCTTTGAATCACTACATTCTTCTGGTCTCAAAAAAGCAGGAAAGAGGAAATTAAAGTTTTTAAATACTCTATTTGTTTTCCACAGAGCCAGTCCAAGTATATACGAGGTGAAGATGCTTACTGTCAGATGCTTGGCTCCCACATACCCACTAGGGCAATTTTTCAAAGAATTCACAATTTCCGACCGAATGTGCAGCACAAAACTACATAGTATTTGTTCAGAAGAGATCAGTCAATGGCCAACAGTCACATGCAGGCTAATCCTGACAAAGCCCATTTTGCTAAGGTCTGACTGTCAGCCTCCTTAAAATGTGTCAGCCAGGTGTCTCCACCATATCCTCAAAGAGACACACATGGGTATCGCTACTCTCCCCTCACTCTCTGGCCCTCAGATTTATAGCACTTTATTCCTGGTCTGTAGGAATCTCAATAGAACAATCGGGAATGGAAATGTGGACAAGGGTAACCTCATTGTTGTTGTCGTTGTCACTAAGGTGTGTCTGACTCTTTTACAACTGCATGAACTGTAGCCTGCCAGGCTCCTCTGTCCATGGAATTCCCCAGGCAAGAATACTGGAGTGGGCAACCATTTTCTTCTCCAGGGGATCTTCCCGATCCAGGGATCAAATCTATATCTACATCACTGGCAGGCAGGTTCTTTACCTTGAGCCATCAGGGAAGCCCATTCCTGCTCCATACCCGGGCATATATGTCCTTACCATAGAGTCTGTATAGATATCCCCTGATATCTCTGATGTCCTGGCGGGAGCAGCGGTTACAAAAAATCTCCCATTGTGGCACTGTTCCTTACACATAGTTGGCACTTAGCAAAGGTTGAATGCATATGGAAAAAACTAATTAGTCTTATTGAAATGTTCAGTTTTTCAAAGCTTACAGAGATATTACTGCAGTTTAGGCATGACATGCTGGCATGGTGTGGTCATTTCAGAGCCAGGGTCAAGAAACATTCACCCCACACCTCACAGCAGCAAGTATATTCACAATTCTTCCTGCCAACCATGAGCTAGTTTCCTCATGAAAAATATTAAGAAAGGGGAAGCAAGCATATGCTTAGAAAAATCTATTTTTGGTTTGTTTGACTTGCCACATCCTTCCTCAATGGAAGAGATACGAAATGGAAAGGGAGGCACTGGGAAACGAGAAGCGTGGGTGTGGGGAAGAAACGCTGGGTAGTGACAGAGAGGCTTACCGGCCAGAGAGCAGCAGGGACAGGCGGTCAATGGGCGTCTCGCCCTCCACGGCATAGGTCTGCTCTGTGGCCAGAGTCAAGACCTGCTCCTCGCAGCAGTGCACCATCTCCTTGTATGCCGGCAGGGGCACCTGCAGGGGCAGGCACAGAGTCTTGTAGAGCAGCTCCAGCTCCTCGGGGAGGGCGCCCTCACGCAGGCGGTACACCAGGTGTGCCAGCTGGAGCACGCAGGCCATGGCCAGCAGGACGCTCCAGAGAACAATGTCCAGGCCGCAGGCACCGAACCAGCCCCATAGCACGCAGCACAGGTAGCCTGTGCCCAGGAAGCCGAAAAGGTAGAAGCCCCCGTACACCCCACTGCCGCCCATGAAGCCCAGGAGCAGGAAACAGTTGGCCAGGTGGAAGACAGCCCCTTCCAGCTCCTGCCTCCAGGCGATGCACAGTGGCCCGTGCCCGAGGAGCTGGCCCTCCACGCTCCGTTGCTGCTCATCTTCGGGTCTCAAAGCCTTTCGGGCTCTAAGACTGTCCCCACATGGGAAATTCAGGAAATGGGTCGACCTGTCCTCCCAACTGTCGTCTCACCTCTGGCTTCTCCCCGCCAACTCCACCTTTCCTAGGAGGAATGTTTCCAGCAGCTTTGGGAATGAATAGCAAAACATCATATACTTCATGGAGAACTGAAAACTTTTCCCTTTCCCTCAGCAAGGCTCTGGCCCTCCTGGCAAAGCTCTGGTGAGTGTCCTCAGCTCCAGGTTTCTTAGAACAGTCTTCACATTTGACTCTTGGCAGGAAACCTAAATCGTCCTGAGAAAAAGATAGGGCTATGGGGCTGAAAGCTTCAGCAGTGAGGGATAATAAAGCAGCCACATCCTGCTCTCTGTTGTTCCCAAACAGAATGAAGAGCGCCCAGCACGGGAGGCACATTTGTGCTCCATTTGGAATGCGTCTCTCTTGGCACCGGAAGAAAGGGTGACCCCAGACGGATACCATGTTTGGAATTGGAATCCAAGAGGTACTGGCAGTGAGAAAAAACAGGCCAGGCATACAGGCAGGCTGGCAGAGCACTTAACATACCTCCCCAGAGGACAAGATAAGGCCTGGGCATGAGAGGCAAGTCAGGGGAAGGGGGCAAAGGGGGTGGACAAAGGGAAAGCAAGCACAGAATTTACTGTCACACCTCAGGTAGGACACTGTCCAGAGCCCCCTTTGAGGAGGGCTCGGGGCTCTCCTGAGGTAGGAGGGCACATCAAGGTTGGAAAGTAGGGGACTATTATCAGAAAAAAATCCTAACAGTGAGAAGTGGAAAACCCCTCGAAGGCCTTTATGAAGTCATATTGGAAATATCAGTAGGCATTTATTTGACATTCATTAAACAAAAATAGCTATACAAAGCAACTTTTGAATTCTGACTTTCTTCTGCATGTACCTGGATCTAGTAATAGTTTATACAATGGTGATACATTGCTCAGACCACCATCCCACCGCTCCAATACTGACAATGATAGTAACCATCACCTATTAAACACCTACGAAGTGCCAGACCTAGGTTAGTTATCCTATATGCGCACGGTTTAGTCATCACACAATTGCATTCCGAATAAATACTGTTGTTCTCCTAGATCTGAAAGAAACTGAGGTTTAGAGAGGCAACAAATTCCCACACGTAGTGACAGAGACAGGATTTGGTCTCGTCTATCAGACTTACAGCTGTGTCCCAAGTAGTTTGCCCAGGAAGTGGAAATTCAAGACTAGATCCATGACGCCTAACTCTACCCTGCCCAGGAAGTCTGAGGATGTCCAGGAACTTCTGGATGACCCTGTGGTCTGCTTTGGGTCACCAAGTTAAAATCTGGGAATATGCAAACACTAAACTAAGAAATGTCCCTCTGGCCTCCAAATGACTCCTTGCTTCTGTTTCCTTACTACCATTACTCCTATAGCCCCTGAGGTCTGTGGCCAGGAATGGGGAAAGTGGAGGGGCACCTGGTAACCTTCTAGAATTATTCAAGCATTCCCTCCATAGAGGCCTTTATTATACTGCTGGTAACCTAACTAAAATTAGTGAGAAGTTAGGAATTGTCAGATATGCTGAGGAGTAGAAATTTTCAGCTCAACGCATATTGAGTGCCTGCTATGAACCAAGCATTGAAGAGAATCAAAGTTTCCCAAGAGCTCTCACTCTTACCAAGAGCTGCCTCAGAAAACAATGGCAAATCAGTGTGGGAAGTATAGTAACTAAGTTGAGTTTAGGAGAGGTGGCAGCCTAAGAGGAAGATGGCATCAAGAAAGAAAGACACAAGGGCTAGCAAGGAATTTGGGGGCCAGGATTGAATTAGCCAGATAGATAGACGGAGAAGAGGATTTCCACTGGTAAGAACAGCAGACTCACAGGCAGAGAGGTGTGAAAACGCACAGCGTGTCAAAAGCTGGTTCTTTTTCTTATTTAATTACAATCGCCTGACAAACAAATGTGCATCTTATTCCCTTTTTTCTAAAGTTGAGGCGGGAAATCAGTGGTAAGGAAAAAAGAAGGTGCCTGGAGAAGGACTCCTCTTCCAGTGCCCTGCCCCACACACCCCAGCCCCCAGCCTTTCCCACAGCAGTGATTTGGATCTGTGATATCATTTGAGTAGTGGATTGGGGATTTCCATATGCTGCTTTTCTGTCACCTGCCTGCCTCCCGGCCAAGCCATCCCCTTTAACAAGCAACAGTTGCTCATCCCTCCACCTTAGTCATGCACCCCCCTGAGCTGTCAAAGTGGCTGTCTCTGCCAGCTGTGAGCAAGGAAATCAGAAGTAACCAAGGCTCTGCCCAAGATAGAATTTCAAAGCAGGTCATCTTTCTCAGTCAGCCTGACCAGTGACTGGCCCTGACCCCTTAAAGAGACAGGAGACCCACTGACTGTTGCTCTCAGCCTAGCTTCTTTGTCAGTTCACAAATGTCTTCATCTGAGCAGAAGGCACTAACATATAGCAAGCAGGTATTATTTCCTCATGTCTTCCCATGATACCTTTTTTGTTTTTAATGGAAGAAATGAACTCAATAAGGTTAAGGAACATTCCCAAGGTGATAGAGATAGTATGTGAAAAGAGGCTAAAGCTTAGGTCATTGTGACTCTTAAACTGTATGCTCTCTGTGCTGTACCACCTTGCCAGCTACTTTTGGAAGTTTATATATGTCCATATGTAGGCTCATTCATTGTTACAGGGGATTGAGTATGCCACTGGGGTGGCATGCACCCCACATGCCGCCTCCGCAGTGACAGTGACAGCGATGTCTATGGGAAGGGACCTATGATGGGAATAGAGTGGAAAGCTGTATCTTGTTTATTTTTAAAACTAGGTTTGATAGAAGAGGAGAGAAAAAAGTGTGTGTCAAAATGGAATGTTCTTACATGGAAAGCCACAAACACATTGTAGAAAATATTTGGGGAGAATAAAAGGAAAGACACAGAAGTTTGCATCAATTCTATTCAACAGGCATTTACTTAGAACAAAAGTATGTGTGCCAGAAACTGGGGATAGAAGATGAGTACGACAATATCACCTTCAAGGAACTTTTGGTCTAGTGAGGGAGACTGACCCAGAAAAAAGTACAACCCCCAAAATACACTTATTGGGTATGTGGCCAATGAGACTTAAGAGGACATGTGTTGCGGAGCTTCTGGGAAAAGTATACTCCTTTGTGGAGACAGTAAGGAGGCCTGCTACCTTTCATCCTCACTTGAGTAGTGTGATATGTAATGCTTGACGCAAGCATAGCCCTGAGATAGGGTGGGGTTCAAGGAAGCACTCGCTGATGGGTGGAGCAAAGAATTCAGGAAAAACAGCACAGGGAAGGTGACATTTAAGCTGGTCTAAAAAAAAGCTCAGTAGGTGTTCCCCCAGCTAGGGAAGGGCCTGCCAGGAAGGGAGAACAGAATGTGAAGTCAAATCCAGAAGTAAAATGAAAATACATGGCGTATTCTGGTAATGGAGAACAGTTTGTTATGGGTGAATCAAAAGGAGCACAGGACAGAAGGCAGAAGCAGCAAGCTGGGGCCAGATTAAGAAGCGAGCCCGCTGAGCCACCTCTCCAAGAGGGGTCATGGTCCATGATGAGATATGGGTTTGACAGGAAACTTACTAGCCAATGAATTGGAAAAAATTGAAGTAGTCCTTCACCTCACATAGTTTGAGAAACACTGGGTTTGAGATGAATGCTTTGCTAATATAGTTATTAAAATAGAACACAGGAGCGATTTTAGGCATTGAGCTGATCTCAGGCAGACACTACTGCTTTCTTATCCCATTTCCCCTTTCCCCCCAGTCTGTGGAGCTCTGATTTTCTTGGACAATACATGAAGAAGGGTGGGCTTCTCTCTGGGTTGCCAGGGCCTGAAATAAGACTGGTCAAAGCCAAGCACACTATCCCATTCTTCTCTACTGCAACTGGTTTAAGAGTGGGCACAGGACCAATGAGACACGAGGCTGTGTACGTGGGAGCATCCGAGGAAAAGTATTTTCCCTGATAGAGCCAGTAAGGACGCCTGCTCCCTCTAATTCTGGCTTGAGTATAGCTGTAGATGGTGTAATGCTTGAAGCTACCAAAGCCATGAGATAGGATAGGCCTAAGGATGAGAAGGTTAGAGAGGAGAAAAATAGAACAAACTTTGGTTCTTCAAAGTATCACTGAGCATTGTATCAAATCTGAAACTTTCAACCACCAGACTTTATAACAGAAAACAAATTACATGTATTAATTAAGCCATTCTAGTTGGGTATTCTAGTACTTGCAGTTGAATACACTCAGATGCAGATCTACCTAAAGACCTCCATGGGCTTTCCAGGTGGCACTAGTGGTAAAGAACCCATCTGCCAGTGCAGGAGACACAAGAGATGTGGGTTCGATCCCTGGGTCAGGAAGATTCCCTGGAGGAGGGCATGGCAACCTTCTCCAGTAGTCTTGCCTGGAGAATCCCATGGAGAGAAGCCTGGTGGGCTACAGTCCACAGGGTTGCAAAGAGTTGGACATGACTGAAGTAAGTTAGCATGCACACATACAAGGATCTCCATAAGGACTGCTCTTCAGCCAGTAGTTGTTAAACATCTCCTATATTCTATGAAAACTGAGTATCAGATGACTTGTTATGTGCTATCAATAACTTTCTCTTAAAAGTTTGAGTAAAGAAATGCTTCTCTAAACTCAATTTGACCATTAGAATAATTTGGTAGTTAATAAACAAGATGATTTGGTGCAAAGTTGGTCATCTGTTCAACATCTATTTACCATTTACCTCTTCCTCCTTATAACAGAATTCCAGTTTTGCTCTGGTAGCTAAACTACACATGGATCCAAGGAGGGGATCCTGGTTTAAGCCAATCAGCATAAGGCATTCTGTTGACAATTATCATTATACTGTCTCCAGATGGCACAGATGGTAAAGAATCCCCTTGCCAGGAGATGCAAGAGACACAGGTTTGATCCTTGGGTCAGGAAGATCCCCTGGAGTAGGAAATGGTAACCCACTCTAGTATTCCTTGCCTGGGAAATCCCATGGACAGGAGAGCCTGGCAGGCTACAGTCCATGGAGTCTTACACAAAACTAATTTGGCTCAATCAGATCAAAAAGGTAGGGGGTGCAGGGTACAGTGCCTTAGGAATAGTTTCTCTCTCCTCTGCTGGACTTAAACAAGAAAGCACATGATTAGCTTCATCAATCCCGGAAGAAAGCACTGAGGTGAAAAATATTGATAGCTTGATTCTTGGATGGCATCACTGCATCTAGAGTTTGTCTTAACCCTGGACTTCCAGTCATATATTTTCCTTGATGAAGATTTTGTATAACTCAACTGTCAGAAGCACCATCATCAACACAGAACTACCATCTAGCAGTTTATCACAGCTAAAGAAACACTGGGTATATTCACACATGTACTCTTTTTAGGAAAACATCTTGGAATATTTATCATAGCACTGAAAATTCAACTTTTTATTTTTATAGCTTATATACATATATCCACCAGAATATAAGCTTTTTGAGAGCAGAGTCCATGTCTTACTAATCTTTGTTCATTACTTAGCACACAGTTGGCATTTAGTATGTCCTCAGTAATGGCACCCCACTTCAGTACTCTTGCCTGGAAAATCCCATGGATGGAGGAGCCTGGTGGGCTGCAGTCCATGGGGTCGCTGAGGGTCGGACACGACTGAGCGACTTTACTTTCACTTTTCACTTTCATGCATTGGAGAAGGAAACAGCAACCCACTCCAATGTTCTTGCCTGGAGAATCCCAGGGACAGGGGAGCCTGGTGGGCTGCCGTCTATGGGGTCGCACAGAGTCAGACACGACTGAAGCGACTTAGCAGCAGCAGCAGCAGCAGCAGCAGCAGCAGCAGTAAATGTTGAGTCAAGCGCCCTCTCATTTCGAGAACAGGGGATACATATGATTCACATATTCTCATACTCAACATTTAGGGCAGTTCCTTGCACATAACAGGCCTTCACTAAATACGTACTGAACGAAATAAATGAATTTATGACTATGAATACATAATTTTTTTTATCAGTTAACTGGTACAGGAAAGAACATTGGGTTTTTGGGCTTGAACTCCAATGACAAAGACTACATCCCAGGTCACCAAATATTTGACCAGAACAATTTCTTTAACCTGACAGCCTGTACTCACCTGTGAAATGGGGATTATAGTTTCTCCTCACATCAGACCGGTATAGTTATCCTAAAGCAGACCTTGCACAGGTGTATGGCCCTGTTCTCATCAACCTTCAAGTCAAATGTTTCAAGGTTAGATAAAGGGAACTAATTATAGAGAACAGCATGACTGTATCTGTATTGAGAATTTGGGAAGTATCATGAATAGCAGGAGCTTAGCCAAGAGGTATGTCAGAACATGGTGACAACCTACTAGGAAGCTAAGTTCTTCATTTTTTCAAGTTACTGTGGTAACATGTTACTATTACTAGTAACAAAATGCTACACATAATCTTTGGGAAGGCTTAAGCACTAGGGAATGATGGGCAATCTTGTGAGATGTACTTTTAAAGTATGGCAGATGTCAAGGGTCGTTTAATTCCTTTACCAATCAAGTAAGCATATCAAATTGACAAAGGTTGAAAAAATTAATCTTGCTAAGAGGTCAGGGGACTAAACACCCTCAGTACTAAAGTACAAATGGGCACCCCTTTCTAGAGATCAGTCAGGCAGGACTCATTCAAAGCCTCTGGCCCATCTTTGGTTAAATGACACACATACTTCCCTTTGGAAACATCCATTGTAGTGTTATAATGGAGTAGCCAACGGAAAAAAAAAAAAAGCATACATGCAAAAAGAGATAAATGGCAAGGTCGCCAAAAAGTGGTCTATTGTAGACTGGTGGCATTTCAGCTTTCTTTTTTTCTTCCTTATGTTTCCACAAAACCAACAAAACCATACATTTTTAAAATCAGAAATAATTTAGATATCTGGTATGTATCCTGTTCAATACTGATACCCAGTTCCTAGAATGGTATCTAACATATAACAGGCATTCTATAAACATTTGTTTAATGAAATGAATGTACAGATAGAGAATTGTTTAAATTATGGTAAGCCATGGAGTACATTTGTACAGAGCTAATAGAAACCATATGTAGAACTATACTCACAGGTGATAAAATATATTATGGAGAAAAGTTAATACTATGATTGCATTAAAAATATATAGCATAAGGACCTTGCTGGTGGTCCAGTGGTGACGACTCTATGCTTCCAGTGCAGGGGACAAGGGTTTGATCTCTTGTCAGCGAACTAGATCCTGTGTGCTGCACAGTCAAAAAAGAAAACGCATAGAAAAATGACCTAAATTTCTTGTTTTAAAAAAATATACTAAAAGCATAAGAAAAAATTGGAACAGCAAAAATTAACATTGGGAAATAAGGTTAGGAATTTTCTTTTCTTTTTGTAGTTCTAGGACATATTCAAGCAGAATATGAATAACCATCTGCCAGCTATCTATATTGGTGGGAAGTTGATTCACATCATCTCCCTTAGGAGTCCAAGATTCTATTCTTCACCCTAGAAGAATGCTCTGAAATCTACACAATGTCCACTTAAATAAAACTCTATATCCAAGCAAATATTAAAGTAAAAATATGAATACAGAGAATGTCAGTAACATTAAATGCTAGATACTGTGCCAAATGCTTTCTGTACCCTCACTTTAATGAGTACTCAACCTTGTATTACTACTATCCCCAATTTTTTCAGATGGGAAAAACAGACCCAAAGAGGCTGACTTGTTTGAGGTCATGTAGCCATCTGTTGAACTTAAGCCTGTCACACTTTAAAGCTATGTTTTTCTTCCCCCAGCTGTATAGCATGTGGGATTCTGGTTACCCCACCAGAGATGGAACCTGCAACCCCTGCACTGAAGTGGGGTCTTAGCCACATACTTCCTGGACCGCCAGGGAAGCCCCAGAGCCATGTCTTAACTAGGAAAGGATCCTTAGGAACAATTTAGTTCAGCTCCTTTTTAAGAAGCAATCTTCCAATCATATGACACATGAACCCTACATATTCTCATTAGTTTTCACAGTATCTTTTGTTGTTAAGATTTAAAATTCAAAGGCAGAATATGACCAACTGCCTCATTTGCTCAAAAGCAGCTAATAGACCACAGTGCTGCTATACTGATCCACACTTTATGTTCTATTCACCATGTTCTATATGTTAGAACTACAGAACATAGTGAATAGAACATAAATTCTGTATCACTATAGTGTAGGACTGAGCTATTTCATTAGTGACTTATTTGTAAAAACCTAGCCTCTGACCCGGGCCAGCTTCTAATTAATAAGAGATAACTGTTTGGCCCCTAGGCATTAAACTTATGATCCTAGTCTATTCTAAAATGTAAAAAATGTACACTTAATTATGCCAAACAGTTGAGATCTTTCAAGCCAACGCACCCTGATGTGGTTCAAAATCTAAACAAGTTACTTTCACAAAAGAGAGAATTACTAAAGAACAATAATGACTTAAAATATTAAGACTGAAGATTTGTCCAATTCTTACCTTTAAAAAAGTTAAAAATAAAAAACAAAACCTTGAATGAGATGGGTTGACTATCAGAACCATTATAAATTGAATACTTCTATATAACTAATCTTTGTGATTTCTTTAGATAAGATCAGTATCTGCTTTCTCTTGACAAAAAATATCCAAAGTTCCCAGAATGACAACAAGAACATAAGAAATTTGTTGTAAGATTTGTTTATACTATAGTCGGTCCCTCAGGATCTGGGGCAATTGGTTCCAGGACCCTCCTGTGGATACCAGAACCTGTGTTTGCTCCAGTCCCTTATAGAAAATGATGTAGTATTTCTATATAACTTACGCACATCCTCCTATATACATCTTTAGATTATTTATAATACCTAATAAAATGTAAATGTTGCACAAATAGTTGTAAATACAATGTAAATAGTTGAAAAAAATGACAAACTCAAGTTTTATTTTTTGGAACTTTCTGGAATTCCCCCACCCCCACCCCAATATTTTTGATCCAAGGTTGTTTGAATCCACAAATGAGAAACCCAGATATTCCTTAAGAAAAATAAATACCACTTGAGGATGCGAGGAATACAAAAAGAAACACACCTGAAGACTTTTAACCAGGGTTTTTTTTTTAATAATTATAAACAATTTTTTATTTATCAATTTTCAGCAAGGAACACCCAAAGTTACTGAATCTTCATTTTTCAGGAACTATTCACTCCCAGAGCAGACCACCTGAAGAAAAAAAACGTATTTTAGAAAGTTTAAAATTTCAAACATCATGCCAGACCTATGGAGTCAGGAATTAAGATGCTAGAAATATATGCTTCAGCAGAGGACTATTAACTAACTACCACAATTATTCTAAACCAGTCACAAAATAAAAGATCCACACTTTAAAATTTTAGTTTTGCTTAACTTTAAATATAAAAACATCACAGAAACTGTTTAATTCATTACAAGGTTTAATCTTTAAAGTCTTTGTTAAAGTAAAAACTATACGTTCATTTATTTTCTCAAAAACATCTTCCCCAAAGAGGTTTATTTTTATAGATATTCAAGAGAAGAGACTTGCCACCCCCTCCTTGCTGACTCAAGTATGTTTGGCAAAGATCCACGAAGTGGAAGGCAGGTCAGCTCTGTGTACAAGGCATTTCCTGTGGAAAGTTACTCACTCAAACCCAAGGGCAAAGTAAGGGTAACACTTTTGAAATGAATCTGGAAGATCAAAAAAGGAGAGCAGCAGAGGATAGGGCTGCTGGTCATAGCAGGTGTCTCTCCAAAAAGCTCGTACCCACCCCCACTCCTATCTCAGAAGACAGGAACAATGCTAACAAATTAGCTAGGTAATTTGGACTGGCCGACTGGTCAAGTCTAATTCAAGTGCTTCCCTCACCTAGCTATTCCTGCATTTGGTTTAGAAAAGATAAGCCTTATCAACAATATAAATATATAAATTCTCTCTTTTCTAAAAGGCTCAGAGGAAGAATACATGTAAACATATGCAAAAATGAAGTCACTCATCATTTCAAGAGATAGCAGTCTGTATAGTATTGCTACCTCTTTTGTTATCAGCTACTCATCATCAGGGGGGCTACCCACTGAAAGCCTCTGGGTATAAAGTCCTTGACAGAAGATAGATATCTGTTGAATGAATAAAGTTCAAATGGCAAAAATGAGCCTTTTCCTTGACTCTCAGGATCATATTTTCAGACATCATCAGTTGTCTCTGAGTTTGTGTGTGTGAAATCAGCATATTTTAAGCGTATGTTAACCAAATATTAAGTTCAATCAAACTTTAAATACTGAGTATCACCACCACTCAGTGCCGGTCCTTTAATTTATTTCAAAGATTTTGGCCCCCAAACTGTGTTCTCTAGGTGCCTCCTGGGTCTGAAAGGCAGAAAGATGCCAGCCGCCATTTCTAAGCAGGTTTTAGGTTCCTCTAGTTTCTCTTTCAGGAAAAGAAGCAGTCATGGACTTCGCTGGTGGCCCAGTGGATAGGAATCCACCTGCCAAATGTAGAGGACATGGGCTGGATCCTGGTGTGGGAAGACTCCACATGCCATGGGGCAACTAAGCCCGTGCACCGAAAACTACTGAGCCGGCAGGCTAGAGCCTGGGTGCTGCAGCTACGGAAACCTGTGTGCCTGGAGCCTGAACTCCACAGAGAAGCCACCGCAATGAGAAGCCTGTGTACCCCAACTAGCGAGTAGCCCCTGCATGCCGCAACTAGAGAAATCCCTCACACAGCAACGAAGTCCTAGTGTGGCCAAAAAAAAAAAAGCACTTGTAAATGTCTAGAATCACCATAATCACATCCTATTTTTTCTTAGGAGTAGTTTTCAAGTCTCTATTTTTGCTGCTATTAAATCTTTAGACAATTTATATTTAGTATTATCCCTATTACTTCTTCAGCTTAAGCCAGCGGTTCTTAGAGAGGAACACCTGAACATTATCTAGGAGCTTCAGTTAACAGGTGCAGATCAGGGCTCAAGCTTGTGAATTTTGGAAAACATTCCTCAGATGATTATAAGGTACACTTCTGGTTGAATGTACTTACTTTCATATTAAGTTCAATATTCTGGATTCAAGGTCTTATTTAGAAAACAAAAGCTACTATGGTTTTTGAATTAAGGAACTTTCATGATCATTATTGGGAAGATCTGAGATTGCCAAATATTTTCCTTTGAAGCTATCCTCGGAAAAATGTGGTCTAATGGTGTAAGAGACAACAATTTAGTTAAGTTTCTCTTATAAGAGCGCAGATAGTAGTGTTGAAGTTTACCCAGTTACCGACCTGGTTGCTGAGTTATATCCACCTCTGTATTTCAACAAAAGGTCTTTGTAACTAGCATTCAAAATAAAGTTTTAGGTAAACCTAAAAATGAATACGTTGTCAGTAAAATCTCATTAAGTGCAAGGAGTGAAGTATAAAGTGCTTGCAATCTGGAGAGTGCAAAAGACCTAGATTTGGACTTCCTTGGTGGTCTAGTGGTAAAGAACCTGCCTGCCCATGCAGGGGACACAGATCTGACCCCTGGTGCAGGGAGATTCCACATGCCTTGGGGCAACTAAGCCCATACTCCACAACTACTGAGCCCATGCTCTAGAGCCCTAGAGCCGCAACTACTGCGCTGCGCTTCACAAAAGAGGCCATCACAGTGAGGAGCCGGGCACCGCGGAGAGGAGGAGCCCTGCTCTGAGCAACTGGAGAAAGCCGGCACACAGCAAAGACCCAGAACAGCCAAAACAAAACAAGACCACGATTCCAGTTTTAATCCCACCACCAATCCATTCCTAACTTGAGCAAGTCTTTTTTTTTTTTTTTTGACTTCATGGTCCCTCCATTTCCCCATGGGGGATAGGGAAATAGGGCACCTGGGACCAAAGTAGATTCAAATACCTGTTCCTTTTCCAAAAGTAGCATTATGCTGAAAATAAAAAACATATCCTCAGTCCTAAGAAAGGCCCTACGTGGATTCAGATTCTTTTCATAACCAGAATTCAAAAATACATAATCATGACATATATTAAACAGACCTCAATAGAATGTCTGCTACCCACAATTTCAAGATATGGCCATCTGGTTTCTCTTTGACAGTTTACAAAGCCTATTCATACACACATCATTTAATCATCACGATGACTCTAGGAAGTAGTTTGGTCATGTACTGTTCTCTCTCCTTTACACATGAGAAAACAAGGCTGAGAAATTTAAGGACTTGCTCAATACCACACAACTGGTTCAACTGTTTTCTAAGTCCAAAGCTCTTGCATTTTCTTTTATACACAAATGAAGCCATAGGAATCACTCTCATTCTCCATCCCAATAACAAAGAAAACCATGATATCTTCTGGTCCTTGTGAATATATGCTACTTATAGCAATAACTGTATCACCTTTGAGATCCACATGAAGTTCAAGCGAAACTTCTGATGCTCCTAAAATTAGCATTAAAAAAAAAAATCATCCTTTTTATCAAGGCAGGCTTAACCCTAAGCAACAGCTTACACAACTGACTAGAAAGAAAGGGATAAGGAAATCATGTACAAATGTTGAGATTCTATGTCTTTGAAGTAATCAAGTTATACTTTTTAAAAATAGTTATACTTTTTAAGCTCCCCACAACCATATTTACTTATTTTGCAAAATGATTCACCATGAGATTTTTAAAAAGTTATTTAAGTATATCTTGTATACACAGGTTCATACCATACATAAAAATCACAAAATATATTATGGATCTCTTTTTATAAACAAAAAAGTAAAACTCAGATATGATTAGATTAGTATCTTAATGAACATATATTTAGTTCAAGTAAAACACACTCTAAGCTAGAGAAGAGAAGAACAAAGTTAAGCCTCAGGACTTTCAGTCTAGACTGTTTTCCACCTCATAGTGATACTTCTTATCAGCTGGCTCCTTATCCCCTCTTTTTCACAGCTCAATGAGGAAGGCTGGTCACATGTAAAATTTCAAAGAGGCAGGAAACAGGTGAAAGGGAAAGGGAAAGTGAAAGGGAAAGAAGCCAGGCTTTCTATTACTTTTATTCTGGTATGTAGCTTTGGCTTTATCTCTCAGCTATTATTAAAATGGTGGTATGGTGTGGATCTTACGGGGGAGTAGGGCACTAAGCAGAGGGCATCTGTCTAGAGACAGAGGTTACAGCTCTGACCCTGCCTTGAGGGAGTCACTTCATACATATGGGCCTTAGTTTCCTCATTATTCATTCATTTAATCAAGAATCTTCTGTTGAACACCTGGTATGTCCAGAGGGGCTTCCCCAGGTGGCTCAGTGGTAAAGACTCCACCTGCCAATGCAGGAGACGTGGGCTCGACCCTGATCTGGGAAGATCCCACAGGCCGCATGGCAAATCTGCCCATGCCCCACGACTACTGAATCAGTGCTCTAGAGCCTGCAAGGCACAACTACGGAGACCACGTGAAGCCCGAGCACCCTAGAGCCTGTGCTCCGCAACAGGAGACGCCTCTGCAATAAGAAGTCGGCATACCCCAACTAGAGAGCACCCCTCGTCTCTGCAACTAGAGAAAAGCCCATGCAGCAACGAAGACCCAGCGCAGCCAAAAAAACAAAAAACCAAGGTTTTAGTTTTAATAGAATAAAGCATGGTACAAAAGAAACAGCAACAATTCCATTTCTGTTTTGCAGAAAGCAATGCTTCCATGTGCTGCCCACTCCGTATTTAAAAGCTCTTCCTAAGTGAGAAAGAAAAACCCCAATACAGTAATATTAACGCATAATATGGACTTCAGAAAGATGGAAATGATGGCCCTGTGAGACAGCAAAAGAGACACAGATATAAAGAACAGACTTCGGGACTCTGTGGGAGAAGGCGAGGGTGGGATGACTTGGGAGAATAGCATTGAAATATGTATATTACCATATGTGAAACAGATGACCAGTCCAAGTTTGATGCCTGAAACAGGGCACTCAAAGCCGGTACACTAGGAAAACCCAGAGGGATGGGATGGGGAGGGAAGAGGGGGTGGTTTGGGACAGGGGGGACACATGTACACCCATGGCTGATTCATGTCAATGGATGGCAAAAACTACAATACTGTAAAGTAATTAGCCTCTAACTATAATATATAAATTAATTTTTTTAAAAAAGCTCTTCCTAAAAACTCACAAGATTAGAAACAAAAAACAGAGAATATTTCCCTTTTAATCAGACAACTGATTTTTTTGTCTGGATATTCTGAACTTCCTAAGCCATGATTCTCTGTCTCTAACATAACTCTAAAAGCTTTTGTCAAGCCCTTACTTGAAAGCTTAATTCTCCCCTTCCCAAATCCACAAAACACCTCTCAATTTCTTTTTTCTGGTGGCAACATGCAGCATGCAGGATCCTGACCAACCAGAGACAGAGCCCAGGGACACTGCGGTGGAAGCTGGGAGTCTTAACCACTGGACCACCAGGGAAGTCCCATATTTCTCAATTTATTAGCATCATTTACTCTGTACACTAGAAACTGAAAAGCTATTTTTCTAGTTATACTTAGGCATGTTAGATTAACCAGGGGAGCTACCTTTCAGACAAGTGGTGGTTTAGTTGCTAAGTCATGTCTGACTCTTGCGATCCCATGGACTGTAGCCCACCAGGCTCCTCTGTCCATGGGATTCTCCAGGTGAGAATACTAGAGTGGGTTGCCATTTCCTTCTCCAGAGGAGCTTCCTGACCCAGGAATTGAACCTGGGTCTCCTGCATTGCAGGCAGATTCTTTACTGACAGAACTATGAGGGAAGCCCCGAGAATGCTGCCGAATGATTGCTAAACCTGTAAAGCAATACACAAATTTGAAGCAATCAGCCTATGTATTACCTTCCCAATAAGAAAGTACCATGCTCACCATTTCATATCTTAAATCCCAGGGCTCTCATGCACTCCTTGTGGGCTTCAATTAGGTGTCCACATTGCTCTTCTCCTTTCTCAATTATGCTATAAATCAAAATGCACTTGTTAATAAAGTAGGCATTAAGCACATTAGTGGTAAGTAAGCTAAGTAATGAGGAGTGAGGCAGAACACGGATCTGACAGAGTACAGCTGGACTTTTAAAAATGGTATTATACCAAATTTGTTTTTACTGGCTCTTGTGATACTCCCTTGCCCATGAAAATGTTCCACAGATAACTAGTTT
The DNA here is from genome assembly GCA_006408695.1 of Aepyceros melampus. NCBI lineage: Eukaryota > Metazoa > Chordata > Mammalia > Artiodactyla > Bovidae > Aepyceros > Aepyceros melampus. The sequence continues at coordinate 47,266 of SJXQ01009717.1, forward strand.
TGGGGGGTAGAAGAATCTGATTAGAAGGAATAATTATGCATATTAAATATTGACCCTAGACAATATCCAAGGAATAATACTGCTCTGTAATGAAATAAACTGAGAAAAAGTTAACATTAAATGTACAGAAAGAAGAGCTTAACTTTTTGCCTATCACAGAGGAATTACATTTTTGATTCTGCTCTACATTCAAATACCTCTAAATAAATTTACTTCTAGCCACAAGACACCCAACACAAACAGCAAAAGACATCTGGCTGCCAAGGACGCCCTGAGGAGCCCCACTCACGATGATCAAAGAACTTTTCACTTGTAAAATTACGAAGTAAAGACTAGGACCACGAAAAAAATCAATTATATGAAAAAACTGACTCCTGACTCTAGATATCTGGGGAGCCGCCATAGGGGTCAGAGGTAACTACTGCAGAAGTTATCTTTTAAAAAGGTAGGTTCTCCTTCCTTCTAAATACAACCTATCTTTCACTAGCTTTAATGGCTGTCTGCATGGGATAGCAAGCTCCTTATGAAAATAACAGCTAGCTCATCCTGATCATTTATTAAAATACTGAAAATACTGTGCTAGGCACCAAATATGACTTATAGCACAGTAATCCTGAAGGCAGAAACCTTAGGCCCATTTTACAGATATGAGGCAGAGATGTTAATTTGCTCAAGGTCACAAAGCTGGTTGGTGAACCAGGATTCAAACTGAAACTGGATCCCAGGCTCTTAATCATAATGTAATACTATCTGAAGGTTCAATAAGCACCTACTGTTTTTCACTGTGGATGCACAGTATCCCACTGTAGTCTTCAATTCTCCCTTCACAGTATTACTTGCAAAATACTTAAGTGTTAATGTCACTTTTGCTCTCTTTACTTTCTATGTGAGGACAAAAAGGGACTGGAGGGAGAGGTGTAACACTCACATTATCTGAAGATTCCTTCAGATATTTGTTCCACAACAGAGGCTGTATACAATAAAAACAAGAATGCGAGTTGATGGTAATCTAGCTGTACTATTCTGAATACTGTAACGTCATTTATGTCATAGCCTGGTTGATTTTTAAATCATCTAGCTAGAAGAGGTGGGGATAAGGGGGTTTTCTGTAGTGTTAAGAAATGTACCTGTGTCTTACTATGTCTAAAATTTGGGAGAAATCACCAGAAATTGTACTCTTTGATACTGCCAAACCTCGTACAGCCATCATTAACTTTAATGCTCCATTAAGTTCCTTTAGATCAAGCAGCATCTTTACCCATTTCTAGGTTTTTGAACCTAAGGCAGTGTTTGACCCATAACATTTCCACGTTCAGAAACTCTTTGTAGGAAGGAATGAGGGGACGAAGCAAACTCGAGTCAATCTGACCTCTTTCCAATCCCTTCATCTGTTTCCCAAGGGTGAGCTAAGGGCTCAGTCTACAGAGAGCCAACAGCGAAGCCTCTTGGACTCTATAACCTTCAAGAGCGCCACACGCCTAAGCGAGGACCAACACCAGCCCCAGGCAGGGCAGAAGGCCTGAACGCCAGACGCGGAGCCTCCGGCCGCCCCCTCCCGGACTGCGCACTAACCACGCATCGCGCGCCTTCTTGGTCTCCGGGCAGGCGCAGCAGGGCTTCAGCGGCTTCTTCTCCTGCGACTCGGATGGGGCAGGGCTTGCGGCCGCCAGACCTGGCATTTTTCGTGCCCGAAAACAGCAACTAGCACAGACAGCCTGAACTCTCCAGACTTGGCAAAGCCGATTTGCGCGCATTCACTTCCGGCAGTCGCTCTGAAAAGAACAGGAAGTCCTGCCTCTCTTCCACAATTGGGGGAAGAGAGGGGAAAGGAGGGGTGTTTTTTTTTTTTTAAAGGCGCTGTGCAGAAGAGTAAAAATCAAGGTATAAATGTGAGGCCGTCTCTTTGGTCCAGGAGCAGAGAAGTGAGACGAGAGTGCAGCGACCTGGAGGACCCACAAAGGAGGAGATCCTCTAGTCTTTCCCAGTCTATTATTTTCCTCTATTTCTTTGCGTTGTTCACTTAAGAAGGCTTCTTTATCTCGCCTTCCTATTCTCTGAAACTCTGCATTCCATTGGGTATACTTTCCTTTTCTCCTTTGCTTCTCGCGTCTCTTCTTTTCTCAGCTATTTGTGAGGTTTCTTCTGACAGTACATTGTTGCCTTCTGCCGTTTGTTTTTCTGGGAGAAGATTTTGGTCACTGCCTCCTGTACTGTGTTACCAATCTCCATCCATAGTTCTTCACGCACTATGTCTATCAGATCTAATCCCTTGAATCTGTCACTTCCACTGTATAACTGTAAGGGAGTTGATTTAGGTCGTACCAGAATGACCTGAATTTTGCAATAAGGAGCTGATAATCTGAGCCACAGTCAGCTCCAGGTCTTGTTTTTGCTGACTGTATAGATCTTCTCTATCTTCAGCTGAGGAGAATATAATCAATCTGATTTCGGTATTGACCATCTGGTTATGCCCATGTGTGGAGTCATCTCTTGTACTGTTGGAAGAGGGTGTTGCTGTGACCAGTGTTTTCTCTTCACAAAACTGTTAGCCTTTGCGTTGCTTCATTTTGTACTCCAAGGCCAAACTTGCCTATTACTCCAGGTATCTCTTGACTTCCTACTTTTGCATTCCAATCCTCTATGATGAAAAGGACATCGTTTTTTGGTGTTAGTTCTAGAAGGTCTTGTCGGTCTTCATAAAACCTTTCAACTTCAGGTTTTTTGGCATCAGAGGTTGGGGCATAGACTTGGACTACTGTGATGTTGAATGATTTACCTTGGAAATGAACAAAGATCATTCTGTAACTTTTGATATTGCACCCAAGTACTGAATTTTTGGATTCTTTTGTAGACTATAAAGGCTGCTCCATTTCTTCTAAGGAATTCTTTTAGAGATCTCTTCAAGAAAATTTGAGATACCAAGGGAACATCTCATGCAAGAATGGGCACAGTGAAGGACAGAAATGGCAAGGACCTGAGAGAAGCAGAAGAGATTAAGAAGTGGCAAGAATATACAGAACTATACCAAAAAAGGGTCTTAATGACCCAAATAACCACAATAGTGTGGTCACTCACCTACAGCCAGACATCCTGGAATGTGAAGTCAAGTGGGCCGTAGGAAGCATTACTATGAACAAAGCTACTGAAGGTGATGGAATTCCAACTGAGCTATTCAAATCCTAAAAGATGATGCCATTGAAGTGCTGCACTCAATATACCAGCAAATTTGGGAAACTCAGCAGTGGCCACAGGACTGGAAAAGGTCAATTTTCATTCCAATCCCAAAGAAGGGCAATGCTGAAGAATGTTCAAACTACCACACAATTGCACTTATTTCACATGCTAGCAAGAAATGGAAACCCACTCCAGTGTTCTTGCCTGGAGAATCCCAGGGATGGGGGAACCTGGTAGGCTGCCATCTATGGGGTCGCACAGAGTCAGACACGACTGAAGCGACTTAGCAGCAGCAGCAGCAGCAAGGTAATACTTAAAATCCTTCAAACTAGGCTTCAGCAGTACCTGAACTGAGAACTTCCAGATGTACAAGCTGGATTTAGAAAAGGCAGACGAACCAGAGATCAAATTGCCAACATCCACTGGATCATAGAAAAAGCAAGGGAATTCCAGAAAAGCATCTATTTCTGTTTCATTCACTATGCTAAACCCTTTGACTGTGTGGATTACAACAAACTGGAAAATTATGAAAGAGATGGAAATACCAGACCATGTTACCTGCCTCCTGAGAAACCTGTATACAGTCCAGGAGGCAACAGTTAGAACCAGATATGGAACAGACTGGTTCAGAATTGAGAAAGGAGTTCGTTAAGGCTCTATATTGTCACCTTACTTATTTAACTTATATGCAGTGTGCATGAGTGCTAAGTCACTTCACTCATGTCCAATTCTTTGCAACCCTATTAACTAGCCTGCCAGCTCCACTGTCCATGGGGACTCTCCAGGCAAGAATACTCGAGTGGGTTGCCATGCCCTCCTCATCCAGGGATCGAACCTGCATCTCTTAAGTTTCCTACATTGGCAGGTGGGTTCTTTATCATTAGCGCGACCTGGGAAGTGCCTATATGCAGAGTAGCTGTTCAGTCACCCAGTCGTGTCTGACTCTTTGTGATCCCATGGATTGCAGCATACCAGGCTTCCCTGTTCCTCACCATCTCCCAAAGTTTGCCCAAATTCATTCCATTGCATAGGTGATGCCATCCAGCCATCTCATCCTCTGATGCTCTCTTCTCCTTCTGTCCTCAATCTTTCCCAGCATTAGGGACTTTTCCAATAAGTCAGCTGTTCTCATCAGATGATCAAAATACTGGAGCTTCAGCTTCATCATCAGTCCTTCCAAGGAATATCCAGGGTTGATTTCACTTAAGATTGACTGATTTGATCTCCTTGCTGTCCAAGGGACTTTCAGAAGTCTTCTCCAGCACCACAGTTTGAAGGCATTAAATTCTTTGGTGTTCTGTCTTCTTTACTGTCCAGCTCTCACAACCGTACATGACCACTGGGAAAACCATAAATAAGCCTTGACTATACAAACTTTATTGGCAGAGACATTATGTCTCTGGTTTTCAATGCACTGTCTAGGTTTTTCATAGCTTTCCTGCCAAGAAGCAGTCACCTCTGACTTCATGACTGCACCATCCACAGTGATTTTTAGGGCCCAAGAAGAGGAAGCCTGTCACACCTTTCACCCTTTCCCTTCTATTTGCCATGAAGTAATGGGGCCAGACACCATGATTTTAGTTTTGTTAATATTTAGTTTTAGGCTGGCTCTGTCACTCTCCTCCTTCACCCTCATCAAGAGGCTCTTAGTTCCTCTTCGCTTCTGCCATTGGAGTGGTGTGCTCCACATGTCTGAGGTTTTTCACGTTTCTCTCACCTATCTTGATTCCAGATTGTAACTCATCCAGCCCGGCTTTCCTCATGATATGCTCAGCATATACGTTAAACAAACAGGGTGGCAGCAGACAGCCCTGTTGTACTGCTTTCTCAATCTTGAACCCGTCAGTAGTTCCATACAGGGTTCGAACTGTTGCTTCTTGACCCACAGACAGGTTTCTCAGGAGACAGGTAAGATGGTCTGGTATTCCCATCTCTTTAAGAGCTTTTCACAATTTGTTATGATCCACACAAAGGCTTCAGCATAGTCGATGAAACAGAGGTAGATGTTTTTTTCTGGAATATGCAGAGTACATCATGAGAATGCCAGGCTGGATGACTCACAAGCTGGAATCAAGATTGCTGGTGGAAATATCAACAACCTTAGATATGCATAGGCTGCTGCTGTTAAGTCGCTTCAGTTGTGTCCGACTCTGTGTGACCCCATAGATGGCAGCCCACCAGGCTCCTCCACCCATGGGATTTTCCAACCAAGAGTACTGGAGTGGGGTGCCATTGCCTTCTCCAAGATATGCATATAATACTACGCTAATGGCAGAAAGTGAAGAGAAACTTAAGAGCTTCTTGATGAAGGTGAAATAGAGTGAAAAGGCTAGCTTACAACTCAACATTAAAAAAATAAGATTGTGGCATCTGGTCCCATCACTTCATGGCAAATAGGTGGGGAAACAGTGGAAACAGTAACAGATTTTACTTTCTTGGGCTCCAAAATCACTGAGGATGGTTATTGCAGCCATAAAATTAAAAGATGCTTGGCCCTTGGATACAAACCTAGACAATGTATTAAAACACAGAGACATTAGTTTGCCAACAAATGCCCATATAGTCAAAGCTATGGTTTTTCCAGTAGTCATGTATGGATGTGAGAGTTGGACCATAAAGAAGGCTGAGCACCGAAGAATTAATGCTTTTGAATTGTGTTGCTGAAGAAGATTCTTGAGAGTCCCATGGACTTCAAAGAGATCAAACCAGTTGATCCTAAAGGAAATCAAACCTCAATATTCATTGGAAGGACTGATACTGAAGCTGAAACTCCAATACTTTGGCCACCTGATGTGAAGAACTGACTCATTGGAAAAGACCCTGATGTTGGGAAAGGTTGAGCGCAGGAAAAGATAAGGGTGACAGAGGGTGAGATGGTTGTGTGGCATCACTGACTCAGTGGACATGAGTTTGAACAAACTCCAGGAGATAGTGTAAGACAGGGAAGCCTGATGTGCTGCAGTCCGTGGGGTTGCAAAGAGTCAGATGCAACTTAGTGACTGAACAGCAACACAAAGAAAGAAAGTAGTAAGGCAGCTCAGGTCTCTCAACCCTACACCCACCCAAATGATGACAGCTGAACGAGAGTAACCACTAGTGTAAACCATTTCCTCTTGAATATCACATAGCTCCCAGTATTTTATGCTCAGCACTATTTGCCTTCTTATTGTCCTTCCCACCCCCTTCACTGATGTAGTTAAAAGACATTTGAACAATCCAATCCACAAGTCTTGAAAAAAAAATTCCCCACTACTCATACCTCACTCGACTCAATTTAAATTCTCAGTTTATAGCTCATTCTCATACTGATTTGATTTCAGTATGAATTGTCCAATCATAGGGCAAATATGCCAGTTAGTAAAACTGAAAATTGCCTTTTCCTTGTTATTTCTCAAAGCCAGTTAATACCTATCTTCCTAGGTAGTTAAGTAAACTGGCGCCTATGTTACTTGCAATAAAATGCACATAGCCATTGCTTTTTCCCCTGCAACGATTTGTTGGAGGAAGAATGAACTTATTTTTTAAAGCAAGATTTCCAGACATTATTTAAGTAGCTGCCTAGAGATAGATATTTTGGGTGATCAAGCTTTCAGGATCACCTAACTGAGGTTTGTTTCTGTATTTCAGAGATTTAGCTTAGGGAACCCTGAGGTGTATCTGTGAATTGGTGCTGTGTAGGAGTAATTTCTATACGTACATTTTCAAAGATACTAAAACCATCCCCATTTTGTCATCTAAAAACTGCTAAAAGCATGATTTTTACTTCATTCTGGGCTGCTATGTTTAATAACACAATATATTTGTTGTTGTTTAGTCACTAAGTCATGTCTGACTCTTTTTCTACCCCAGGGGATCTTCCCAAGCCAGGGACTGAACCCACATCTCCTGCATTGCTGGCATATTCTTTACCACTGAGTGACCAGGCGAGTCCTTACATTCTCTCAAATTCACCTTTAGCCACCATTCTTTCAACTAGCTGTTCACTCCTACTGTTCAGTTATCTTGTTATTCATACAATGCTTCTTGAACTAGCAACATCAACATCACTTGGAAATGGAATCTACTATAAACACAGTTCAAGTCAAGGGGAAAAGAAAAATAAACTAGAAAAAATTAAGTACTGCATCTACATGTGAAAGACCAAACTATACCAAGAGGTGGGGAACAACCTTTGTGACACTATTTCAAGAGCATAAATTGTAAGTAAAAAACTTCATGAAATTGATTACATGAAAATAAAGGCTTGAGGATTTACAAAGGACATGTTAAATTAATTAAACTGTACCCATACCTGCCCCCGAGAATTAATGGATGCTTGCCTTGATTTATCTCTACTTATTTCAAAGCACCTGGTATTTGTCAAAGATGTTTTACAGCTGTGCTTCAAGAAATGTGCAGTGGTCAACCAAACTGGACTGGCTCTGACATAACCACAGGAATCTTTCAGAGTAGATGAAATCTGGCAGAGTGCAAAAGTTACTTTTTGCTTCATTACTATGTTAAAATCTCCACCCAGGCAGGAGACTTGCACTTTGCTAGGCATGATTCATGCAGTGGGCAAAGAAGCATGGAAGACTGTGTGTGCCCCAGCTGCCACTGAAAAGCTCCCCCCATTTCCTAGAGCCTTGATGATGTCCCTATCTCCTAACCACTTTCCCCTTCCCCCAGGGGAGAAGGTGTATTTAGAGAATGAACTCTCTCTTCTCCATTTCTTGATCAATGAATGAAGTGTATGCTTTGCTATACTGAACCCCATGTTTGTTTGATTGGTATTGGCAACTCAAGGCCAAGGACCCATTAAGGAGGTCACTGACCCATTGGGGATCTGTAACAATAAGGAGACTGTTAGACTCATGTGGTTCTGATGCCATGACAACCTATGTAGGCAAACCAAAATTTAAGCCTATGAATGCCTCAGAGTTACAAACTTAAAACGCTAAAGGCAGAGTACATCACTGGGCTGGAGGAAGCACAAGCTGGAATCAAGATTGCCGGGAGAAATATCAATAACCTCAGATATGCAGATAACACCACCCTTATGGCAAAAAGTGAAGAGGAACTAAAAAGCCTCTTGATGAAAGTGAAAGAGGAGAGTGAAAAAGTTGGCTAAAGCTCAACATTCAGAAAACGACGATCATGACATCTGGTCCTATCACTTCATGGCAAATAGACGGGGAAACAGTGGAAACGGTGGCTGACTTTATTTTTCTGGGCTCCAAAATCACTGCAGATGGTAATTGCAGCCATGATATTAAAAGACGCTTACTCCCTGGAAGGAAAGTTATGAGCAACCTAGACAGCATGTTGAAAAACAGAGACATTACTTCGCCAACAAAGGTCTGTCTAGTGAAGCCTATGGTTTTTCCAGTGGTCATGTATGGATGTGAGAGTTGGACTATAAAGAAAGCTGAGTGCCAAAGAATTGATGCTTTTGAAGTGTGGTGTTGGAGGAGACTCTTGAGAGTCCCTTGGACTGCAAGATCAGTCCTCAGTGTTCATTGGAAGGACTGATGCTGAAGCTGAAACTTGAACATTTTGGTCACCTGATGTGAAGAGTTGACTCATTTGAAAAGACCCTGACGCTGGGAAAGATTGAAGGCAGGAGGAGAAGGGGACAACAGAGGATGAGATGGTTGGATTGCATCACTGACACAATGGACATGGGTTTGGGTAAACTCCAGGAATTGATGATGGACAGGGAGGCCTGGTGTGCTGCGGTTCATGAGGTCACAAAGAGTTGGACACGACTGAGCAACTGAACTGAACTGAAAGGCAACCGATCACAAGTAGTTAACTAGGCTTTATACTGCAGCCAGGCCATAACTAATATCCTTACTTTTCTTTCACCTTTTTTCTGTTAAAGCATCTCCCTGAGCTTATGCCGGTGAAGATTTCCTAACCACTTCTTATTTGGTGCTACTGATTGGAATCAATTTTTGCTCAAATAAACTCTTAAAAATTTTAATGCATCTCAGTGTCTTTTAACAGACACTGTAGACCAAGTTAACAAGTAGATGACAAATTGGTAAAAGATATCTGAAACAATCAAGTCCAACAAGGGAGTAATGTCGAGAATATTTAAGGAACTTACATAAAATAACAAGAAGAAAATAACAACTTCAATAGGAAATGTAGAAGAGATGTTAAAACTGTGTCTCAGATTGGGACTTCAACTCAGTCTTTTAACTGAGATCACACCTGATGTCAGGACTTAATGAAGCTCAGGTTCTTAATGTCTCATCACAGCTTGGTGAAAGACAAAGTGATAGATAAGAAGTAGATTTATTTAGAGAGAATCCACTCCAGAAACAGAGTGTGGGTCATCTCAGAAGGTGAGAGGGGCCTTAGGGTATAGGGGGTTGTCAGTTTTTATAGGGGTGGGTAATTTCATAGCCTGTGAGTAGGAGTAGTATTCCAGCTATTTGGGGGAAGGGGTGGGGATTTCAAGAAATTGGGTTACCACCCACTTTTTGACCTTTATGATCAGCCTTGGAACTGTCATGATGCTTATGGGTGTATCATTTAGCTTGCTTGTGTTAAAGTGAGTGTATGAAAGTGAAAGTGTTAGTCGTTCAGTCATGTCTGACTCTTAGCAACCCCATGACTGTAGCCCACCAGGCTCCTCTGTCCATGGAATTCTCTAGGCAAGAATACTGGAATGGATAGCCGTTCCCTTCTCCAGAGGATCTTCTCAATACAGGGATCGAACCTGGTCTCCTGCGTTGCAGGCAGACTCTTTATCATCTGAGCCACCAGGAAGCCCAATGAACGTATTAGTGAGGCTCAAGGTCTAGTGTAAGTGTACTTGCAGCCCATTCCAGAATTCCATGGGGTCGCAGGAGTCAGACACGACAGCGACTAAACCACGTGCAGAAGAATGGAAAGGTAAGCAGAAGCACTAATGTTGTTTCAGGACTTCCCTGGGTGGCTTAGACAGTAAAGAATCTGCCAGCAATGCAGACCTGTATTCAACCCCTGGGTCAGGAAGATCCCCTGGAGAAGGGAATGGCAACCCACTCCAGTATTTTTGCCTGGAGAATCCCATGGACAGAGGAGCTTGGTGGGCTACACTCTATGGGGCTGCAAAGAGTTGGACGTGACTGAGTGACTAACACACTTGGCTACCATCTTGGAGCTCTTTGGTTCAAACCGTTTATTTTGTGTCCTCGGGCTATGTCATTCTTTTAAAGGCTGTGCCCTGCCCCCTTCCTTCCTGTTTCAATATGAACAGACAATATATAGAAGCACAAATAGTCAAACAGTTTGTTTTTCTGCTTATTTAACACAGAAGAATATGTAGAATATATAGCAGCAAAATACCAAGGTCAACACTCACGAGCTGTTCCAAGAGTACTAACCATAAAAATGGAAAATAAAATAACAATGAGGTATCATTTTACAGCCATTAGATTGAAATTAAACAACTGGATAATGCCATACTGGTGAGTATGCAGGAATCCTTGAGAATGGAGACTGGTCCTGCCATTTTGGAAGGAGTTAGGCAGTGAGTGAGTGAAGTCTCTCAGTCGTGTCCGACTCTTTGCGACCCCATGGACTGGAGCCTACCAGGCTCCTCTGTCCATGGGATTTTCCAGGCAAGAGTACTGGAGTGGATTGCCATTTCCTTCTCCAGGGGATCTTCCCGACCCAGGGATCAAACCCGGGTTTCCTGCATTGTAGACAGACGCTTTACCGTCTGAGCCACCAGGGAAATATTAAACGCCCTTTTTCAGGAGTTAGCCACATAACCTCATCCCATATTTGATAAACATCAGGTAAAAAACCATTAGATCTAGATCTATTTGCCTTATGTGTAGCAAAACAGTCGTTGAACCGAGACAATGTATAATCAAAATTAAAAGTCACATTATGTCCATAGTTAAAGTACAAAGTGTTGCACCAGTCCATTTTAGAGTTGGTAGATGTCATCAGATGAAGGAGAGGCATCGCATGTAATTGCTGTCGAAAGTATTCACACACTTGGAGAAAGTCTTTTCCTTGAAGTGGAGATGTCCACCACGGGAAGCCTTCCACTGATGAAGAGGGGAGTGCTCCACAGACCCAGCAGTTAGACCGATTGTGGAACGCAGCATAGGAGTGAGCCCAGGACAGGAAGGCATTGTCTTGAGGATTGAACGGCAGACTCAGGATATTTGGAGTCAGCAGAAGTAAGTCACATAAGTTATCAGGCCCATCTTGTCCTGAAGGATCCTGGACGAGCCCCCAAGATGAAAGTTTGTTGTTGAATCACGACACCGGGATTCTTGGCCTCCAGAGGAGAAGAATTCAATCTGGGGCCAGAGACGAGGCTTGATCGCTCAGAGCTTTTGTGTAATAAAGTTTTATTAAAGTATAAAGGAGATAGAGAAAGTTTCTGACATAGGCATCAGAAGGGGGTAGAAAGAGTACCTAGTTAATTTAAGAATGGGTGCATACCTGCTGCTGCTGCTAAGTCGCTTCAGTCGTGTCCGACTCTGTGCGACCCCATAGACAGCAGCCCACCAGGCTCCCTCGACCCTGGGATTCTCCAGGCAAGAACACTGGAGTGGGTTGCCATTTCCTTCTCCAATGCAGGAAACTGAAAAGTGAAAGTAAAGTCGCTCCGTCATGTCCGACTCTTTGCGACCATGTGGACTGCAGCCTACCAGGCTCCTGTGCCCATGGGATTTTCCAGACAAGAGTACTGGAGTGGATTGCCATTGCCTTCTCCAGGGTGAATACCTATGACACAGCAATTCTATTTCTGGATCTATATTCCAAGTCCATAATGGAACATGTTATGGTGATCATTGTCATAGCATATTTATGTAGCAAGGAATTGAAGGCAATCTAGGCATTCATACTGGGGAGGTAGATAGGTATATGTGGAGTTCAGGGCCCAAACTAGAAGAAACTAACAACATACACACAGAGTAAAATGGATGCATTTTTAAAATGCATGGGTAGTGGGAAAAAGTCAGAACGAGAATAGATACACAGCCCAATATTATTTGCATAAATTTAAAGAAGGTGTTTGGGGGCAGGAGGAGGAGGGGACGACAGAGGATGAGATGGCTGGAGGGCATCACCGACTCAATGGACATGAGTTTGAATGAACTCCGAGAGTTGGTAATGGACAATGAGGCCTGGTGTGCTGCCATTCATGGGGTCGCAAAGAGTCGGACACGACTGAGTGACTGAACTGAACAAAAACAAAATACATATTTGAACACAATGTGTGAAACAATTTGCTTATTTAAACAGAATGGTTGCTTATAAGCAGAAGTAAGTTGGGGCAGAGAATAGAGATAAATGCAAATAAAGTGCCCATGCAGGGACCAATAATGATAATGTGTCATGCACAGAAGAGGACAATTAAGTCAAACATTGATACTTGAAGTCCAAGGACAACTATGCTGACTGCATCCTACTCTGTGAAGTTTAGAAAGCACTGCTTTATGGGGTAAAAATGGAATTTAATCATTTTAATATCCTCTTTCACTACACTTTTGGCGGTACGTAAAGTTTTATTTTAGGGGTTACGCCACTTCCTTGCTTTTAAGTGAAAACAGTCATGTTGTCATGATCAGATACTGTGACTTTCTAGATGTGTGGTCATCCTGTCATATGCATTTTGGCCTCCCAATAGTAGTTAGCACATGAGACACGGCAGAAATGTTTTTTACTCAAATTATTCCCCCCAAACTATTTTTCCCTGCCAAGAATCTAGAAGTCCTTTTTCCCATAGTAAGATCTCCCTTAAACAAGCAGAGAAACAAACAAAAAAAGAAAATGTTGTCTGAACTGATTTTCTCTTCTAGTACTGTCCAATAACTCATATTGGCACCAATAATTCTTCATAGAGAACCCAGATTTTTTAGAATGTGCTTACTTAGAATGAATTATCAGTTGAAATGATGACATAAATCTGCAGCTACATTACCTTCTTACATGTAGAACTACATACCTTCCTTACATATAGAACTGTTAAGTTTGTCAACCATCATTTAATCTTCACGGTAGTTGTGAAACCGAGCAGGGACTCTTTGGGGCCCTCCTGGGTAAAAAAGTCTTTCTAGGTCCCCCATTTCTTGTTTATAGGAAAAATGCTTCAGCCTCTTAGACCTTGAGTTCCCGAGGTACAAACAGTTAGTGATTAGAAAGTTTCTCCTAAAGAGATATACATAACAACATGATACAGATCTACGTTCTACTACAAGAACTAACACCCCCACCCAGGGGAGGATGGCATCTTCAGGCTGAACACAAGCTCATGGACCTCTGGCTGGTTGGAACCGGAATGCTGATGATTAAGATTTCTGGAGCACTACCTCACCACCAGCCAATCAGAACAAAGTCACACACCCTGTGGCTATCCCCACAAATTTGCCTGAAACCCTTGGGGGAGTTCAGGTCTTTTCCACAGGAGCCGCCCATTCTCTTTGTTTGACCATCGCAATAAACCTTTCTCTGCTCCAAACTCCAGCGTTTCAGTTTGTTTGGCCTCTTTGTGTACCCAGCATGTGAACCTGCTGTGAACATTCAAAAACAGTTGAATGTGTTATCTACATCTCAGTCGGTCTAAATGAAAGATGAATATCATTTTAAAAACAATCATTATTATTATGTATTTAATTGTGCTACTGAACTTTTGTGTCTAGGAAATGAACAAAGAAGAAATGAGAAATAGCCACGTGTTTAGGGAATTAAGAGAATTGTGATAAGCTATAGATGCAGATTATAGACTGAAAAGCTGAAGCAGCCCTTCTGCAACCGAGGAAAGATTTTTCTTGCCCACTGTCCTTTGGTGCTTCAGTGAATACAGGGTTCTTGCAGTGACCACATTGACTTTCTCAGGGTAAGCTAGTATCGGCAGGTCTTGTCCCACCCACACTTCCTTTAAGCTGTTGCATTCAAGACATAAACAAGACCTTGTTTTCCTCCCTGAGCACTGTGGATCTTAAACTCTTTCAACAAGCACTTCTTTCTGATGAATGTTCTCCTGCCCTTGAGTACCAAGGATATTCCTTTTCAAAGTGAAATATATAGCCATTTATATTCAGCTACTCAACTCTCATTTCAGAAAAGTACAGCCAACCTACACGTATGGGTTGTTTTTTTCCTGCTTTTTAATTTATGAATAAATAAGATTTCAGATCTACTGTTGATTTTTACTTTGACATCATGCTTTACTTTTCTTACCCAGCTTAAATGCCTTTAGATTTATGGTGACCTTAGTTAAAGAAATGGAGAAGGCAATGCACCTCACTCCAGTACTCTTGCCTGGAAAATCCCATGGACAGAGGAGCCTGGTGGGCTGCAGTCCACAGGGTCGCTAAGAGTCAGACACGACTGAGCGACTTCACTTTCACTTTTCAGTTTCCTGCATTGGAGAAGGAAATGGCAACCCCCTCCAGTGTTCTTGCCTGGAGAATCCCAGAGACGGGGGAACCTGGTGGGCTGCCGTCTATGGCGTCGCACAGAGTCGGACACGACTGAAGCAACTTAGCAGCAGTAGCAGTAGCTAAAGAAAAAGTAGGATTATAAAATATTGTAATTCAATGTTTCCCATTCTACCCAGGAAAAATCTTAATAATTCACTTCCCCCAGGAAAAACACAGCAGTTTGAGAAACCTGTAATTGGAGCTTAAATTCAGTAGGTAGCACATGGAGACAATAATGAAAGATTGGATTCAACCAACCATCTCTGTAAAGATGGGGGACACTTGGAGGTTCTATCTGTGGGGCTTCCCTGGTGGCTCAGGTGGTAAAGAATCTGCCTGCAGTGCAGGAGACCCAGGTTCAGTCCTTGGGTCGGGAAGATCCCCTGGTGAAAGAAATGGATGGCAACTCACTCCAGTGTTCTCACCTGGAAAATTCTGTGGACAGAATTTTGTATCAAGTTCTCACTTCCCAGTTACAATTTTAACCAGCAGTACTTTACTTTAAGCCTCTAGCACTCTTTGCTGTTGCTGTCATTGCTAAATTAGTAGGCAGCAAGAGTTGCAATAGTTACTGTAATGGATTTTTTCACAATACAGTGGATATATTACTGTATGGTGCTATGGGAATACGAGCTACAGATGGAACTAAGCAGGTATCTGTGGCTAGGATGACCAGCCTGGTGATATAACAAGCAACAACTAAGGGAATACTTTCTAAAATCTCTCCCATGATAAAGGTATTAGCCATTTTTCAAGCCTAACTAACTTCAGGTATGGAGACTATTGAGTAAGGGTGGGTAGTTGAGGTTGGTAGAGAAGGAGTGACACCATATGCTGAAGAGAGGAATTACAAGGCTTGAATTCTCAAGTTTGGCTAGTAATAATAGGTTCAGTGGAAACTTTGCATAGTATTTACATTTCTGCCCCTGGGGTGAAAAACGCTTTCCAGTTGCCACAATAAACACGTGCTGTACATAAATTCTCAATAGGTTTTTAGGAAGTCTGAAGGGTCTGAGATTTACTGTGTCTGCCACAGTTTCACGAATGCTGGTAGAAACCGGCAAACTGTTAAGTCAGAGATGAAGGATCATTTATTACTTATAGCAGAAATGGCTATAAGTAATAAATGAGTATAAGTATCAGCATTTTTGCAACACTTCCCTGAACCCTGATTCCCACAGAAGGCCAGGTGACATCACAGGTGTTACAACACAGGAAAGGAAGCTTAGGAAATTCAAATCTTTGACAATGGACAGTGAGAAAGATTGCCGTTTCCTCAAAGGGAGACAGGATCTCTGATTTCTAAGGCAGCAAGCAAACTTGCCCCTTGCTCCAGAGACAGACACTACTTCTATTGTCCAAGGTTACTCCCTACACAAACAAAGGAAAAGGCAGACAGCTACCTCCTTGCAAGACAAGTAGAAGCAAGAAGCAAAAGAGAACTGTCTCCCAAATGGGCATGGTTTATGTGCATGATATAATTTTGATTTTAATGAAGCTGTGTTAAGGAGCACCCCTCTCCAGCCTAATTTCATAAAGATTGCACATTAGTGATTTTTTGCTGTGCAATATTGTTACCACAAACCTAGTTGTAAAACACATGTATTTTTTAAAAAGATAATTGAATTCTTAAAAAAGTTTTTTTAATTTATTTTTTAATTGAAGGATAATTGCTTTCCACAATTGTGTTGCTTTGTGCCATTTCATAGTTTTTGCACTTAGGCACCTGGGAATGGCTTAAATGGCTCCTCTGATTAGGGTCTCACAAAATGCAATGAGAATTTTGGCTGAGACTGTGGTATCATCTGAGATTCTACTGGAGAAAAAACATGCTTTTAATCTCATTTCAGTTTGTTGGCATATTCAGTTTCTTGCAGTTGTAGGACTGAAGAATTTGATTTCTTCCTTGCTGTGGTCAGAGGCCACCCTCATTTCTGAGAAGCTACCTGTAGTTCCTTGCCATTTGAGGTTTTCAAATACGGCCACCTGCTTCCCCAAAGCCAGCAAGGGAGAGGTTGAGCAACTCCAGCAAAATGACCACTATGGTGTATGTAGAACAATTACGTTCAATATATAATATATTAATACAATATATAAACCATTATATTTGACATATTCTATTGGTTAGTGTCTTCCAATATATTTATCAAGGGGGCTGGCTATTGGCTACTTCAGATAATTTATCTGAGAGATGAAAAGTCTTTCTGAGGACGGGACATCATTCTAGCTGAGACCACAGATGATGAGGACTCAATAGGGATAAGACAGGGGTGAGGAGCATTTTGGGAAAAAGGAACAGAAAATGGGAAATGTAGCTGTCCCCAGAGATAGAAAAATATCATCATGCCATTATAAGACCCTATTTTACATGTTTTTTAAATCTGTTTTTTTCCCATCATACAGTGAGTTGTACCAATATCTTAGATCTTCAATACCTATTTCATAGTAGACAGTGTTGTTGTTATTCAGTCACTAAGTCATGTCTGATTCTTTGTGATCCCATGGACTGCAACGTGCCAGGCCTCCCTGTTCCTTACCATCTCCTGGAGTTTGCCCAAGTTCATGTCCATTGAATCCAATCATCTCATCCAATCATCTCACCCTCTGCTGCCCTCTTCTCCTTTTGCCTTCAATCTTTCCCAGCATCAGGTGGCCAAAGTATTGGAGCTTCAGCTTCAGAATCAGTCCTTCCAATGAGTATTCAGGGTTGATTTCCCTTAGGATAGCCTGGTTTGATCTTGCAGGTCAAGGGACTCTCAAAAGAATCTTTTCTAGCACAATTGAAAACAATCAATTCTTCAGTGTTCAGCCTTCTTTGATGCTGCTGCTGCTGAGTCACTTCAGTCATGTCCGACTCTGTGCGACCCCATAGACAGCAGCCCCCAGGCTCCCCAGTCCCAGGGATTCTCCATGGCAAGAACACTGGAGTGGGTTGCCATTTCCTTCTCCAATGCGTGAAAGTGGAAAGTGAAAGTGAAGTCACTCAGTCGTGTCCGACTCTTCTCGACCCCATGGACTGCAGCCTACCAGGCTCCTCTGTCCATGGGATTTTCCAGGCAAGAGTACTGGAGTGGGGGTGCCATTGCCTTCTCCGTCAGCCTTCTTTAAGATCCAGTAAATTTGTATAATAAATGGATAGATTTATTCATTTAGGAAACATTTAACTAAGATTTCACGTACTAGGTGCCAAGGAATGCTCAAACTACCGCACAGTTGCACTCATCTCACATGCTAGTAAAGTAATGCTTAAAATTCTCCAAGCCAGGCTTCAGCAATACGTGAACCGTGAACTTCCTGATGTTCAAATTGGTTTAGAAAAGGCAGAAGAACCAGAGATCAAATTGCTAGCATCCACTGGATCACTGAAAAAGCAAGAGAGTTCCAGAAAAACATCTATTTCTGCTTTATTGACTATGCCAAAGCCTTTGACTGTGTGGATCACAATGAACTGTGGAAAATTCTGAAAGAGATGGGAATACCAGACCACCTGACCTATCTCTTGAGAAAGCTATATACAGGTCAGGAAGCAACAGTTAGTTAGAACTGGACATGGAACAACAGACTGGTTCCAAACAGGTAAAGGAGTACGTCAAGGCTGTATATTGTCACCCTGCTTATTTAACTTATATGCAGAGTACATCACGAGAAACTCTGGGCTAGAGGAAGCACAAGCTGGAATCAAGATTGCAGGGAGAAATATCAATAGCCTCAGATATGCAGATGACACCACCCTTAGGGCAGAAAGTGAAGAAGAACTAAAGAGCCTCTTGATGAAAGTGAAAGAGGAGAGTGAAAATGTTGGCTTAAAGCTCAACATTCAGAAAACTAAGATCATGCATCCAGTCCCATCACTTCATGGCAAATAGATGGGGAAACAGTGGAGTGGCTGACTTTATTTTTCTGGCTCCAAAATCACTGCAGATGGTGACTGCAGCCATGAAATTAAAAGACACTTACTCCTTGGAAGGAAAGTTATGAGCAACCTAGACAGCATATTGAAAAGCAGACATTACTTTGTCAACAAAGGGCCATCTAGTCAAGACTATGGTTTTTCCAGTGGTCATGTATGGATGTGTGAGTTGGACTATAAAGAAAGCTGAGCGCTGAAGAATTCATGCTTTTGAACTGTGTTGTTGGAGAAGACTCTTGAGAGTCCCTTGGACTGCAAGGAGATCCAACCAGTCCATCCTAAAGGAGATCAGTCCTGAATATTCTTTGCAAGGACTGATGTTGAAGCTGAAACTCCAATACTTTGGCCACCTGACGCGAAGAGCTGACTCATTTGAAAAGACCCTGATGCTGGGAAAGATTGAGGGCAGGAGGAGAAGGGGACGACAGAGTATGAGATGGTTGGATGGCGTCACCGACTCAATGGACATGGGTTTGGGTGGACTCCAAGAGTTGGTGATGGACAGGGAGGCCTGGCGTGCTGTGGTTCATGGGGCCGTAAAGGGTTGGACATGACTGAGGACTGAAGTGAACTAGGTACTTCAGAGATACAAAATGACCATGTGAAGGCCCGTGCCCTCAATGAGCTCACAGTTGCGGGGAGCAAAGTTACAATTACTAACACAAAGTGGTCAATGCCACTGGTGCTACATAACAGCGCTGGAATAAAGAAGTCTGGGTCTACTTGCAGAACTTGGGAGCCTACATAAAGGTGGCAAAATTAGCATTAAGTTTTGAAGGATACCTAAATCAATTGAGAGGCATAAATACGAAAAGGCACTTTAGGCAAAGCAATCAGTTTGAGCAAAGACTTGGAACTGTCAAAATACATGGCTGATTGGCAAAAAAAAACCAAGAAGTTCAGGAGCAGAGTAAAATAAAACCAAGAATACGTGTGAAAAGAATTGAAGGCAGGAGGCTTTTTGAAGTGCCTATGGATTACATGAAAAAGACAAAGCTAACTCTAACGTATGTCACAGCCAAATGGGATAATTCGAACATCACAAAGTACAATGATCATAACAGATGAAAAGAATCTGATATGTAAAATGCACTCATTCATAGTGATACTAAGCAAACAAAATCTTTTTGGTTAACACTGGTGGTTACTAGGGCACCGCCAATTTCTCTTAAATTTGATAACTAAAGTGAAAAAATCCGTATGTATCAGTTTGAAATGCAGAATCTGCCTGCAATGCAGGAGACCTAGGTTCCATTTCTGGGATCCCTCGGAGAAGGGAATGGCAACCCACTCCAGTATTCCTGCTTGGAAAATCCCATGGAGAGATGAGTTTGGAGGGTCACAAGCCACGGGATCGCAAGAGTTGAACACGACTGAGCGGCTAACACATAAACTCAGAAAGGGATAGCAGAATGCGCATGAACATTTAATTACCCAGCCCACCACAAACGTTGATATCCAGGACCAGAGCTCATAGTGTGCCAAAGGATGACGCTCAGATTCTTTAGTTCGAACAAGCCCTGCGGAAAGGGGATGTCCGAAATGAAAGTCCCCAACTATTCTAGAAGGCTCTAAGATTTCCTAGGGATTTCCGAAAGAGGCTACGGAGTGTGATTGGCAAATGGCTGCAAGGATTTTAGCAGCAAACTTTTCCCCAATCTGCGGCCCCCTGGCGTTGACCGTGGGTGGGCCGCTAAATGCTCGTGACTTTATCACAGGAGCGCAACCGGGAAGTGAGGCAGTCCCTCTCCCACCCCGCCCTACTCTCCCACTTCCTCGCCTTTCTCTCCGCTGAGCCCTTCGTCCTGCTCTACCCCCGCCCCGCCCTTCTCTCCTTGCCCTCCCCTTCCTAGGCCAGCCCCTCCTTTTCTCCTTTCTTCCCTCCTCTTCCCCCACCCCTCTGCGCGCTTCCCCGTCCTTCCGCTTCTGCTCCTCGCCCCGCCCCTTCCTGTCGTCACTCGCCCCCGCCTCTCTCACGCTAGTCCCGCCCCTCTCTTCTGGACTAGCTGCCTATCTTCGCCTGGCGCTTGCGCTCTGGCCCTGTGGGGGTTACCATAGCTACGGTGCACGCAGCAGCTAGGTTTCCCTAGTTGGACCTGGCTGGCGGCAAGGAAGAGCCGGCACCATGAGTCACGTAGTGACTATCGAAGAACCCCAGGCCAAGCCGCAGGTGTCTCAAACTCGGTTCGGAGGGAAGTCGGGGGCCTGGGGCAACGTCTCTGCCAGTCGAACGTATGATTTCTTATACGGTAAGGGCGGCTCCAGACCTCCCTCCTGAGTTGTCGACACCTGGGCCAGGTGGGCGTCGAGACTGTCGGACCTGGCCGGGAGCGCGGCGGACGAAAGACAAGCCTCAGGAGGGATCTCTAGCCCAGGTTGTCTTTTGTTGGGTAGGGCCAGCTCCAAGCCCTGCAGGCGGGGGCTCTTGGGCGGACTGCGGGGAGGAGGCAGGTTCGGAAGCCGCAGGTGCGCTCTGCATCTCAGAGTAGAGAGCAGGAACACCTCATTCTTCTTTACCCTGACAATTTGCACAGCCCTAAGCAATTGTCCTGAATGCCGTTGCTGGCGTTTTGACTTGGAGATTCACTCAACACTCCCTCATTCAAACGGCATTAAATGCCCAGTTCTCTGGGCAACTCCAAACTTGTCATTCTGGGTAGGTAAAGAAGGGCCAGGTTGTCTCATCTTTGTTTTTAGGTTTCTCTTTTTATTTGAGCTTATTCTTATCCGTCAAAGTATTGCTTGTAAACTAGGTCCACTAAGTCTTTTGGGCCAGTAAAGATTGTTCATTTACATTCTGTCTCTTCTGAGGTGAAGTCGCTCAGTCGTGTCCGACTCTTTGCGACCCCGTGGACTGTAACCTACTAGGCTTCTCAGTCCATGGGATTCTCCAGACAAGAATACTGAAGCGGATTGCCATTTCCTTCTCCAGAGGATCTTCCCAACCCAGGGATCAAACCCGGGTCTCCCGCATTGGAGGCAGATGCTTTAACCTCTGAGCCACTGGACTATAAATTCCTGAGTTATTTAAGTTCTTGTTCTCTCCAATTTGTAGCATTCCAGCACCTTTTCCAGTGCTGGTACATATATTGGATGCTATTATAATTTGTTATGAATCATTTAATTTACTACTACAATAAATATAATCAGTAAAGCATGGTTTTCCCCCAGTTTTGCCCTCTTTACCCTTCTTTTAACCGTGTGGTATCTCCTCTGAGAATCCCAGGGTTTCCTTTGGATGGGAGTCTTTAGGGTAGCCATTCCCTGGTGTTGGGAATATGTGATGATTGTTTACATTTGTGTATGCTTCGCAGTTAATAGCATTCTTTTTTACATCTTACCTCATTTATATACTGTTTTACATTTGACTGAATGTTATGTGAATACTTTGTATCTCTCAAGTGCCTCACTTGAAATGCCTACAATACTCTGTCACTTCCCTGAATCTACATTTGTTGATGGATTAATAGCTACACTATTGCACTGCTAATTATAAAGTCTTTTAAATATATTTTCCTAGCTTCCAAAAATATAGTTTTTAAAAATATTTATCTATTGGTTGTGCTGGGTCTTAATTGCTGCGCAGGGGCCTTCTCTAGTTGCAGTGTGAGGGCTTCTCATTGCAGTGGTTTCTCTTGTTGCAAAGCACGGGCTCTAGGGACAGGGCCTTCAGTAGTTGTGGGTTGTGGACTTAGTAGCTGTGGTGCATGGGTTTATTGTCCCATGGCATGTGGGATCTTCCTGGACCAGGAATCAAACCCATGTCCCCTGCTTTACCTGGCAGATTCTTCACCACTGAGCTACCATGGAAGCCCTCAAAATATCTTAAATACTTCTTGGGTTTATCATTTATCATGAGCTCTTTCCTCCTTTCTTTTCTCTCTCTATAGAATAAACAAGGACCTACTGTATTTATGTTAATTCCAAAGTCCTAATTTATTTCTCCCCTCCCCTCCTCTGCTATCCCCTTTGATAACCGTAAATTTGTTTTCTGTTTCCATGAGTTTGTCTGTTTTGTAAGTAAGTTTATTTGTATTTTTAAAAAATTCTACACATAAGTGATATGATATTTGTCTTTGATTACTTCACTTAATAGGATAATCTCTTGGTCCGTCCATGTTGCTGCAAATGACATTATTTCATTCTTTTTTTATAGCTAGTAATAGTCCATTGTGTGCTTGTATACATATGCATATATATATGTTATTTATTTTATACATCTTCTTTATCCATTCATCTGTTGATAGACATTTAGGTTGCTTCCAGGGCTTGGCCTTTGTAAATATGAGTTGCTGTGAACACTGGGGTGCATGTATCTTTTCAAATTAGAGTTTTCTCTGGATATATGCCCGTGAGTGGGATTGCAAGATTATATGGTAACTCTATTTTTAGTTTTGTTTTTTTTTAATGGAACCTCCATGATCTTCTCCAGTGGTTGCACCAACTTTCATTCCCACTAACAGTGTAGGAGAGTTTCTTTTTCTTCACTCTCTCTCCAGCATTTCTTTGTAGGCTTATTAATAATGGCCATTCTGATGTGAGATGATACCTCACTGTAGTTTTGATTTGCATTTCTCTAATAGTGATATTGAACATCTTTTCATGTGCCTGTGGGCCATCTGTATGTCTTCTTGGAGAAGTTTAGGTCTTCTGGCTATTTTTTTAGTTGGGTTGTTTGTTTTTTTGATGTTAAGCTATATGAGCTGTTGGTATATTTTGGAAACTAATCATTGTAGCATCATTTAGAAATATTTTCTCCCACTTTGTAGGTTGTCATTTTGTTTATGTTTTCCTTTTAGTGCTAAAGCTTTTAGGCTTAATTAGATACTGTTTATTTCTGTTCCAGAAACATCTTGCTGCATTGTATGTCAGAGTCTTCTGCCCATATTTTCCTCTAGAAGTTTTATCCAGACTTATATTTAAGTCTTTAATCAATTTGAGTTTATTTTTGTATATGGTATTGGAGAATGTTCTAATTTCATTCTTTTACATGTACCTGTCCAGGTTTTCTCAGAACCATTTAGTGAACAAGCTGTCTTTTCTCCACTATGTACTCTTACCTACTTTTCTTTTTTTTTACCTACTTTTCTTAGATTAATCTGGATGTCTGTTCTGTTCAGTTGATCTATATGTCCATTTCTGTGTCAGTGTCAGACATTTTGATTATGGTAGCTTTGTAATATTGTCTGAAGGCATAGAGTGTGATTTCTACAGCTCTGTTCTTCTCTCTCAAGATTATTTTGGTTATTCAGGGTCTTTTGTGTTTTTATCCAAATTAAAAATTCAGTTCAGTTGCTCAGTTGTGTCTGACTCTTTGCGACCCCATGAATCGCAGCACGCCAGGCCTCCCTGTCCATCACGAACTCCTGGAGTCTATCCAAACCCATGTCCATCGAGTCAGTGATGTCATGCAACCATCTCATCCTCTGTCGTCCCCTTCTCCTCCTGCCCCTAGTCCTTCCCAGCATTAGGGTCTTTTCCAATGAGTCAGCTTTGTATGAGGTGACCAAAGTATTGGAGTTTCAGCTTCAATGTCAGTCCTTCCAATGAATAGCCAGGAGTAAGCGTCTTTTAATTTCATGGCTGCAGTCGCCCTCTGCAGTGATTTTGGAGCCCAAAAAAATAAAGTCTGACACTGTTTCCACTGTTTCCCCATCTTTTTGCCATGAAGTGATGGGACCAGATGCCATGATCTTTGTTTTCTGAATGTTGAGCTTTAAGCCAACTTTTCCACTCTCCTCTTTCACTTTCATCAAGAGGCTTTTTAGCTCCTCTTCACTTTCTGCCATAAGGGTGGTGTCATCTGCATATCTGAGCCTATTGATATTTCTCCCGGCAATCTTGATTCCAGCTTGTGCTTCTTCAGTCCAGCGTTTCTCGTGATGTACTCTGCATAGAAGTTAAATAAGCAGGGTGACAATATACAGCCTTGATGTACTCCTTTTCCTATTTGGAACCAGTCTGTTGTTCCATGTCCAGTTCTAACTGTTGCTTCCTGACCTGCATACAGGTTTCTCAAGAGGCAGGTTAGGTGGTCTGGTATTCTCATCTCTTTCAGAATTTTCCACAGTTTATTGTGATCCACACAGTCAAAGGCCTTGGCATAGTCAATAAAGCAGAAATAGAGTTTTTCTGGAACTTTCTTGCTTTTTCAATGATCCAGCGGATGTTGGCAACTTGATCTCTGGTTCCTCTGCCTTTTCTAAAACCAGCTTGAACATCAGGAAGTTCATGGTTCACATATTGCTGAAGCCTGGCTTGAAGAATTATTTTGTCCTAATTCTGTGATAATGCCATTGGTAATGTAATAGGGATTGCATTGAATCTGTAGATTCCATTGGGTAGTATGGTCATTTTAACAATATGGATTCTCCCATTTCAGGAACACGTATATCTTTCTGTTTATTTGTGTCATCTTCAGTTTCTTTCATTAGTGTCCTATAGTTTTCAGAGTAGAGATCTTTTGCCTTCTTAGGTAGGTTTATTCTAGGTATTTTATTCTTTTTAATGCAATAGTAAATGAAATTGTTTCCTTAATTGTTTCTGATATTTCCTTGTTAGTGTATAGCAATACAATAGATTTCTATATATTAATTTTGTACCTAGCAGCTTTATCACATTTATTGATGAGCTCTAGTAGTTTTCTCATAGTTTCTTTAGGGTTTTCTATGTGTAGCATCATGTTATATACAAATGGTGACAATTCTATTTTTTTGTAATTTGGATTCCTTTAAAAAAAAAAACAAAACAAAAAACAAAACCCTTATTTTTATTTATTTGGCTGCACTGGGTCTTAGTTGCAGAATGTGATATCTTTTGAATGGTAGCATGTAAACTCTTAGTTGTAGCACGTGGAATCTAGTTCCCTCACCAGGGACTGAACCGAGGCCCCTTGCATTGGGAGCACAGAGTCTCAGCCACTGGAACACCAGAGAAGTCCCTGGATTCCTTTTCTTTTTCTTCTCTGATTGCCATGACTAGGACATCCAAAACTATGTTGAATAAGAGTGGTGAGAATGAGCATCCTTGTCTTGTTCCTGATCTTAGAGGAAATATTTCACCTTTTACGTTGAGTATGAAGTTAGCTATGGCTTTGTCATATATGGCCTTTGTTATGGTTAGGTAAGTTCCCTCTATGCCCACTTTCTAAGGATTTTTTTTTAAATCATAAATGGATATTGAATTTTATAAAAAGTTTTTTCTGAATCTATTGATATGTTCATATGGTTTTTATCTTCAATTTGTTAATGTGGTATATCACATTGACTGATTTGTAGATATTGAAAACTCCTTGTATCTCTGGAATAAATCCTACTTTATTATGGAGTATGATCCTTTTAATGTGTTGTTGGAGTCAGTTTGCTGGTATCTTGTTGAGAATTTTTGCATCTATGTTCATTAGTGATATTGGCCTTAAATTTTCTTTTTTTGTGATCTTTCCTGGTGGCTCAGACAGTAAAGAATCTTTCTGCAGTGTCGGGGAACTGGGTTCAATCTCTGGGTCGGGAATATCCCTGGAAAAGGAAATGGCTACCCATTCCAGTATTCTTGCCTAGAGAATTCCATGGACAGAGGAGCTGAGTCGATCATGACTGAGCGACTAACACTATCACTTTTGTTTGGTTTTGGTATCAGGTTGATGGTGGCCTCATGGAATGAGTTGGAAGTGTTCTTTCTTCTGCAATTTTTGGGAATAGTTTCAGAAGGGTAGGTGTTAACTTTTCTCTGAATATGTCATGACATTCACTTGTGAAGCCATCTGGTCCTGGATTTTGGTTTGTTGGGCTTGTTTTGTTTTATATTGTTTTTGGCTGTGTCATACAGCTTGTGGGATCTTAGTGCCCTGACCAAGGATTGAACCCACACCCCCTGCATTGAAAGGCAACGTATTAACCACTGGACCACCAGGGAAGTCCCTAAAATACATTTTTTTAATCCATTCTCTCTCTCTTCTTCTAGAACCCCTATTATGTGTAGGTGGGCACATTTTGTATTATCTCATAGAGTTCATATGTTGCCTTTACTTTTTTCATTTGTCTTTCCACTGTTCTGATTGAATAATTTACTATTCTGTCTTCCAGATCACTTATTCTTCTGTCTCCTTTAGTCTGCTATTTATTGCTTCTAGATTGGTTTTTATTTCAGCAATGGAATTGTCTAATTTTGATTGTTCACCTTTATAGTTTCCATTAATAGTTCCTTGTTACAGTGATCTGCATTTCTATTGATATGTTTCTTAATTCCTTTAGCATTTTTATTACCTTCTCTTTTAACTCAAGGTCTGAAAGACTGATGAGGACTGTTTCATTATTCCTTCAGGGCATTTCTCTTGTTTTTTTTATTTGAAATAGTTTCTATGCTTTTTCATTTTACTTACCTTTTTCTGTCTCTCTGAATTTAGGAGAAACTGCTCTCCACTGTGGTGTTGAAGGGATGTTTTTATGTAGGGTTGGTGGCTCAGAGGTTAAAGCGTCTGCCTCCAGTGTGGGAGACCCGGGTTCAATCCCTGGGTCGGGAAGATACCCTGGAGAAGGAAATGGCAATCCACTCCAGTATTCTTGCCTGGAGAATCCCATGGACGGAGAAGCCTAGTAGGTTACAGTCCATGGGGTCGCAAAGAGTCGGACACGACTGAGCGACTACACCTTCACCTGTCCCTGCATAGACTCTGTCTCCAGTTCTTTGGTGGGAGGCTGATTTTGGTATGGATGCCCATATCTTTCCTCAGGCTGGACTGGTTGTTATCCCCTGGATAGAAAGTGTGGTTGGCTTGTAGCGTCTACAGCCTGTGCTGGATGTGAGGCAGGGCTTCTTCTCAGCTCCATGGCTGTGATCATGCTATTGGGAGTGGGATGCACTCCCCAGTTGTTTGAATAGAAGGCTTGAGGGTTGGGTTTGATCATGCTCTGTAGCCCTTGTGTGTGCACGCTGCCCCAAGGGAGGTGAATCCTGAAGCAAATAAGGTCTGTGAGGTCACAGAATACCTGTGTCTCACCTATGGAGACATCCATGCTCAGAAGCAGCCCAAATTCACGTCCCTTTCTCTGTTGTATTCATCCCAGATCTAGGGCAGGGCTGTGTTGTGCAGTGACTGGGGGTCAGGTGGTTGGGGCTGCAGGAGCTGCTTTGCCACCTGAGATCTGGGATGCCTCTATAGTGGTCTTCTCCCAGTCTTCTCTTTCTGCCCCAGATTAGTGCTGAGCTGTGGTGTGGAGTGGGTGGAGCCACTCCAGCACACCCAGTGTGCTCTTGCTGGGAAATAAATTGCTGCGTACTAGTATCTGCACCCTCTTATGATGCCACCAGGTATGCACACTGGCAGTATCTGCCCAGCTAGACCCATCACCCGCTGTGCGCAGCTGGGGTCTGCAGCGCCCCCAGATCACACCTCAGGCCCTCTGGTCTGTCTCTGCATGGCTAGACCAAGTCTCTGCCCAGATCTCACACCAGGCTGTGGTGTAGACTGAGGGGGCCAGGGCGTTTGCCTGCTGAGGTTGGGAAATGCGGTAAAGTGGCAGCCATCGCTTCCAGTGGCTCTCTTGGCCCTGCCTGTTAGTGAGCCAGCATACACACACCCCTTATGAGTAGAGCCCAGCCTTCTTCAGTCTGTCTGTCTCAGTGAATTTCCTAGCAGGCGAGGGGGTTTTTCTTGTCTGTGCAGGATCCCAGGAATGGGATGCCAGAATTGTGGCTTGACCTGCTTGCTCCTCAGAGTGAAGGTCCACCCATGTGGGCCTTCTCTTCCTTTCAGATCCCTCCCAGGGATGCAGGTCCCAACCTGATGCCTTTTTTTTTTTTTCACATCCTACCTTGCTTCCCAAATGTTGCTAGTACTAAAGAATCCACCTGCCAATGCAGGAGACTTAAAGAGATGTGAGTTTGATCCCTGGTCAGGAAGATCCACTGGAGGAGGGCATGGCAACCCACTCCATGCCTGGAGAATCCCATGGACAGAGGAGCCTTGTAGGCTACAGTTCATAGGGTTGCAAAGAGTTGGACATGACTGAAGCGACTTAGCACACTTGCTGTTACATGGAGCTGTTTGTTGCAGCTCTGGTTGTTTGTATAGAAGTCCTGCTGCCAGTTTCCAGCTAGTTTTCACTGAGAGTTGTTCTACGTGTAGATGTATCTTTGATGTGTTTTGGGGGGAGGGGAGCTCTCTGTCCTCTTATTCCACCATCATGATCCCCTCGGTTGCTGATTTCTTGAAGCCTGGTTTCCTTTTCTGTAAAATGAAGGCCTCGTGCTTACCTCATTAACTTTTTGAGAATTAAAAGGAATACTACACATGAAGCACTCAATACTGTCTAGGAATAAGTAAGTGATAACCTGGTGATTGCTATTGCTTGGGACTTCCCTCCGTGACTCATGTTGATGTATGGCAAAACCAATACAATATTGTAAAGTAAAAAAAATAATAATAATAAATTTTTAAAAATCTACCAAAAAAAAAAAAATACACTTGCAATGCATGAGCCACAGGAGATGAGAGTTTGATTCCTGGGTTGGGAAGATTCCCCAGAGGAGAGCATGGCAACCCACTCTAGTATTCTATTTTTTTTTTAATATTAATTCATTTATTTTAATTGGAGGCTAATTACTTTACAATATTGTAGTGGTTTCTGCCATATGTTGACATGAATCAGCCATCCACTCCAGTATATTCTTGCCTGGAAAAGTCCATGGGCAGAGGAGCCTGGCAGGCTAAAGTCCATAGGGTCACAAAGAGCTGGACATGATTGAAGCGACACTGCATGCACGCTATTGCTTGCACATCTCAGAGGCCTCTTCACTGCTATTTGAGCACTGATTTTGAGCACAGTTGTAGACTATGCTTATTTAACTTATATGCAGAGTACATCATGAGAAACGCCAGGCTGGTTGGAGCACAAGCTGGAATCAAGATTGCTGGGAGAAATATCAATAACCTGATATATGCAGATGACACCACCCTTATGGCAGAAAGTGAAGAAGAACTAAAGAGCCTCTTGATGAAAGTGAGGAGAGTGAAAAAGTTGGCTTAAAGCTCAACATTCAGAAAACTAAGATCATGGCATCTGGTCCCATCACTTCATGGCAAATAGATGGGGAAGCAATGGAGACAGTGACAGATTTTATTTTGGGGGGCTCCAAAATCACTGCAGATGGTGAAATTAAAAGACGCTTGCTCCTTGGGAGAAAGGTTACGACCAACCTAGGCAGTGTATTAAAAAGCAGAGACATTACTTTGCAAACAAGGTCCATCTAGTCAAGGCTATGGTTTTCCAGTGGTCATGTATGGATGTGTGAGTTGGACTATAAAGAAAGCTGAGCGCTGAAGAATTGATGCTTTTGAACTGTGGTGTTGGAGAAGACTCTTGAGAGTCCTTTGAACTGCAGGGAGATCCAACCAGTCCATTCTAAAGCAAATCAGTCCTGAATATTCATTGGAAGGACTGATGCTGGAGCTGAAACTCCAATACTTTGGCCACCTGATGTGAAGAGCTGACTCATTGGAAAAGACCCTGCTGCTGGGAAAGATTGAAGGCAGGAGGAGAAGGGGATGACAGAGGATGAGATGGTTGGATGGCATCACTGACTCAATGGACGTGAGTTCAAGTGAACTCCAGGAGTTGGTGATGGACAAGGGAGGCTTGGCCTGCTGCAGTGCATGGGATCGCAGAGTTGGATAAGATTGAGCAACTGAATTGAACTGTAGACTATGTTGTAGAATGTGTAGTCACAAATCATACAGTATTGTGTCATTGTTGTCTGTAGATTCAAAAATGTTTCTATAGATATCATTTTCACATTCCTTATGGAAATATTGATAAGAAGAGAATGGTTTATTATCTAGACTTAGGGGAAATGTGGGTTAAATTAATTTCAGATGACCAGCACAATTGCAGCCATTGACCCAGTGATATCAAGTTGAGAAGTGATGGAAATTGGGCTGATTAGGAATGAAGAGGCCAAATTTTATGCCTTCAAATTATAGGCTACTGAATTTGAAGAGAGAATGAATGCACCTATTTAGAGAAAAGAATATAGCTTCAACATCGCTAGTATGTTGGAAATAGTACAAGACAGTGAAATTTCTATATTCTCTTGTCTCTTTGTTTTAAGTGATTTAAAAGGTATCACTGGATCAGTGGTTGTGATTGTTTTGTTTGTTTTGGCTAGCTGGGTCTTCACTGGTGCACAGGTTTCTCTTGTTGCGAAGCACAGGCTCTAGAACGTGTGGGCTCAATAGGTGCAGTATGCAGGTTGCACAGGTTTTCTTGTTGCAAAGCACAGGCTCTAGAACATGTGGGCTCAATATGTGCAGTATGCAGGCTCAGTAGCTGCAGCCCATGGGCTTCTCTGGTTGTGGTGCATGGGCTCAGTTGTCCCACAGCATGTGGGATCTTAGTTCCCAGACCAGGGATTGAACCCACCATGTCCCCTGTGTTGGAAGGTGGATTTTCAACCACTGGACCACCAGGGAAATCCTCAGTGGTTGTGACTGTGCTGTTCGCCTGAAATTGGGTAACTGAGGAAGTAACTAGGTTCTGGAAATTGACAAATCATCTAAATTCAAGAAACTTAATTCTAAGTCACAATAACAATTTAATAATTTCTGCAGAGAAATATATGTTACTAAGATGTCTAGACTAGTTCAAGGTATTTATTTGTCTAAACGTATCTACTTGAGAAATCAAGTCTATATCTGAAGATTGCTTGTGATTTTAATGTCAAATTGTTTGATTTTTAAGTGATAGTAAAATCAATCATGAATATTCATTGTCACTTTAACGGTATACCTGACAAACGCATACTTACAGCAACAGGACAATCTTATTTGAACTTGGAGGAAATAACTTAGTTCCATTTTAAGGGGTGAATTCTAAAAATAGCTGATCTTATTTATGTCTTACTGGAGAATGACATTTTCTTATCCTGTCTACCAACTCTGGGTGATACACTGTTTGTATCTTCCCTGTGAACTGAAGATGGGAGGCAGAGCCCAAAGTTATTGTTTCTTTCCCTTGAAAACGGTTGTAGTGTCTGTGTTTACATGGTCCTTCCTCTTAGAGTATTTCCAGAGCTATCCAGACCCAGAAGGTGGTTTGTTCATAAGAGAGGAGAGCCTGTTGAGGTTATGGTGCTTGAAAACATGTTCAGCCTTCTTTTTGCATTCCGATTCTATTCACTGACATTGGAGCATACAGGGAACACAGGCATCTCATAGACTCTCACTGATGGTGAGGAATAGAGCTATGAGCTGCTCCAGAGTTAGATGATATCTGAATTTTCTAATTGTCTTCCAATTAAGAAATTACATTTCTTTACTGTGTTTTTCTACCTGGGAGTAGATATGTGCTAGATTTGTGGTCTTCCTTATACTGCTTTATTGTTTATTTCACAGACCCGTTGTTTATTGTATCAAGCGAGAAAGACCACAACCAGGCAAATATTCAGGCCACCGTGATTCGAAGCAAACTGGTAGGTCTTACTCATCTGCTAAGGCAGCCTAATGAACCTGAACCATCTAGTTTGGCTAACTGTGCTGATCAAATTTTCTAATCACCAAATCTCCACTGGATTTTATATTCTGCAGAAATTCCTTTGCGTGGTTACCAGGGGACAAGATGTTTTAATACTTGTGGCCCAATGTGAGGATTAACTAACTAATAGTGAATAAAGGACTCACGATAACCTAAATTATTTCAATGAGAAAAGTAATAGATGTCTGTGTTGAAAAAATTCCAGTAGTGCAAAAGCATATATGGTATAAAATAAATGCTACCTTAGACCTCTTCACATAATCACCCCTTGTCATCAGTTTCTTCAGTATCCTTCTAGAGATAGTCTGTACATATACTGATAGCCTATGCCATATAGACGGTTTTGTACCTTTCAAAAGTTTGCAGTAGTAAAATACTTTAGAAAATCTGGTATAATTTTGTCCTTTTTCCCTCTGCCCTCCTGTCTTAACATTAGAGAAGGGTTCCCAGGTTTAGAACCATGTTCAGCAGCATGTTCCATTATCCAAGATATTCTGTTTATTGGAGCAAGGCAGATCCTGTTCCATCATTCATCAGTCGGGACTGGAAGCGACATGAGCAAAGGGACAGAGAGGCCCTCCAGCAACTTGCTGCGTAAGTGTCATGTGGCTCCAGCTTCTATTCATGTGTTTGATGGTTACATTTTTCTTCTTAAAAAGTTTTGTTTGTTCATTCTGTATTATTTTAAAATGTGCAATTGTGATATTATACCTAGACCAGTTGAGCTCAAATTCTTTCTTAACCCCTTTGACCAAAACAGTCTGGTTTTGGGAGCACAGTTACAGGTTTTATTGGTTAGTATTAGGTTGGTACAAAAGTAATTGTGATTTCAGACTGTGAATTTTAAATCATTATAACGAGGCTCCAACACATCTTTATTAATCAAAATAGGAACCGTTACAGTCAACGCATCTTTGCCAATGAGAAATGAGTTGGTTTGTTCCTGTAGCATAAAAATACATGTTTCAGGATTTGATGAACTCTTGGAAAGCATTTTCTGCCTTCTGCTGGTTGTGGAAGCGTTTTCCTGGCAAAAAGTTGTCGAGATGCTTGAAGAAGTGGTAGTTGGTTGGAGAGAGGTCAGGTAAATATGGTAAATGATGTAAAACTTTGTAGCCCAATTTGTTCAACTTTTGGATTGCTGGTTGTGAAACTTGCAGTCAGGCACTGTGGAGAAGAATTGGGTCCATTCTGTTGACCAAAAGTGGCTGCAGACGTTGCAGTTTTTGGTGCAGTTCATTGATTTGCTGAGCATACTTCTCAGATATAATGGTTTTGCTGGGATTCAGAAAAATGTAGTGGATCAGACAGCAGACTACCCAAACAATGACCATGACCTTTTTTTGGTGCACGTTTGGTTTTGAGAGGTGTTTTTGGAGCTTCTTCTCTGTCCAACCACTGAGCTAGTTGTTGCCAGTTGTTTTATAAAATCCACTTTTTGTCACGTGTCATAATCCGATCGAGAAGTGGTTCAGTGTTGCATAGAATAAGACATGACATTTCAAAATTATGGTTTTTTTTCATTTGTAGTCAGTTCACGAGGCACTGTTATCAAGCTTTTTCACATTTTCAATTTGCTTCAAATGCCAAATAACCATAGAAAGGTTGATGTTGAGCTCTTAGGCAGCTTCTAATGTAGTTGTATGAGGATCAGTTTCGATGATGGCTCTCAATTGGTCATTGTCAACTTCAGATGACCAGCCACTATGCTCCTCATCTTCAAGGCTCTTGTCTCCTTTGCAAAACTTCTTTACTCACCACTGCACTATATGTTTGTTAGCAGTTTCTGGGCCAAATGATTGTTGATGTTGCTAGTTTCCTGCCCTGCTTTATGACCCATTTTGAACTTGAATAAGAAAATTGCTTGAATTTGCTTTTTATTTAACATCATTTCCATAGTCTAAAATAAATATAAAATAAATAGCAAGTGATCAGTCATTAGCAAAATAAAATATAAAGCAAGAAATGAGCATTAAAATGATGTATAACATAGCCACATTCCAGTATCAAATGGCAAAGTTCAACAGTGTGAAACCGCAGTTGCTTTTGCACCAACCTAATAGGTGTTCTCCAAAGGTTATAGTATATATTACATTATAACTTATCACCAAAGGTAGAGGTGACTGCATTTGTAATTTCTTTGATCCATCTTAGAAATTGCAAGTGTACTTTTCTGCCAGTATCCAAGTAGACTTTTTGGAGACCTGCAACCAAAGCACCTTCAGTGATAGGTCTGTCAAATTCCTTATTCGTTTAAAGAATATTTACAAGTTCATACATAGTAAATTTCTTTTAAAATGCTACCTTACAGCCTAGATATCAAAATTTGTTTTTTTTAATTTTGTAATTCTCATGCACTGTTAACTAAAAATGAGCATTTTTGTATGTGGAATTTCACAAATTTACTCATTTATTAGCTTTCAGTTCCTCTTGTTGGCTCCTGGTATCTTGGCTCAGGAAAAGTAATTACTGTAATCTGAGATGTAGGACAGTAAGACACGTGCTA
This sequence comes from Aepyceros melampus, assembly GCA_006408695.1. Classification (NCBI taxonomy): domain Eukaryota; kingdom Metazoa; phylum Chordata; class Mammalia; order Artiodactyla; family Bovidae; genus Aepyceros; species Aepyceros melampus. The sequence goes on from SJXQ01009717.1 coordinate 81,805, forward strand.
TAGAAGACTTTGCTGTCAGTCTCAGGTGTATCTGTGTATCTCCTACTTTATAGACATATAAATATGAAACAAGGGCTTCCCAGGTGGTGCTAGTGGTAAAGAATCTGTCTGTCAGTGCAGGAGATGCAAGAGACATGGGTTCGATCCCTGGAGTAGAAAGTGGCAACCACTTCAGTATTCTTGCCTGGAAAACTCCATGGACAGAGGAGACTGGTGGGCTATAGTCCATGGGATCACAAAGAGTCAGACACGATTTAGCAACTGAGAATGAATATGAAATAAAAATTATATTTGGAAATAATACGTTCGACTTGATAATGTTTTCCTGCTTCGTTTTAGAATTGATGCTTCTTTTCAGATGCCTAAAGAAGTTTATGAAGATCCTGATGTTACTGGAAAGAATCGCTATAAATATTTTGAAAGGTAGGAAATAATTACTAATGAATATGAGCCCTAATATTATTAGAAACCTCTTTGTAATAATGATAGCAGCTCTCATGGTATCATTGAACAATGATACCATGCAATACGCCAGGTATCACTTTATAAGTGCTTTACATATATAACATCGATTTTCAGAACAAAAATATAGGATAGGATATATTATCCCCATTTTACCAGTTAGGAAGCTGAGACCAAAAGAGAAGTAAATTGCTCAAGGCTACTTTATTATGAATTAGCAAGTGTAGAGCTGGGATTCCAACTAAGTCTGCCTGATCTTAGAGATACTAACTGCAAATAAGAATGTATCTTTGAGAACAAAATGAAGTCATCAAATGAGGTGAGATAGAGCAAAGACACATGACAGCGAAAGTGCAGGGAAAAGTGTTAAAAGAGGGCAGATAGGTGACATTTGCTGTCTTTGTGTGAATGTTACCAAAACCAACATGGTCAAAAGATTCACCTTGTTTCATTCGTGATGAATACACACATGTGATAATCGTACACTCAGATTAGAAAAAAATAAGATGTAGATTTCCCTCTAGGTCCTATCTGAGTGAGCAAAATAGCTAACTCGGATGTATAACTTGATGTCATACCTACATAAGTTCATTTGAGAAGGTAAATTTGTAATGCACATTATTTATGAACAACCTCCTTATGGATGTTTTATGATGCTGAGTTTTTCAGAGGAATGAAATTTTTTACATAGTATACTCAGTTCCTAGACTTTCAGTGCAGGGGGCAGTCTAAAGTAAATCACTGGAAATTTCAGAATATCTCAGGGAACTTGAGAAGTTGCTGGGAACTAATGACCAGCTGAAGCCTAAGTATAGGGCACTGTTTCTCAGGTGTGACTTGTTTCCTATCTGCAGCAAACACATGGGGATGTTTATACAAATGCAGATTAATTGGCTCTACCTTGTATCCACTGAGTCTGCTGGGCTAGACCTGTGGATTTGGATTTGAATTTTAAACAAAAATCTTCCCACTCCCACCCACTCCAGCGTTCTTGCCTGGAGAATCCCAGGGACGGGGGAGTCTGGTAGGTGCCATCTCTGGGGTCACACAGAGTCGGACATGACTGAAGCGACTTAGCAGCAGCAGCACCAGCTTCCCACTCCCCAGTGATTTTGTGTGTGCCGAAGTGTGAGAATTGCTGATACACAAAGCATTCAAACTCACTGATTTTAAGGGACAAATATTGGCAGTGGCAGGAAACTTAACAAACACACAAGGCAGAAGTCCCATGTTTGTGTTTTCCTTTCTTCCCCAGGCCTTTCCTTCCATTTTATCAGCAGATGCCATTCAATGTTGTTTTTGCATCAACCAGGTAAGTAACCGTTATTTTAAAACTTTTTTCCAGTTTATTTTATTTATTATTTGCTTCCATATTTGTTTCTAGAAGATAGTTCTCTGAATCATTATTTTTAAAGAATGGATCATAAACCATGAGAACATTTTCTAGTGGTCATTAGCAGCATTTTAAAAAACAAAATAGAAAATAACCAAGAGCTTCAGATGTATTGAGGGTAGTTGTGTTTTTGCTTATAACTTTTGATTTAAATAGATAAATGTATATGTTCATAGATATATAATGGTTAGGGTATATAGTGTATTTTTTATTATGAGTTATGGTAAAAATGAAAGTTGAAAGTGCTCTAAATGTTCTCTTTTGCTTCTCTGAAATGTACTTATTTGACAACAGTTCTTCAACATTTGATCAAGAAAACCAGTGAAAATATTTTTAATAGTAGAATTTATAATTTAATCATCTAATGGACACAAGGCAGTATGCTATACAAAGATATATCCAACATGGTGTCTGTCCCACAAAGGAATGTGAACCAAGGTGAAAAGAAAGTAAAGGACAAGAGCTGAATCTGGGATTATTGTGTAGTTCCCGGGTCTTTTGTTTAGGGCAAGATAGCAGGTTTGGTAAAGTGTCCCATTAAAAAACTAATTTTTGCTATACTCCTTCCCATGTCAATATAACTTAATGTTTCTATAAGAGAAGAAAATCCAAGGTATTCATGAAATGAATGAGAAGATAAACATTTTTTAAGGCCTAAGATTTCTGAATAGAAAGTTAAATAGGTCTGGATTTTCAAACATGCATTTAAAAGCTATGGTTACTCTTAATGATACAGCATCTTATAAATAGGATATATGTTATCAAAGATCTGTAATCCTCAATATAAGTGCCAATTATGATTCCAGTTTCTCCTCAAATTTTTTAAGACTATGTATGGATTCCTTTTGCTCTTATATGGATGTAGGGAAGATGCTTTGCTTATTGTAGCAATATTTTGGGGGATCAGTCTCCTAAAGCAAAGGAAATAAAAGCAAAAATAAATAGAACATAATTAAAAGCTTTTGCACAGTAAGGGAAACCATTGACAGTATGAAAAGATAGCCCACTGAATGGGAGAAAATATTGGCAAATGATATGACCCATAAAAGGTTAAAATCCAAAATATATAAACAGCTTATACAATTCAACATAAAAAAATCCAAAACAACCCAATTAAAAAAGGTACAGAAGACCTGAATAGATATTTCTCCAAAGAGGACATGCAGATGGCCAATAGACACATGAGAAGATGTTCAACATTGCTAATCCATCAAAACCATAAGGAGATGTTACTTCATACCTGTCAGAATGGCTGTCTTCAAAAAGAACATGAATAACAAATGTTGGCAAGGATGCGGAGAAAAGGGAATCTTCATCTGCTGTTGGTTGGTATGTAAATTGGTAGAGTTACTGTGGAAAATAGTATGGTGGTTTCTCAAAAAACTAAAAATAGAACAAACATATAATCCAGCAATTCCACTCCTGGGTATATATCTGAAAAAAATACCCACTATTTTGAAAAGATACATGCACCCCCATGTTCATAGCAGCATTATTGACCATTGCCAAAATATGGAAGCAACTCCATGTCCATCAACAAATGAATGGATAAATAAAATGTGGCTTATATACGCAGTGGACTATTAGCCATAAAAAAGAATGAAAAATTTCCACTTGAAACAACATGGATGATTTAGAAAATATGCTAAGTGAAGTTAGCAAAAGATGAATGCTGTATGCTATTACTTATTTGTGGAGTCTAAAAAATACAACAAACTAGTGAATGTAACAAAAAAGAAATAGACTTGCAGATTTAGGGTACAAATCTGGGTGGTTAGCAGTGGGGAAAGGGAAAAAGGGAAGGACAATATAGGAATAGGGGATTAAGAGATAAAAACTATAATATATATTATATAAAGTAATCTACAAGGATATATTGTACAACACAAGAAATATAGCCAATATTTTATAACTATAAATGGAATATAACATTTAAAAATTGTGAAATACTATATTGTATTTGTTGTTGTTCCACTGCTAAGTTGTGTCCAGCTCTTTGTAACACCATGGGCTATAGCACGCCAGGCTTCACTGTCCCTTCACTATCTCCTTGAGTTTGCTGAAACACATGTTCATTGAGTCAATGATGCCATCCAACCATCTCATCCTCTGTCACTCCTCCTCCTGCCCTCTGTCTGTAAATTCTTGGTTCACGTGCTGGTGAGGCCTAGCTTGAAGGATTTTGAGCATAATCTTGCTAGCATGTGAAATGAGTGCAATTATACGATAATTTGAACATTCTTTGGCATTGCTCTTCTCTTTGGGATTGGAATGGAAACTGACCTTTTCCAGTCCTGTGGCCCCTGCTGAGTTTTCCAGATTTACCAGCGTATTGAGTGAAGCACTGTTAAAGTGCTGCTAAAGCATCATCCTTTAGGATTCGAAGTAACTCAGCTAGAATTCCATCACCTCTACTAGCTTTATTTGTAGTGATGCTTCCTAAGGTCTGCTTGACTTCACACTCCAGGATGTCTGGCTCTAGGTGAGTGACCACACAATTGTGGTTATCCAGGGTATTAAGACCTTTTTTGTACAGTTTTTCTGTGTTTCTTGCCACCTCTTCTTAATGTCTTCTGCTTCTGTTAGGTCCTTGCCGTTTCTGTCTTATATTGTACCCATCTTTGCAAGAGATGGTCCCTTGGTATCTCCATCTTGAAGAGGTCTCTAGTCTTTCTCTTTCTGTTGTTTGCCTCTGTTTCTTTTCATTGTTCATTTAAGAAGGCTTTTTTCTCCTTACTATTCTCTGGAACTTTGCAGTCAGTTGGGTATATCTTTCCCTTTCTCCTTTGCCTTTCGCTGCTCTTTTCCCAGATATTTGTATGGCCTCTTCAGACAATCACTTTGCCTTCTTGCATATCTTTTTCTTGGGGATAGTTCTGGTCACCACCTTCTATAAACAATGTTCTGAACCTCCATCCATACTTCCTCAGGCACTCTTGTCCACCAGATCTAATCCCTTGAATCTATTTGTCACCTCCACTGTATAATCATAAGGGATTTGATTTAGGTCATACCTGAATGGCCTAGTAGTTTTCCCTGCTTTCTTCAATTTGAGTCCAAATTTTGCAATAAGGAGCTGATGATCTTAGTCACAATCAACTCCAGATTTTGTTTTGCTGACTGTTTAAAGCTTCTCCTTCTTTGGCTGCAAAAAATATAATCAATCTGATTTTGGTATTGACCATCTGGTGATGGTCATGTGTAGAGTCATTTCTTGTGTTGTTGAAAGAGGATGTTTGTTATGACCAATGTGTTCTTTTGGCAAAGCTCTGTTAGCCTTTGTCCTACTTCATTTTGTATTCCAAGGCCAAACTTGCCTGTTACTCTAAGTATCTCTTGGCTTCCTATTTTTGCATTCCAGTCCTTGTGATGAAAAGGACATCTTTTTTTGGTGTTAGTTCTAGAAGGACTTGTAGGTCTTCATAAAACTGTTCAACTTCATCTTCTTCACCATTAGTGGTTGGGGCATAGACTTGGATTACTATAATACCGAATGGTTTGCCTTAGAAATGAACCAAGATCATTCTGTAATTTTTGAGATTACCCCCAAGTACTCCATTTCAGATTCTTTGTTGACTATGAGGGCTACTCCATTCCTTCTAAGGGACTCTTGCCCACCTATAACATGTTATATATCAACTATATTTCAGTAAAAATGTTAAAAAAAAAAAAGAAAAGAAATGGATAGAGGAAAATATAGCATGCTAACACTAAAAGAAAGCAACAGTAGCTATAGTAATTTCAGACAGAGCAGACTTCAAGGAGGATTATCAGGGATAAAGAGAGGCATTATGTAATGAAAAAGAGGTCAGTTCTCCAAGAAGACATAATAATCCTTAATGTATATATACCTAATGACAGAGTGTCAAACTGCATGTGACAAAAACTAATAGAATTACAAAGTAAATGAATTCACTATCACAGTGGGGGGCTTCAGTACCCTCATGTAGAAAGTGGATACATCTAACAGGCAGAAAGTCAGTAAGGCGCTAGCATACCATTTATCAGCTGGATATAATTGGTATCTATAGACTACTTATTCAACAACAGTAGAGTTTACATTCTTATGAAGCTCACACAGAACATTCACCAAGATAAACCACATTCTGGACCATTAAACATACTTTAATAAATGTAAAAAATACAGAAGTTATACAATGTCTTCTCTCAGATCATAGTGGTATTAAACTAGAAATTAAGAACAGATAGAAAACTGAAAACCCCCAAATTTGCAGATATTAATACATTTCTAAATAGCATGGGTTAAAGCAGACGTTTCAAGAGAAATTTTAAAATATTTTAAACTTAATGAAAATTACAATGTAAATTATGAAAACTTGTGGAATGAAATGAAAGCAGTACTTAGTGGGAAATTTATAGCATTGAATACATATATTAGAAAAGAAGACAGATCTAAATCAATCATATAAGCTTCCACCTTGAGAAACTAGAAAAAGAAGAGCAAATTACATCCAAAACAAGCAGAAGAAAATAAATAATAAGAAATCAATAGACTTGACCAAAGAAATTGATAGAAAAAGTAAATGAAACCACAGAATTCTTTGAAAAGCTCACAAAAAGACTTAACTAAAGAAAAAGAGAGAGGACACAAATTACTAACATCAGAAATGAAAAAGGGTCACTACAGATCCTATGGCATTAAAAAGATAATAAAGGAATATTGTGAATAACTCTTCGCCTACAATAGAGCTGATAATGTAGATGAAAAGGACTAATTACTTGAAATACAACTTGCCAGAACTCAGAAGAAATAGGAAATCTGAATAGGCCTTAATCTATTAAACTTCTTTGAAGCAATAATTAATAGCTTTCTAAAGCATTAAGTACCAGGCCTAGATGGGGTCTCTGGTGATTCTACCAAACATTCAAGGAAGAAATTATACCATTCTCTACAATCTGTTTCAGGTAGTAGAAGCTCACTCATTCTGTAAGGCCAGCATTACCCTAATACCAAAATCAGACAAAGACATTAAGAAAAAAAGAAAGAAAGATAGTGCTAAGTCATGTATCTCTCTTGAGATCCCATGAACTATAGCCTGCCAGGCTCATCTGTCCATGGGATTCTCCAGGCAAGAATACTGGAGTGAGTTGCCATAAAGAAAACTACAAACCAACATTCCTCATAAATGTAGGCATGGAAATCCTCAACAAAATATTAGCAAATCAAATCCAACAATGTATAATAAGAGTTATACACCACATCCAAGTGGAATTTATCCCAGGCATGCAAGGTGGTACTGCATTTTAAAATCAGTTAATGTAATGGATCATGTCAATAGACTGAAAAAGAAAGATCACATGATCATATTAATAGAGGCAGAAAAACTATTTGGCAGTACCCAATACCCTTCATGACAAAAACTCTCAGTTAACTAGATTTAGAGAGGAACATCTTCAACCTCATGAAGAATGTGAACTAAAAACCTACCTCATACTTAATGGTTATTCTGCCATTTTTCTAGATTTTTCAGTTGCACATCAAATCTGGGGCTGATCACTCCACACTTACTTAGCCTGCCTATGAGGTTCACGACAGTTTCCCCAGCCCTGTGATCAGCACTGATTTCAAACTCGCCAGTGCAACCATGCTTCTCATCACAGTTAGAAACCTGGCGATGACTTGGAGCACGGCCTAATTAGGACCTGGCATTTGCCTCTCTTTTCGGCATTGTTGATCCTCTTGAGAGTGTCAGCCAGGACATTCATGTGCACCATTCTGGCAGCATGGAAAGGTGGCGGAAAGAGCAGTGATAAAACTTTCAGCAGGTGGCATGTTCATCTTTGTAGAAAATCAGAATGAATTGACTTAAAAAAAATAAGTGGGGTTAATAAGTGAATAAGTGATTATAGCAAGGTTGTAGGATACAAGGTTAGTATACAAAAGTCAGCTGCTTTCCTATATACCTATATAGAACAAGTGGAATTTGAAATATAAAACACAGTGCCATTTAAATTGGAGAAGGCAATGGCACCCCACTCCAGTACTTTTGCCTGGAAAATCCCATGGGCGGAGGAGCCTGCTAGGCTGCAGTCCATGGGGTCGCTAAGAGTCGGACACGACTAAGCGACTTCACTTTTACTTCTCACTTTCATGCATTGGAGAAGGAAATGGCAACCCACTCCAGTGTTCTTGCCTGGAGAATCCCAGGGACGGGGGAGCCTGGTGGGCTACCATCTATGGGGTCGCACAGAGTTGGACACGACTGAAGTGACTTAGCAGCAGCAGCCATTTAAATTAGCATCAACAAAAGAAACACTTAAGTATAAATTTAATAAAATACAAGATCTATTTAAGGAAAACTGTAACACTTCAGTGGGAGAAATCAAAGAAGAACTATAAATAAGTGGAGAAATATTCCATGGTTGTCGATGGGAAGATTCAGTGGTGTCAGTATGTCAGGTCTTCCCAGTTTGAAGTATAGAGTCCATGTAATCTTAAGAGTCGGACACGACTAAGCGACTTCACTTTTACTTCTCACTTTCATGCATTGGAGAAGGAAATGGCAACCCACTCCAGTGTTCTTGCCTGGAGAATCCCAGGGACGGGGGAGCCTGGTGGGCTACCATCTATGGGGTCGCACAGAGTTGGACACGACTGAAGTGACTTAGCAGCAGCAGCCATTTAAATTAGCATCAACAAAAGAAACACTTAAGTATAAATTTAATAAAATACAAGATCTATTTAAGGAAAACTGTAACACTTCAGTGGGAGAAATCAAAGAAGAACTATAAATAAGTGGAGAAATATTCCATGGTTGTCGATGGGAAGATTCAGTGGTGTCAGTATGTCAGGTCTTCCCAGTTTGAAGTATAGAGTCCATGTAATCTCAACCAAAATTCCTGCAGGTTATTTTGTGGATATTCTAAAGCTTACCTGAAGAAGCAAAAAACCTGAGAATAAGCAGCAGAGTATTAGAGAAGGACAGAGTTGGAGGACTGGCACAACATGACTTCAAGCTATTATAGTCAAGAAAGTGTGGTGTTGGCCTTCTCTGGTAGCTCAGTGGTAAAGCATTCACCTGCCAGTACAGGGTTCGATCACTGGTTCTGGGACAATCTCGCATGCCATGGAGCAACTAAACTCGTCTACCACAACTATTGAGTCTGTGATCTAGAACCTGGGAGCCACAGCTACTGAAGCCCTTGGGCCCTAGAGTCCATGCTCCTCAACAGGAGAAGCCACTGCAAGGCAAGTCTGCACAACGACTCGAGAGTAGCCCCTGCTTGCCACAACTAGAGAAAAGCCCACCTAGCAACAAAGATCCTGCACAGCCAAAAGTAAATAAATAAATTAAAAAAAAAAACTGTGATGTTATGGAAAGAATAGACGAAATAGAATAGAGAGCCCAGAGATAGACCCACATCCTTATAATCAGCTAATCTTTGACGGAAGAGGAGTTGGTTCGATAGCATCACTGACTCAATGGACATGAATTTGAGCAAAGTCCAGGAGGTAGTGAAGGACAAGGAAGCCTGGTGTGCTGCAGTCTATGGGGTCGCAAAGAGCTGGACACGACTTAGTGACTGAATAACAATCTTTGGCAAAAAGAGCAAAGACAGTCTTTTTAACAAATGATGTTGGAACAACTGGACATGTACATTCAAAAAAAATGAATTTAGACACAACTCTTACACCCTTCAAAAATTAACTTAAAATGGATCACAGACCTCAGTGTAGAATACAAAAAAATATAAAACTCTTAGATTACATGGGAAAAACCTAGATGGTCTTGGGTATGGTGATGACTTTTTAGATACAACATCAAAATCACGATCCATTAAAGAAATAATGGGTAATTTGGACTTCATTAAAAAAAGGTCAAAGACCTTAACAGACACCTCACCAAAGAAGATATACAAATGGCAAATAAGTGGAAATGCACATTAAAACAATATACCACTATACAACTGTTAGAATGGCCAGAATCTGGAACACTAATACCACCAAATATTGAGCAACAGGAATTTTCATTTTTGATGCAAAATGCTGTAGTCACTTCAGAAGACAGGTTGTCAGTTTCTTACAACACTATGCATACTCTATACAATATGATATTATCTTCTGTTCTGAACAATGCACTTCATGGAAATGAGACATCTGTAACTGACTATGTGGATTGAACTTTAATCCCTATGCACTCAAGACACATTTATTGAATGAATAAAAATTACTAATACTATTATTAACTCATCTGTAGAAATGTTAGTGATTCTAACCTGAATCATGAATGTTAATGTATTGATACACCAAAATAAAATTTGTCTAAGACTCTTTAAAAAAAGACTATACACATACTCTTAACATATGATTCGGCAGTCCTACTCCTTGGTATTTACCTGAAGGGGTTGAAAACTTGTATCTACACAAAAGCCTGCACACAAATGTTTATAGCAGCTTTATTCATAGTTGCTGAGTCATGGAAGCAACCAAAATGACCTTCAGCAGGTGAATGGATAAGTAAACCATGGTACATTGAGACAACAAAATATTATTCAGCACTAAAAAGAAATGAGCTATCAAGTCATGAAAAGACATGGAGGAACCTTAAATGCATATTGTTAAGAGAAAGAAGCTATTCTGAAAGGGCTGCATATGTATGATTCCAACCATATGACATTCTGGAAAAGATAAAACTATGGAGGTGATAAAAAGAATATTGGTTCCAGGGGGCTGGGGAGAATGGGGAAAGGATGAATAGGAGCACAGAGGATTTAAAGGGAGGGCAAATATTCTATATGTTACTATGTGGTGGATACAGATTATTATATATGTCTATATTGACATGTAGACCATCCCCACGGAAAAGAAATGCAAAAAAGCAAAATGGCTGTCTGGGCAGGCCTTACAAATAGCTGTGAAAAGAAGAGAGGCGAAAAGCAAAGGAGAAAAGGAAAGATATAAGCATCTGAATGCAGAGTTCCAAAGAATAGCAAGAGATAAGAAAGCCTTCTTCAGTGATCAATGCAAAGAAATAGAGGAAAAGAACAGAATGGGAAAGACTAGAGATCTCTTCAAGAAAATCAGAGATACCAAGGGACCATTTCATGCAAAGATGGGCTCGATAAAGGACAGAAATGGTCTGGACCTAACAGAAGCAGAAGATATTAAGAGGTGGCAAGAATACACAGAAGAACTGTACAAAAAAGATCTTCACGACCCAGATAATCATGATGATGTGATCACTAATCTAGAGCCAGACATCTTGGAATGTGAAGGCAAGTGGGCCTTAGAAAGCATGACTATGAACAAAGCTAGTGGAAGTGATGGAATTCCAGTGGAGCTGTTTCAAATCCTGAGAGATGATGCTGTGAAAGTGGTGCACTCAATATGCCAGCAAATCTGGAAAACTCAGCAGTGGCCACAGGACTGGAAAAGGTCAGTTTTCATTCCAATCCCAAAGAAAGGCAGTGCCAAAGAATGCTCAAACTACTGCACAATTGCACTCATCTCACAGGCTAGTAAAGTAATGCTCAAAATTCTCCAAGCCAGGCTTCAGCAATACGTGAACCGTGAACTCTCTGATGTTCAAGCTGGATTTAGAAAAGGCAGAGGAACCAGAGATCAAATTGCCAACATCCGCTGGATCATGGAAAAAGCAAGAGAGTTCCAGAAAAACATCTATTTCTGCTTTATTGACTATGCCAAAGCCTTTGACTGTGTNAAGGCAAAGGGTTCCCTGAAGTCTGTGGACTCCACTGCCCTGATGGACTTCATCCCCAGCTGGGATGTGGGCAGGATCTGAGCCCCTTTGATGAAGCCACGGCAGCACTGGGCTCAGAAGTCTCCTGATGGTGTCTCAAACTCTGACACTGTGTTTTACAAAGGAACAAGGGAATGAAGCTGGACCTCTGAGGGCCAGTCCATCTGGCTCTGAGTTGCTTCCAAAAGAGCACCATCACCTGCATAGGTTTGGCTATGACCCCTTGCCTTTCCTCTTCCTCCTAGTGATGATTACAGTGACATTTCCAGCCTGAACCAACCTCTCCCAGGCCAGATGCATCTGTCCATCCACTGCCTTCTCATCTCACCCTGGGGGCTAACAGGCCTCTCGAAAGACTTCAATCCTGCTGCTCCCCATGCCCAGGAGGCAACTCCACCTTCCCAGACTGCTGAACCCAGACACCTGGTATAACCAAGCAGGAGCCATGGGGCCTCCCCAGGACACATTCCGCTGTCTCTTCCTCTGCTGTAGCTCCTCTCTGAAGTATGGAGATAACAGTATGTGGTGCACGCTCCCTGAGTTGTTTTACAAATGCTAAAACCCACACTAAATGGAAGAAGTTAAGCTGATGAGCTCAGGTTACTTGATGGGCATGAACATGTAGCCCCCAGAGCTTCCAGTGCCTGATAATTTGTGAGGTTAGCCACCAGTTACCTCACCAGCCAGAGAACCATGCACCAGCAGATCACATAATCTGTGTCCCACTTCCTAGCATGGCCTGTGCAGTTGCTTTGCTGAAACCCTCCAAGGAGTTCCGGGTTTAGAGAATAAGCCACCTGTTCTCTCTGTATTGATACTTTTGCAATTATTGCTTCACTTTCCTTCACCACAACCTGGCATCAGTAGACTGGCTTTACTGAACTCAGGCATGTGGACCCAAGTTCGGTTCAGTAACACGCAGGCCTCCCAGGCTCCCACTTCCTTGTGCCCCAGTGACTGTCAGCACTTCCTCCAGAGTCCATGGCCAGTCCCCACACTAATTCTCCTCTACCCCTAATCTCATGGTTACTTGTTACATTATGGTATTGATGATATAAGGAGTTCCGGGTTTAGAGAATAAGCCACCTGTTCTCTCTGTATTGATACTTTTGCAATTATTGCTTCACTTTCCTTCACCACAACCTGGCATCAGTAGACTGGCTTTACTGAACTCAGGCATGTGGACCCAAGTTCGGTTCAGTAACACGCAGGCCTCCCAGGCTCCCACTTCCTTGTGCCCCAGTGACTGTCAGCACTTCCTCCAGAGTCCATGGCCAGTCCCCACACTAATTCTCCTCTACCCCTAATCTCATGGTTACTTGTTACATTATGGTATTGATGATATACAGAAGAGCCAGCTATGCAAGGTAGATACTTCTGGACTTGACACTGGGCCCCTTTCCATGGGTAGGATGGAGTGACTGTTCTCCTGGGCCCGATGGTGGAAGAGCTCACCTTCTGGTGAAGCCAGGCCTTGATTCTTTTCCAGTGATTCCATGTCCTCATTCTCCCCAGACCCCCAGCCACACGGCTGCTGTCTCTGCTAGTCTCATATAGACTTGGTACTCTCCTAAAAAGAGCGTGATTTTATACACAGATAATGCAATTCCCAGGTGGCTCTGATGGTAAAGAATCTGCCTGCAATGCAGGAGACTTGAGTTTGATCTCTGGATTGGGAAGATCCCCTGGAGAAGGGAATAGCTACCCACTCCAGTATTCTGGCCTGGAAAATTCCACGGACAGAGGAGCCTGGCAGGTTATAGCCCATGGGGTCACACAGAGTCAGGCACAACTGAGAGATTTTCACTTTCAATGGGTTGAATGGTGGCCCCAAAAGAAGTGTCCCCCCAGAAGTGTGAACAAGACCATATCTGGGAATAGGATCTTTGTGGTATGCCACTCCAGTACTCTTGCCTGGAAAATCCCATGGACAGAGGACCCTGGTAGGCTGCATTTCATGGGGTCGCTAAGAGTTGATCATGACTGAGGGACTTCCCTTTCACTTTTCACTTTAATCCATTGGAGAACGAAATGGTAACTGACTCCACTGTTCTTCCCTGAAGAATCCCAGGGATGGGAGAGCTTGGTGGGCTTACGTCTATGGGGTCACACAGAGTTGGAACCGACTGAAGTGACTTAGCAGCAGCAGCCTGTCAGGCTTCCCGTTGACTTGACACAGGGATCTGTGGCTTTCCCTCAAGGTGCCACAGGGCTGTCACACGTGCCACCATGGTGTGAGTTGATCCTCGGGGTGACAGTCGAGGCAGTGCAGGGAAATCAGGTTCATCTGGAGTGGACTTAGGCTTCTGGGTGTCTTTTGCCTGGTGGCACGACCCTTGAAGTTCCTCTCGACTGTCCTGTTGAGAGCACCTCCTCCTGAGATGAGACGGGAACGCCGGGATCAGTTCATGACAAAGCAGGGAAAGGAACCCTCATCTCGACCTGAGGAGGGGACAACAGGGATCCTCTTGAGTTGTGGTGTGACCCTCAGGGTTCCTTTCGAGTGGAGACGTGTGTGTCGGGGAACTTCTTGAGTCGCAGCAAGGGAGTGAAGGACCCTTTCTAGGTCCAAGAGGGAACATATGATTTCTCTCGACATGCCGCAGTGGAAAAGGGCCTCATCGCGCCTGGAAGGGAGAACCTCCTGGTGTTTCTTGAGTTGCGGCAGGTCCCTCTCAAGTTACGACAGGGACCTCAGGGACCCACTGGTGTGGTCTCAGGAGAGGCCAGTCTCCGTGCAAATGGCGAGGGGCCTCTCGGGATTTCTCTCCAGTCGGTGCCGGGTCCTAAGTCCTGGTCTGGAGCTGCGGCCGGACCCTGAGTTTTCCTTGAAAGTGCTGATATGGGTCTTGGGTCCCTCTGGAGTGTCCAGAGTGAGTCAGGCCTCGTCTTGAGTGGAGATATGCACACCTGCTTTCCTCCTGAGCTGTAGCAGCACTGTCAGGCTTCCTGTCTAGTTGGCCCAGGGATTTGTGGCTTTCCCTCAAGGTGCCACCAGGGCTGTCACACGTGCCACCATGTGGTAACTCGATCCTCGGGTGACAGTTGAGGCAGTGCACGGAAATCAGGTTCATCTGTAGTTTACTGAGTCTTCTGGGGGTCTTTTGGCCTGGTGGCATGACCCCTGGATTTCCTCTCGACTATCCTGTTGACAGCACCTCCTCCTGACATTCGACGGGAAAGCCGGGAATACTTTTCCGACAAAGCAGGGAAAGGAACCCTCCTGTTCGGGTGCCACCTGCCAGGGTCCAGCCCCGGTGGATCCAGGGTGATTCGAAGGTGGAAACGGAGTCGGCGAGAAAACACTTTTAGGAATATAAGATTAGATTAGGAAATAATAGTATAGTAGGAAAATTTAGATGGAGAAAAGAAGGCTGAATAACTTGATTTATGTGGAATACCAATCACCACCTATGTAGGCCACAGGTGTCTTTCCATTCTCCTGAAGGAGAGGAGGCACTGAGGCCTCCCCGGTCCGATCTTAGAAGCCCAGGCATAATTAGAGGCTTGGTGAGTACCCACTCCCCAGATGGGAATTCAGCCAGAAGGGGAAAGAAAGAACGACACGGGGGGAATCAGCCTTTCCAGAAACTGATCCCCTTTTCTTTATTTTCAGGTTTGCTTATATACATTTTTTACACATAGGGATGAATACAGAGTCACATGGGAGTCAGCAGTCCTGACCTTTATCAAAATCAGGTGCTTTACATAAAAAAAAAAAAAGGTCTTAGGGGTTTTACATCATCTTCTGGCCATGAGGCCTGCTTACACTTTATGACCCTTTCTTTCTGATAACCAAAAAACTTACTTTTTCCAATGGTGTTTTTTCTTAAACCAGGCATCACCCTCAAATAAAGTTGCATTCCTATAGGGTGAGGGTGTAGTGAGTTACAATCAATGGGAATTCAGCCAGAAATACGGAGGATGAGAAAGAACGACATGGGGGAATCAGTCTTTCCGGAAACTGATCCGTTTTCTTTATTTTCAGGTTTGCTTATATACCTTTTGTTACACATAGGGATGAATACAAAGTCACGCAGGGGTCAGCAGTCCTGACCTTTATCAAAGTCAGGTGCTTTACATAAAAAAGAGGTCTTAGGGGTTTTACATCATCTTCTGGCCATGAGGCCTGCTGACACTTTATGACCCTCTCTTTCTGATAACCAAAAAACTTATTTTTTCCAAGGCTGTTTTTTCTTAAACCAGGCACCACCCTCAAATAAAGTTGCATTCCTATAGGGTGAGGGTGTAGTGAGTTACAATCAAGAAAGGAATTTATTTAACTCAAGGTTAACATCATTAATCTTAAAGGTTAATACTTATTTCTCTTATATGCTAGTTATATTCATTATAAGGGCAGGGAATATGGAGATTTAACAGCAAAACATCAGCCTAACAAATGAAATCCTTTCGCCAATACAATTCCTAATCAACCCACTATACTAATAAATTCTAACTTCCCAAAAAAATCTGCCTTTAGTAAGTCTAAAACATCTCGTGCCTCTTGCTGTTGGGAGGCTGTAAATAATCACATTTGGCCGGACGAACCTATACAGGCAGGCTAGATAACCTTCAGAGGAGTTCGTAAGCTGAAACACTCTTGTCATGCCCAGGAATTTTATCAACTGGAGCTGCAAGTTAACTCCTTCTCTGAGAGAAATGGTTATAGGGGAGAGTCCCCCGTAAAGTCAGAGGTGTAGGTGAGAGCATAAAACAGACTCTTGGTTTTGGGGGTAGATGCTTGGCAACGGGGTTTCCTGAGACTTGATCACGCCTTTGCGTATGCCAAGCCTCCTTCCTCATGACCTTTGCCATGGGTGGAGTTCCTCACGCTGGCCCCCTGGCATCCTTAGTTTGCTCAGATCCTAGTGTGAATGTTAAGTGCTTAGTAGCTTGCTTAGAAGTGAAAACTGGGTTTTTATCTTTGTGTTGTACTTAGTGGCATCACCTTTGAAACAGAACATGCACTGTTTTTTGCAGTTTGAAGAGAAAATTTCCTTTAAACAAGTTTATGATTTATTGAGATTATCCCTAGAGTTTGTAATCAAGCTTGAGACTTTCAGTATACGTTTTCTTTCTTTATTGAGATACCAGTAATTCTAAAGATCTACACATGAGAACTCTTGGAAATTTTTTTCTCACCGGAAAAAAACTAGCATTTACTAATTTGAGTATTATCTACTTTAAGTTTACTGTTCTGCTCTATACCAGTACTATAAAAGGAGTATATTATAGATACTTGTGTTGGGGAAATGATATAATCAAATAATTGAATCTTGTGGTTCTTTTTTACCCTTTGAGTTAAGGAAGTGCCTATAAAAGTGAAACTTTCAGCCTTGTCAAGAATTTTATCTCCCTGACATGAATTTTTAAGACATTTTAGCCCAAATACTTTCTTGTTGAGCACCTTATCAGTGTTCTGCACCATGCTAGTCATTTTTATTTTCTCTTCTCAGACTCCAAGTTAATTTAGATGATTCATCATGTTTCTTATGAATGAACTGAGATTACATGAGGAATAATAAATGTTGTTATGGTGTAGGTATACTGTTGATATTACTTCATGGTGACTTTTTGTTGTTCTTTTTTCAGTGTTCCATTGGCAAGCTACAATAATGGGGCCAGTAAGTATTCAGATTAATTTCAGAATAAATAGTTTAGGTAATACACTCATTTTAACCCACCTTTTTTTATCAACAGAATGACAGTCCCTATCAGGGTGGAGTATTTTTCTTGACAATTCATTTCCCAACAGATTACCCCTTCAAACCACCTAAGGTAACTGGGATATGCAAATTGTTTTTTTATCTACTTTCTACAATGCTAATGAAACAGTTTATAAGAAGTTTTCCTTGTTTTGATAGGTTGCATTTACAACAAGAATTTATCATCCAAATATTAACAGTAATGGCAGCATTTGTCTTGATATTCTACGGTCACAGGGTCTCCAGCACTAACTATTTCAAAAGGTAATGGAATGGATATTTGATATAAAAATAAAGCCTACTATTTTTTTGTGTTTGTGTCTTTTTTAGGTTACTTATTCTTGAAAGGGTTAGTCAAATTCTTTTTCAAGAGAATGTAGCGGTCCCCCTTATTCTTGATCTGGGATTTAGACCCACTAGAGAGAGTTGGATTTTTAAGCATATGTATTCCTTGGTGCTGTGATTGCTCTCTGTCCATTGTTCTTGCTGTTCTGGCATAGATTAGAATATGGCCCTTGTGAATCTGTTTTTTTAAGAGCGTGGTTAATGTAGAAGACAAGTAATGTCTTTCCAGCCTTGAGATCCATGAATGGAAAGGATAGATAGTGTTCAGGAATAGGGAAAAAGCAGCCCTTGTAGAGGAATGTTTGTACTATAATTATAGATATTAGTTTCTTGAAGGACAAAGTATAGATGAATTCATATTCACATTATTTAAGGTTTTACCTGTTCTTGTCTTTAGGTTTCTATCAAGAACAGAATCATCATCTAAGATAATCAATTTAATGTATATTTTTATGTGAGCATCTTAGACTGTGGTATATTGGTGCATGCACGTGTGTGTGTGTGTGTGTGTGTGTGTGTTTGAAAATGTGTAGAGAAAGTTAGTTACTAACTTTGTGATGAAAGATCCAGTAGTTTAAATAAGACCGACTTATATGAGTAGATTGGAGATTTTTTAATATTCCTGAACTGAATATTATCTTGTTGATTTGAAATTGTACAACCTTTTATACTCAAATGAAATCACAAGAGGATTAAATGTTGTCAAAATACAGTACAAGAGATAGGCTACAAGTATGATAATGGGCTGATTGGGAAGATTCCTTGAAGAAGAGAATGGCAACTTATTCCAGTGTTGTTCTTGCCTGGAGAATTCCATGGATAAAGGAGCTTGGCAGACTACAGTCCATGGAGTTGTGAAGAGTCTGACATGACTAAGCAACTAACACACACACGCACACACATATGATAATGGGTAGTATGTTTAACAGATATGAAGAGCATATATAAATCAGTAAGAGGAAAAACCTAGATCCCAAAAGATGAATGGACAGAAAGGAACAGAATAATCAAGGAGATACAAATTAAAACAAGTACCTATTCTTCACCTTTTGGGACTTCACTGGTGGCTCAGATGGTAAAGAATCTGCCTACAATGTGGGAGAACTGGATTCAGTTCCTGGGTCAGGAAGATCCCCTGGAGAAGGGAATGGCTACACACTCCAGTATTCTTGCCTGGAAAATCCCACGGACAGAGGAGCCTGCTGAACTACATACAGTCCATGAGGTCACAAAGAGTCAGACGTGACTGAACAACTAACATTTTCACTTCACCTTTTTAATTAACAAAGATCTTTTAAAAAGGAAACTAAACATTTTTCTTTTTCAAAGAAAAAGTACATTGAAGTACTTTGTGAAGTACATTGGAATGATTGCTTATATATGCTACAAATAGATTTGTTTAGTCTGCCTGTATGTATTAAGAGATAGGAGATTTAATCATTAATATTAACACCCTTTGATGTAGTAATTCTAGGTTCATTTGTTTGTTCTAAGAAAACAAACCCAACTGCTAAAATCTCTCTCTGCATCTGCAACAATGTTATTTCTGAAAATTAGAAATAACATATAGGTTCAACAATAGAAAAAACACATTAGGTTCTGGTACATGCATTCAAAAGAATATTGATCCTTACAAATACTGTGGAAAATGGGAAAATACAGTGTTTGATAAAAGCAGAAAAGAGATAAAATGTTATACACTGTAACTTGCATTGTAGAGAAAGTATATTAAATAGCTAGAAAGAAATAGTTTGAGTATTTGAGGCTGAAATTTGGTACATGAAAATTTTTTTTCCTCTCTACTTAAATTTTATCATTTCTTTAATGCATACATTTAGACAGGAGGCAACATAGTTTCATGGTAAAGAACATAGATTCTGGATGCAACTGCCTGTGTTAGGATCTCAGCTCCACACCTTATTGGTTGAGATTTGAGCGGATTAGCTTCTGTATTCCACAGTGTTTTCATCTATAGAGTAGGGGTGATAAAAACTATATCACTGTTATTCTGGAGCTTAAAAAGCAAAAATGCATAGTTAACTGATTCCTTGTAAGCACCCAAATAACTGGGATAAAGGCACTGTTGTAGAAAGTATTGGATATTTGTCATGTTATAATTATGGTAACACTTGTATACCCTTCCACATTAATTTTTTAAAGGCACAAAAACTCAGGCATTAAATTAAGGTTGCTGGGGTCCTAGGCAAAAATGTGAACCAAAAAAAAGGACCACATTTTTAAAAGTTGAGACTGAAATCGCTTTACAGATAAGTGGCCCCTTTTGTTTTTGTAGGCCTTCGTGCCATTCAGTGGTTGCTTGTGAAACTATTCATATGCCTGTTGTTGTTGTGATTTCCTGACCCGTTTGCTCTTATTTTACCAAGTAACTGTGGAGATATAAATCTAGATATAAACGGGCCCAAGAGAGGTGGGACTCTGTGTGTGGGTGGGTTGGGCGGA
>SJXQ01009717.1:102037-161492 GCA_006408695.1 Aepyceros melampus
GGGGGGGGGGTGGGGGGGGGTCGTTGGTGGGGGGGGCGGGGGAGGAGTCTGTCTGGATAGCTGAAATTGTTACCATAGCTATTTTTTCTTCCCTTCTGTGCCTAGTGGTGGTGTGTTTTGTTTTGTTTTTCAATTATTCTAAGTCATAAGGGCTGTTAATTTATTTGAGTTGATATGTTCTGTCTGGATAGCTATCTTTTAAAATAACTACAGTACCATTTTGTTGAATTTGGTTTTATCAGCATACCTAGGTTTAGTGTTTTAAAGACTCTGTAAATTGAAGTATGGGCAAGCATTTCTGTGAAAGACCCAAATTCTATGTATGATATAATTATTCTTTAGCGTATTCTATTTCTAAGGGCAATAATCTAGACCCAAAATGCCCTCCTCTTTGAGTATATAGGTAAGGGACCTAAATATACAGAAAACTTGAAGCAGGTTAACTGTATCGTAAAGCTACTTGATTTAGAAATGGAAGTGATTGAGTTATGACACTAATGAAATTGGTTATGTACTGAAGAAGAATATATATATATAAGTGAAAATTCAGTTACTTCAGTAAAGTCTCTACAAGCTGTAGAAATAGAAGTTACTCTCTTTATAGACAAAAAGTATAGTATATTATAAGCCAAAATAATTAAAGGAACTAAGTAGTGTACTAAAAATCCTTTCACTAGATCCAGATAACCACCATCCTACCTTCCTTTCCTGGAGGGATACAAATGAACTTATTTACAAAACAAACAGATTCACCGACAGAGAAAACAGATTTATGGTTGACAGGGAAAGGGGGATGGGAGGGATAAATCAGTAGGAGTTTGGGATTAATAGTTATACACTGCTGTATATATGAAATAAACGACTTACTGTATAGCACAGGAAACTATATTCAGTATCTTGTAATAACCTATAATATGAAAGGATCTGAAAACAAATGTATATGTATAACAATCACTTTGCTGTATACCTGAAACTAACACAACACTGTAAATCAACTATAATTTTAAAAAAAATCTCTTTAAGTTGCCTGTTTTAAATAGTTGGACAATAAGTAAAGGGAACTTATACTAATTTGGTAGTGTATCTAATTTTAGGTGAAGAGTCAGTTGTATTCTTGCCAGCTTGATAGGTCAGACAAATTTCTTCTGTAGTCAATACTTTCATGAACAATCAAAAATCTATAACTCCCTGTTGTCATTTCCAGGAAATACATGAAATCTTTCCTAATTGCTGTTAGAATGTTCTGTGCTTGAAGAGGGCATCAGGTGATATACCTGACAATGGGAAGAGAAGATGTTTTGGGAATGCCATCTGCCAGAATTGTGGGCAACAGGAATGAAGAGTCAGAAAACATCTTTCCTGATGTTTTTTATTTTCCATATACTCTTAAGGCAAGGAAATAGCTTTTTTGTTAACAACTGAATGATAAAGGGCATGTAAACTTTCTTTATCTCTCAGAAGCCCTTGATCTCTGTAGGATAGATTTGATGGGAAAATGAATAAATTCCTTTTCCTGCTGAATTGATGTTTGGGGAGTACAGTGGGCTCTGAATTATTGTCTCTTGCTACAGAACATTAGAGAGAAATAAGACAGCTGAGTTCTGTTAACATCAGAATAGGAGGATTAAAATTTATTTTGGTATGTAAGAGGCCACTGGATTTAATATAATTAGTGGCTTTGGCCTCCTCTTGCCTTCAATAAAGGAATATGTAAGTTAACAAATTTAAACAGAGGAAATTATACTGTTGAGATTTGTCTGCCACATTTCAGGTTGTCGTTGAGGAAATGACTGAGATGAGATTTTCAATCGTTACTGAAGATAATTTGAGACTTTTGTTTGAGATATGTCATATCATCTGTAATAAGTGTGGCCAGCCCCATTTGGGGACAAGTACTGGCCTCTGTGTTCTTAAACTAAATTGTTTTCAACTAAAAATGAAACAAATCCATTGCATCTGAATATGGTACCTGCCATCAAGAAAGCAATAATTGCTGGATTTCATAGTTGTCATTTCTTACTAAGAGCATTCAGTAGTATGATTGCTTTAGAATTTTGAAAGCCATTTATCCCTTAACATGGGCTTCTAAAAATTGAAATTTATAAGCTGGGGAAAGTCTTATTGGTCTAGGATTTGAACGACCTGTATTCTATTAATAATTCCACTCTGATTACTCACTAACCAGGGAAATGGGGCAAGACAGTTCACCAGCCTGGGCCAGCTTTCTTATTGGTTCAAGCTTAGAGAAGTCTTAGAATCTTTGTTAATTACTGTTACTGTAAACTTAGGTAGAGCTTACAAACCTGCTAGACACTACAATAAATAGGGTCTTAGAATTTTCTCTTATGTTGGCATCTCATATTTCTTGCAGCTTTTTTGCTTTTATCCTCTACTAATTTATATGTTTTTTTCATTTTAGTACTTTTGTCCATCTGTTCTCTGTTGTGTGATCCCAATCCAGATGATCCTTTAGTGCCTGAGATTGCTCGGATCTACAAAACAGATAGAGAAAAGTAAGTATGGTCTCCAGAGAGAAGAGTGTCTGATAGGGTGGAGATGTTTGTGTCTAAGGTCTGAGCATGGGTCAGACATTTAAAACGAAGTCCTAATATACTCATTTGGGGACAAGAAAGAGCAGTATTTGCATCATTATCATTATAAGTAGATGATTTTATCTCTGTTTTGTATGATTCCTACTGTCTAGAAGAACTTTTCTACAGTATATTTTCCAACAGCTTTATGTCTTCTTCTTGGTTTTTGACTTGTAAAGATTTTGCATCAAGAGCCCAGTTGTCTTAGGTAGGTATTTATAAATTAATGGGAAAGAGAATTGATGTTCTGCCATTTGGAATAATATAAAAAAAGAAAGTAAATAGATGCTACAAGACCCAAAAGCCCCAAATTTCATTTTAAATAAAACTTGCAGAATTTGCAGTTTAGAATTGTATTATGAATTATTGAAAAGTGGTCAGGGTATCAAAACATATAGTAAAAGAAATGTTGTAATCTTTTGTTTGTTTTGCATATTATTCAGTAAGATTATGAAGGAGATAGATGGGAGAAAATATTCATTTTCAAAAGTTAAAATATGAAAGATTAAACAGTTATTTGAATTATTGGCTAGAGAGGCATAAGATATTTTTAAAAGGAGCTGCAATGAGAATGGGGTATTCTAACAGCAGTTGGGTCTTAGTTTTTTTTTTATATCTGAATCTACATAGTACCTATAAGAATTAAAGATCCTTTGCCCTGCTTATTTTATTACTAGAATGTTCTTCTGAAGCAATAAACCCATTCACTTTAGCAACCAAATTGTTAAAATAAGTTCTGCCAGAACTGGTGGTTTTATTGATGCAGGAAAAGTATTATGTCAATTTGATCATTTTTGTGTGATTTCAAGAACCATATAATATAGAATTATATTGTTTAAAGAACTCCAGATAAGTAAAACAAGGGTTGAAAATCATCTCGGAAATAGGTCAGTGGAGTAGAGACTGAAGATATGCCAGCAAATGCTGAAATTTAATTAGAATCCTATATACATTTATAGGATATTTCTAATATTTATTAGAAATTTGGAGTAGAAAGATGGCTTCACTTGAAGTTCTATAAGTTCTTCCCCTCAAGTTACTAGATGGGATAATGAATGAACTCTGTTGCTTTCTGACTGACTCCTCACCTATGTTAAGCCAAGCTTCTCTTTGTGTGTACAGGTACAACAGAATAGCTCGGGAATGGACTCAGAAGTATGCGATGTAATTAAAGAAATTATTGGATAACCTCTACAAATAAAGATAGGGGAACTCTGAAAGAGAAAGTCCTTTTGATTTCCATTTGACTGCTTTCTATGAGCCCACGCCTCATCTTCCCCTGTGCACATGTTTACCTGATACAGCAGTGCTGCGTGTTGTACATACTTGGAACAACAAACTAGAAATACTGTACTTCTGTACCAACATTGCCTCCTAGCAGAGAAGTGTGTGTGTGACAAGCCAGTTCTCCAGGCATAACCTAGGTGTGAGACTAAAAGCTTTCCTTATTGACTTAAATTTGGATAACGGCAAGGTGAGGGGTGGTGGGTATGGTGTTTCTTGGATGGGGAAGAAAAGCTCCACTGACCTGTAGGAGATTGTTTTTTAAGTGAAATCCTATTAAACTCAAAACAGTTATGAAAAACAAGGTGAAAAACATGAAGCTGTTTCTGTATTCCTTTTATTCCGAAGGACTTAAGTCTTAGATGAAAGTTATGACCAACCAGATTAAACTCTACCCACATCCTGTATTTTAAGGTCTAAGTTTAACTGGTCAACATTTAAATGGATTGGAGCTATTAGTAAGTAATGTGTGATGGGCTTTGCTCCCAACTCTTTTACATCTCCCCACCCTTCAACCTTTCATCTTTCAGCCCCTCTTTCTCTCTCCCATATTCTTTGGTTTGTATGTGGTTTCTCAGTTAATACATAGCTAATAGCTCTTATTTTTCTTATGTTTTTAACTGCTTAGGTCTATCTGGATGTAAGGGTGACAATTCATTTGATGGAAATACTTGTGTATATTTAAAGACCCAGTTGCTCCTCTGGAGCTTGTACGTTCAAGAATGATTAATCTGTGTAATAAACTGATTACTACAGTCATTACATATAATTTGTGTGAATAGGCTTTTTGATTTTAAGAACTTTGTCTAGCTGAGATTAGTGGTGGATTTTCTCCCACCCCTGAAATGTTTTCACTTATATTGGTTGCACTTCAATATCATGAAACACTTCCAGTTTACACAGTAAAAAGTATATCTTGAAAGTAATTTTATTGAACAAGATAAACACATAAGCTTAAAAGAATTTCCATGAACCATATGTGCAGTATTCCAGGGACATGACTGTTACATAAGAAATTTGCTTTATTATTGAAATTAAGCTGCATTTCACCAAAACCTTGTGACATTCCTTTGGTACATAGGACATAAAACAAAGGCATCACTGTTTGGTAAGTTAACTTCTGTGATTGTGATTGTAAAAGAGCAACATTGACCAAACCTGGGAAACATGAGCACAATCTTATATTGGAGAGTCTCCATAAATACTTTGCACACTAACATTGCAGGATGTTCATCAATTTTAAATTGTACTGTATGTGGCTTTTTGAAGTCTTCCCTTGACGCTAGTAAAATGTAGTTTGAAACTTGTAAACAACTGTGTTTGCCAGAAACATCATTCGTGTGAACTAGGCAAGTTACCATTTTCCCCCCTACTTCTCCTAATCTAATTGTAAACCAGGCTAGCCTGAAAGCCATGGCTGATGCGCTTTAGCTGTCAGGTTCTTTCAAATGCATCTTTACACTCTTGCACAAAAATTGAGGAATAAATGTCCACTGCTTTTGGTTTTAAACTTGTTTAAGTTGTCTCATCTCTCAGTGTCACTGTATCTCAGAACTAAGTGTGATAACACCAAACCTTTTAAAGTGCTGCATTTTAGCTGCTGGGTACTTATTAGTATTTCTAGTATCCTTGACTTTGCAAAGAAGGTTTAACTGTTAATAGTTGTGGGTAAAGGAGTTAGAATTGAGCTCTAACCTAGAATTACCCTCATTCTCAGTATCATGGGTAAGTGGGAATTCAATTTTTGACTCTTGACAATGGATTAGTTGCACAGATCCTGAAAGCCTCATTCTGTGGTCATCTTAGAGACCAGCCAGCTTATTACCATTTATTAGGCCATAACATAGAAATTTTTACAAGAGTGCTTATAAGTGAAGTGCTAAAGTAAAAGTCATTGTCCTGATGTTCAGGTGCTGAATGAAACATTAGGCCTTTGAATGCAATTGGTCTTGCTCATTTGAGGTTAGAACATATATTGTCAAGTTTGGTTGTATATTCCTTGGCCAGAATGAAGGCTCAGTGAGGGAGACCATCTTCCCCACTCACAAAAAAAGTGTCATTTGGGATGGGTCTCATCTGGGATCATGTTGCTTTTTATAGAACTGTCTCTATAGTTTTATCACAAAAGCTTGTTGGCAGTAGATTTGATTATCTTGGTGAGGCATTGGTTACAAGGGAATGTCAAGTGTATGGGTTGCTTTGCTCTTTTTTTTTTTAATTGAAATATAGTTGGTTTACAATGTTGTGTTAGTTTCAGTATACAGCAAAGTGATTCAGTCGTACGTATATGTTTATTTTTTCAGATTCTTTTCCCTTACAGGTTATTATAAAATATTGAGTATAGTTCCCAGTGCTATATAATAAGTCCTTGTTGGTTATCTATTTTTTTATATAGTGGTGTGTATATGTTAATTGCTTTGCTTCTCAACAACATGGAACACTTGATCAAGTTATGGTTGAAGCAGCTTCTTTCAGTAAAACTACATGATTTCAGATACTCACATACTATGTTACTGGACAGTGGCCATTGTCCGCTAGTTTCTACATTTTGGGTAATGTAAAGATTTGGAAAGAGGACTGTTGGGTAGGGAAGTGGCAGGGAGGTCTATAAGAGAGAAGGATATGGTGGTCAAAGAGAGGAGTCCATGTTCTCTGCACTGACTTAGCAAATAAAGCATTCCTTTTCTGCTTCCAGCAACTATAGTATTCCACTTTTCCAATCATTCCTCTTTGCCTCAACAAGTTATTTTGAGCCCTGTTGTGAGGAGAAATGAATTATTTGTAAACTACAGTTGGAAAGCCTATAAACTGCCCCTTGACTGCAATTAAAGTGAAACTGGCCTTGCCTTATATGCTGTACCATACCCCTTAACAAATCCAGAGGGTAGGTTTTAGTGGAAGAACTTTCTTGAGTTCCTAGGTCTTCTAAATTATGAACACATCTTTCCTTCCTTCCTACTTAGGAACAGCATCTTTGTTACCTCTGCAGAAAATTGTCAGTCATGTTAGGAACTTGTCTCCTTTTGATTCCATTTGTGAAACAGTCTTTAAGTGATAGGTTATTCCAGTGAGTGTGGTGGTATATAAGAGAAAGCAGATTTTTTTTTTTTTGAATTTAATGATGTAAAACACAAATGCTGATTTGACATAATATTCACATAAAGCTTTTTCTCATATTAATAATAGATTTGTAAATCCAGGGGAACTGTTATAATCACTATATAAAACATACTATATTAGCATTTCAAAAGTTTTTTCCAACCCATTTCTTCTTTATAGCTAAAACATCTTCACTATATGTAATAAGATAGAACCACAAAAAGTTGGAGGTACCCAAGACCATTCCAGCTTTCAGCCAGTCAGAGTTTGTCATGTGGTAGCTCCCAAACATAGAACTTTGAACGTGCTAAAAAGCCACTCAGGATCCTAGCTGGGCCAGCAGCCTGGAGAAGTGTGGAGAAAGCAGATTTTTAATGTGAGAATAACTATGAAGGTAGCAGTCTATCAGAACATACATTCATATCCCCCCAAGAAGAGAAATAGACTTCCTTTGGGACATTCCTAGAGCCTGTTCCCTATTTCCTTATTACTTTTGTGTGCACTTAGATGAAAAGTGGCTCTGAGTTCCCAGTACCGAAAAAAAGCCTTCCTTAAAAACCTTTTCCTAACCTAACCCCCAGCCTTCTCGATCTTCCCAACCCAGGGATTGAACCCAGGTCTCCCGCACTGCAGGTGGATTTCCTTACAAACTGAGCCATAGGGGAAACCCCCAGCTAATGGAAGTGGTTGCTATTGAGGCCGCTCAGTATTTCCAGGCCAGTTCCTGGGATGGGCCTAGAAATAATGAAAACTGGCCATGGGATCACTTTGTTAGAGTGATCCCAAAACAAATACATTCCCCTGTTGTCATATTTTACCCTAATCGATATAAGCAGAAAAACTCAAGATTGAGACTGACTATACAACTTTAAGGCCTTTGGCTTCAGTGTAACACAGTCACCAGCCAGCTTTGCCCTTTCTCAGTGCCTGTTCCTGGGCTGGTTAAAGAAGAGGTAGAGTCTGACATTTCTATGACAAGTGATTACTTTTCATCTTTGAATTTTTTTGTGGAGCTGCATCTTAACCAGAGCAAACTTCAGATGCCTGTCTTCAAACTGCCTCTCATCAGATGAAGAACGATATGAAGGTCTTATCACCAGAATAGCAGTTTAATAGTTTTCCACTGTGTGGGGGTTTGTTTATAACCTCCAGTGTGAGTTGTTAGTAGAATGGCCTTTTCCAGGGCTGGGGTTCCTGATAACTGACGGTGCACACTGAAAACAAATGGTTGATCACTTTTGGCAAAGTGAAGAAAAAAGTTACTAAGTGCTCAGGTCAGACCTCCGGTGACTGATGTCCAAAGAAGAGCGGTGCCCACCTTAGTCAATGTGCTGTGTTCCTTTTCAGACTTCTCCAAGGATATGAGCCAAGACAGCAGCCATTTTCCCAGGCACCTCACTTCTTGCCCTGAGCCACTTGTTCTCCTATTTGAATTTCTTCCTAAATATTAAGGAATCTTGACTCTTAAAGGATACTCCCCTACCATAAATTGTAGGGCCTATTAGAGAACAAGAGTTATGAGTAGGGAGGGTTTGGCCAGCTTTTTCACCCTTGATTTTCTGTAGGAAATGAAGGTAGCTTTGGAAGCTCCACAGCTGCTGCTGCTTAGACCATCTGACTTGGAGGTTTCTAGAAACAGTACACAAATACAACCTGACAATTGGGCTCCAGAGCCAGCTCAGGGGTGAGAGATGTTCCATGCTTGAGTTAGCAAATCTAGATTAACTCCCTGACAGCAGGGGCATGGGATCTTCCTCCAGCTAATTGAGGGGCTACTGGTTCTTCTGGGCAGTGTCCCCTCTACCTGCATTCGACATCTCTGCCATCTTTGAATGGTGTGACTGCTTGCAGGGTGTTGAAGTAAAAGTTGGGAGATGGCATTTCAGAGATGCCCAAGACTTTCAGTCACCTGCTACAGTGTAACAGAAGGAACCAGGGGAACAAAGCCTTTCTGAGACCTGCCAGAGAAGTTGAGCCTTCGCAAAGAATGGCTCTGGGTCATCTAAGCCTGGCCCTTCTTTGGAGAGGACAAAGAGCGTAAGACAAAGAGTAAGGGGGAGGTGCTGCTGCTGCTTCTAAGTCGCTTCAGTTGTGTCTGACTCTGTGCAACCCCCTGGCAGCCCACCAGGTCCCCTGTCCCTGGGGTTCTCCAGGCAAGAACACTGGAGTGGGTTGCCATTTCCTTCTCCAATGCGTGAAAGTGAAGTCGCTTGGTCATGTCTGATCTTGGTGACCCCATGGACTGTAGCCCACCAGGCTCCTCTGTCCATGGGATTTTCCAGGCAAGAGGACTGGAGTGGGGTGCCATTGCCTGCTCCAGTTTTTAACTTCTAAGCTGGATAGAAAGGATACTTCAAGTTTGGGGTGTTAATTTGGGGAAGATTTGGCAGAATTTCTGTGTGATTTCTCCTCTTAACACCGTCCCTGGGTTCTTCCCTGCTTATCCTATCCCCTGCCACCCTCTAACTTTAACTAACAGTTGGTAGGTTTAAGTTTCTGTGCCCTCAAATGGAGGAGGTGACTGAAAGGAGCTTTTGCTTGGGTAGAGAGTGAGCTGTCTGAGTGGATGCTAGTACCTGAGTTGCCAGCAGAGGGCAGTGGTGACCTATAGCTGTAACAATCGTGAAGTGGGTGGTCAGTAAATCTGCTTGGACAGAACCTGGGAGGGGCTTTTGTTGGGCTGGGGAGGCCTGTTTGGGCTTGGCTTTGTTTACAGATTATCCAGAACTGGGTGGCCCGGTGCCTAGCTCAGTTACGCTCCATCACAGCCTTAATCACAGTAAGGAAACAGGTTACTATTCTAGCCCAAGGTCTGCCAGAAGTATCAAGCCACCTTTTCCCCTCAGCATTGGTACAGTAGCCATGTGCATGTGTGTGGACAGGTTTGTAAGGACCAGGCCAGGGCCTTTGCCACCCAGCTTTAGGTTGCATGGGCACAAAGACCTGTCTGTTACTTCATGTGAACAAAGGGACCCCGTATTTCTAGTACTTCTCTGCCTGATGCCTACCATTTACCTTTCCCCAAAGATTAGGCAGGCCCTATGACTAGCCAACTAGTCTTGCCTGCCTACCTACTCTGGGCAATCAGGACATGACTTCATACCTGAGAGATGGAGGCTGAGGACAGGAGGAACAGAGCTGGGAGTGGTAATAAGACCTGGGAAATGTTATTCCCTTGTCCTTTTCAATCTTATCTTGTGTTTAGGGGCCCCAGACTCCCCAGTCTTCAGCCTAACAGCTGTAAGCTCCAGGGCCACTACCCAGAAGCCAGCTGCCTCTTCTTGGGGAATTCTTTGAAATTCCAGGCTTGGCCATCTGGGTATGCAAATAACTCCAGATTTGCTGAGCCCGCCAAGTGGTTGCACCCTAGGCAGAGCTGTGAGATTTTAACTGCTACTACCCCCAGATGGGGAAAACTGCCTAGGGGCTCTTGGTGCATGGAACCTATGCTTTTTCTTATTGTGAGACTCTTAAGAGTGGCAGAGAGGGAAGTCCTGGGGGCTCCCTAGGTCCTGCTTTAGTTACTAGCTGTATAAGGGATTTTGCATCCAAAGGGTGATTTGGGAGACCCTTGGAGTCCTCCTGGAGTGTGCAGCTCTCAGCTTCCAGCTCTCAGCCCTGGAATAAGGAGGGAAGCCTTGGGTCTGGTGTGGCTGAAAGGATAGGGAAGGAAAAGCTTTCCCCCTATCTGCAGGGAAAGCTTCTGACTTCCTACCATGCTAGATCCAGGGAATAGAACTAGCTTAAGCAGCCCAGAGTAGGGCCAGCAGTCTGGCCCCCAGAATGCCTTGCTTTCTCCCAGGCCTCCCCCTGGGGCTGGTTATCTGGCTGTAGCAGGAGGAATGTGTGCTCTGAGTGAGGAAGGGGGGCCGGCAGGGTCAGGGCAGAAACCTGGGAATGTGGACTCGCTGCCTGCCACTGTCCCTGTTGGAGGGAGGGAGCCATGGAGAATGTGGCTGACAGGCCCCAGGCGTGGGAGAGTGTAGGCCTGCTTGTGTGTGTTTGTGTGGGAGGGGGCTGCCCATGTGTGTAGGAACTTGTGAGAGTGTGAGAGAATTGTGAGCATGGACATTCCTTAGTGTTTATGCATATGGGTGTGAGCCTAAACTGTGTAGCCTTTGAGAAACAGAAGTCAAATCCGGATTTGAATCACAGGCTCATGATTTTTCAGTTGTATATTCTTGGGCAACAAATTTCTCTCTCTTTTGTTTGGTTTTCTCATCTAGAAAATGGGTACTTGACCTAACCTGGCCCATAGCAATGCTTGGGGAAAATGGCCTTAACATATTAAAGGGTTGGGGCTGCTTGTGAATGCTCCTGGATTCAGGGAAGTTGGCCTAGGTAGTTGCACATCTTTGCTGGACAGATGAGAATTTTGAGCAGGACCATCTCCCAGGAAACCCAGGGACTTGGGGCATGTTGTCTGGGCCCCTTTGAGGCCTATGCCTTACCCATTTGGGCAAGGCCTGCAAAAATTTACCCAAAAAAAACAGGTAGGCATTTAGATGGATATGCCTAGCCAGCCTGTGTGTCCCTGTACAGGGTCTGTGTCTGTTTCTTTTGGGGAACAAACAAGGGGTCCAGCCACCCTTTCTAGTGGATAAAAGCCTAGAATGAAATGCTGGGAAGAGCATCCTCCAGCCACCTGGGAGTGGGGATGATGTGGAAGGAGACCAGACCTCCCCCGCAACTGTTTCTCCATCCTACCTGGAGGAAGCAATAAGGGATGAGAGGTAATTGTAGCACTGCCCACAGCCCAGGATCCTTGCTTTCCCCCATCCTAGGTCACAGGCTACCTAGTGGTTCTGCAGCTCTTAAAGAGTGCCTATGTGTGTATGTGCATGGGTGCAGGAGGAAGGGAAATACCTGCTCTGGAAGGGGAGCAGGTATTGGAATCTTGGATCAACTGGCAAGATTTGGGATCCAGGCACAGAGGTTGAGGGATTAGTCAGATACACAGCCAGACAGAATGTTTGAAGTCTTTCCTGGTGGAACATTTAGGGGGTGCTCCCTGGCTGCAAGGGATTACTGGAAGCCCTTGGGAGGGCCAAGGCCTTAACTGGAAGAAATGAGGGCTCCAGCCCAGCTAGCCCTACAACTGGAACCACAGGAGTGGCTTGTAAGGGTGTGTTGAAGGATCTTCGCTTTGTTCCTACACACATGTACCACTAGGAAATGGTGTCTAGGGGTTGGGGGTTGGGTTTTTTTATCTGGGGTCAGCCCTCTTTCCTGATTTAGATTTGTAATAGGGCTCTGGAACTGATGCCTCCACTTCTATATGAGAAATGAACAATGGAGAGACTGATTTGTCATGGTCTTTAAGGAGCTTGCTTGGGAGGTTCTGGGACCCTGTTGTAACTGAACGTATCATTGTTGGGCCCCCTGTGTTTTCAACCTTGTGAGAGTGGCAGGAAATGGGGCCAGTAACTATGTACTAGTTGAGTTGTACCTGAGGAGAGATTGGAGGTTGTTTCCCACCAAAGTCCCAGAGTGTGTGTGGCCAGTGTGGCAGTGTACTAAGGGAATTGATATGTGTGACCACTATGTGAATGAGTACAGCAGTTTGAGTTTGTGATGCTTGGATTGTGTTTCCCAGGTGCGTGTAATGGCTGAACTAGTTTTGTTGCTGAGATGAATCAGATTTCTGGAGAGAGATGGACCTATCTGGAGAGAGTGATGTTATTAAGTAGTTATAATCATTATATTGATATGACTTAATTAGTATACAGACATTAAAAATAATCCCAGTACCCACTGTGTTTTGAATGCTTATTACCAGGTACTTGGCCCAGTACTAAGTGCCTAACCTGCTCATTGATTCTATAAGAGCCCTCAGAGTTAATGCTGGTTTGCCTGTCCTACAATGTTTATTTTCCCATGTTATATTCATATTGGGGGATGAGATTCAGCTGCATCTGTTGTCTTAGTTGCTGAAATGGAACTTGTGGCAGTGTGGGGCCCTGTTGTATACCTGGGCTCTCTATCCTTTTGAGTTGCCAATATGGGGCACTGTTGTTTCTTAGTTTTAAGACCCAATTTGACAGTGTTCTTTGAGGTGATGGTGTATACTTCGGCTGTGTGACTTTTTTGCTTTGTTGTGTGACTTTGTTGCAGCCAGAGTATGTGACTCCCTTCTGTCATGTAGTTGAGACCAGCTAGTGGAATGTATGACTTTTGTGTCTTGGTGATCATTGTGGGTATCTACTGAAGCAACTTAGCAGCAGTAGCAGCAGCAGTGTAGGATCAACGGTTGTGGGGGTGGTGTGAACTGGTTGTGTGATACTGTGGCTGTATTGTTATTTGTGTGTGTCCTGGGAACCATTTGTTTGACCCCTTGACCTCCTGCCATAACTTGTGTCAGACACTGTAGTAGCGTGCAATAACTCCATGTGATGAGTGTGCTTCCTTGGTGGGGGCTGTGGCCCATAGTGACCCATCCCTGTACAGATTGTGTGTCCATGTGACCCCATGTGCCGCTGAGCCTCTTATGGGGTCTACGTGTTATTTGACCTCAGCCGCGGATGCCCCCACCTCCGCCAGCCCTGCTGCCCCTCCCCCGCACCGCCCGCCCGCGCCGTGCTGCGATCGATCGCCATTGATTGTCCCTGACGAGCTGCTCCACTTTCCAGCCAATGTCAGGAGGGGGGATCTCCGCCGCCCTGGCGGTGTCATTTCCACACACTCCCTGGGCTGCAGCCAGTGCGGGCGCCACTAAGAGCCGGCCTGGATCGCCCGGAGCACGGACTGCGCCGCCCACACCACTCCAGGACGCCCGACGGCGAGGCCTGACCAGCGCCCCCCCACCCCCACCTCGGCCTGCCTGGCTTGCGGCCCTGCACCCAAGACCTTCCTCCCTGGGTGGGTGGATGTTGTCAATACACCAGTTTGAGCTGGCCCCGGGGAGGGTGGGGGCACGATCCTTTAGCCTGTGTGCTCGGGTGGGGGCGTGAGGGGCCGTTTCCGGCGGGCGGAGGCGCCTGCGGGCCAACTTTGCCGCGGCCCAAACAGATGCTAATGATTTTCCGGGAGGCGCCGGTTATCTCTGGCCCCAGCCAGCCAGCACTCTGGCCTGGGCTGGGCGTAGCTCCCCACCCTCCCTTTCACCCTTCTGACCCTCGCCAAATGACCAACTGGCCCCAAGTGGACAGTGGGGGTCGCAGGCTGCCCGGGGCGCCCCTAGAGCTCGCTACAAAGGGATATTTGCTCCTGTTCACCCAAAATGCTGCTGCATCCTCTGAGCCCCTTCCCAGCTCTGGCCTCTGCCCCTCAGCGCTCAATCTGAACAGGGGAAACTGAGGCTCGGGAAAGCCCAATGCAAAGTCATGCTGACACAGGCCTGCCGGGCTGAGTGGGTCATGTTCTTTCGAGGCCACCCTGTCGGGGTCGGGGACTCACAGCCTTCCTAGTCCCCCTTTGCCCAGGGGCCAGAGCCAGTTTCCAGGCTCCCCGTGGAAGTGCTGACGTGGCTTTGGGCAGCTGTCTGGGGCCGGGAAGCGGGGCAGATGTCACAGCCCAGGGGAGGAGGCGGCTCCAAGGGCGGGCAGGGCCTCTTGCCTGGCGAGACACGCCTCCTCCCCTAGCCTGGCGTTGTCTGGGGCTGGGGCACAGCCACTGGCAAGGCTGACCCGCCTCCAAGTGTAGCTCCAGCACCTCTGTGTGGCAGCGGACAAGCGCCGTAACTTCTCTGGTCCTCTTCCTTCCCCCTGGAGGAATAGAACAGCACCTGCTTTGGATGAGTGTGAACCTCAGGTGAAAGCAGAGGTGTGCAAGGCCCCCAGTCCAGTGCTGGACACACGGTTCCCACTCAACATGTGTTATTTATTATTACCATTGTCATTATAAGTGGGACTTTGGTGTGTCCAGAAGCAAAACCGAGTCCTGAGAGTGCCAGCTGGCTTCAGAGGTCATTCCAGCCAGCCTCTTGCCTTGGTGCCCCTGGCCTTCTGCATTTCTCATGCCTGTCTAGCTTTGTTTCTTCTCATTGAAGTGTCAGCCCCCCTCAGCTCTGCCTGCTGCCAAGCTGCCCCCACCCGCTCTTATCGGTGTGGTTCCCGCCTATCTGGCCGCCACATTGGGTCCCTCGAGCATCACAGCCCCCCTGGGAACAGCAATCGATGGGGCGGAACAGCCTCCCTGACAGATGGACCCACGGAGGCTGGGCTGCTTCAGCAGAGCTCCCTAGGAAACCAGAGACAGGAGCGGAGCCACCGTGGCTGCCTCCTAAATAGAAGTGGGAGGGGGCGGAGAGATGAGGAGGAGGCCAAAGCTTGCAGCCAGCCCCCTGGGGATGGGCCTGGAGGGGTAGGGCAACCCCTAGGCTTTTCTATAGGCCCAAATCCTCTTGAGGGGAGGGCTCGTAGAGCTCGATTGGTAGGTAGGATATATCCAGAGTCCTGCTCTTGGGCAGGTGAAGTTTTGCCTTGCACCCCCCCACCATGAGCACTTTTACTAACAAGCCCAGAGGCTGGTGGGTAGGTGGGTAGGCAGGCGGCTTACCACATTCCTCAGGCCACAAGGAGTCTGTTGCTCTGCCTGTGGGCAGTAAGAGATGTTGAAGTGTGTGTGTCTGTGTGTGTGGAGATTGCCTCCTGTCTCCTACCAGACTCCCAGATTAGTCAGGGACTTCTTCCCAGGGTTTCTCAACCTCAGCACTAGTGACATTTTGGGCCATTGGATTCTTTGTCCTCTGCATTGTATGATGCTTAGCAGCAGTTGTGACAACCAAAAATGTCTCCAGATATTCCCCAGTGTCTCCTGGGAGGCAAAATCAGCTCAAGTTGAGAACTGCTGGTCTAACCTGAAGACCAGCCCCCTGGGTTGGAAGGTGTGGCTAGGACCTCATGGGTGTGCCATATAGCCTCTTAATATATTGAGTGTAAAGGGAGGTTTCCAGAAAGGCTCTGTCCCCAGCTGCCTCAGGCCCAGGAGGGTGGGAGACACCCTCCCCGCCTCCCCATGGCCCCAACTGCTAGGTTGGAGGGAGCCGAGCTTGCCTGAGACGGCAGGGCGTTTGGCGTCACTGCTCAGCTGCACCAGGCTTGGTGCCAACACCTTACTGCTGAGACTACATAGCATGGGGGTGGGGGAGTGGGGGCGTTCATGGGGATACTCAGGCTGCCTGGGAGACCTTCTGTCCAGCCAGCTTGAGATGAAGGGAGCCAACATGGATGATCAGCCTCCTCCCTTCCCCTGGTGCCCTGGCAATGTCTCTGCTGCCTCTCCTAGGCCTGTGTTGGTTTGGGAGTAGGTCTAGCAGGACTGAGAGCCAGTGGGGGCTACTGCCTGGAGTAGGAGGATTGTGGACACAAGTCCAGCAGGCCCAGCCAGCTGACAGCTGGGCCACCTGAGTGCTGAGCTCTCCCCTTTAGGAAAGGGAGAAAGAGTACACTGTGGGCTGGCTAAATGGTACCTGAGTCCCCCTCAACCCATAAGCCCTTGGGCCAGAGGATTGGGGAGGGGCCTCCCTCTGGAGTCATTTACCTTTTCCTGCCTAAGCAGACAGGCAGACATTGAGGAAAGGGAAAATCTTCTAGAACACAGTCTCACTGCTCGGAAGTCCCTACTTATATCGAACCTACTTCCTTTCTTCCTGCAGTATCTGCCCTATCCTAGCTTGCGTGATCCCAGCAGAGTTGGGGTGCAAGATTACAGGTTCTCTGGCCAGAGTGTACCCTTATTCCTTGGGACAAGCACCCCACAGGAGAATTTTCAGTCGGAATAAATGTCAGTGGGTCCCGGTGTGGGTAGAGGAATGACGGTGCCTAAGTGGGCTCAGCCAAGGGATGGAGAGAGGCATCAGTGCTAGTTGACAGAACAGGGCCTACAGAGAGTAGGGTTGCCCCAAGACACATTGAACCCTAGAGCCTAGGGGGTTCTAGGGTGGAGAGGAGGAAGTGGCAGGGAGATGGGCAGTGGCTTTGTAACCAGAGATGGCAAGCCAAGCGGTCTGAGGTGGCAGCTTGGAGCTGGAGTTTAAAATAGCGCCTCGGCCTGGCCAGGATCGGATTCAGGTCACCCACAAGGCAGTGTGGCCACCACCATCCGGCTCGGGTTTCTTGCCTTCCCTGATAATTTAATGGAGGAGGTAACTATCCAGGCAGGTAGGCCTAAGAAAAGGGGTCTAGGCACTGCCACTTCAGTCCCCTACGCAGGCTCTTGCCTGTCCTTTCTCTTCCACACCCACCCCCATGGGACAGATTGCCTTCATGCCCTCCCCCCTCTTCAGTAAATATTTGACACCAACTGGTGATCAGGTACTGGGCAGAGCGTGGAGATGAGCTAGGCCTTGCCTTTTCTAAAGCCCACAAGTTTTGGTCCCCAGGAAGGGGAAGGTAATGAGTATTCCACAGAGACTCCGTGATGTCCTAGCCTCAATCCTGAAAGTCCTAGGCATGAGGAAGAAGGGGCAGAAGGACCCCCACAGGCTGCAAGAGAGGAGAGTTGGACCTCGAAGAAGTCTTCTGTTTCTTCCTAAGAAATGGCTGTGGCTGCGACAAAGAGGGGAGGATGTCTTCTCCAAAGCCAGTAATCATCCTTGAAAACTCCCCAGGGTGGTCCATTACTCCCCCAGTGTTCCCTGACCTGCCCCCTCCCCCAAGGCAGAGCCCTCAGACATAGATCTGAGAGCACATTCTGGTCCTTCTCTGTCCACATAGAATGACCACTTCCTCAGGCCACCCCAAGGAATAGGGCAAGGGGTCAGGGTATATGAAGCAGGGAGTCCCCTCTTTAGTTTTTCGAAGAAAGTAGTTCTAGCCCTGCCACATCCCATTATGCTTTTGGAAAGTGGGGAAAAGCTACTTCAGTCAATAAAAAGTTCAAACCAGGGACTTCCCTGGCGGTCCAGTGACTAAGACTCTGCTCCCAATGCAGGGAACCCAGGTTCGGGAACCCTGGTCAAGGAACTAGATTCCATATACTGCAACTAAGAGTTTTCATGCCGCAACTAAGACTCAGCACAGCCAAATAAATAAATATTTTAAAATTCTGACCACTATCCCTCTGCTTCACTCTCCCTGCCAGAGTCTTTGGGCCCCTAGGGGCAGTGGCAACCTCTGGGCAGCAGCTTTTGGGGCCCAGCAGGTATGGTTCCTCATCACTTTGCCCTTCTTCCTCATCTATGAATCTGAGGAGATGACACAGCAGGCCAAGAGAGCTCCAGGCCAGGTCTCTCTAAGTGGAGCACTAGCCAGCTGTCCTGACAGAAATCACATATATCTAAAACAGCATCTTGTATATCTTAATGATTTCTCAGCAGCCCCTGATTGAAGCATGCTCAATTTAGCCGTGCCGTAAGTAACTTTTTATATTTCCTTGGGGAATCATTTCACTTATGAATCTTTTCTGAATCTGCAATCTCGATTAAAAGTTGATTTTTTTTTTCCCCTTATCTCTGTCTCCTCAGCTTCTGAGATGTTTCCCTTCGAAAAGGGTGGTAGCACCATCAATTCTCTCTTGTTAGCCTGTCTGGGTCAGGAGAATTCTTCCTGAAGTCCAGGAAGCAGCAGTCAAGCCTCTTCTGTGATAGCACCTGGGGCTTTGTGACCTGAGGGGGAGCTGCCTTGGCCGAGGGGCTTATAGAGAGGTTGGGAGCATTGCCAGTCTCCTGCCCGCATACACTCCCCTACCAGACCCCACTACACACAGTGTTACACTGGGGGAACTGTCTAGCCCATTCTGCCTTTAGAATGTCTCCTCACCAGTAGTTTAAGAATTTAATAAAGAGACAGAGAAACCTTCAAGGGTTCAGCTTGAGAGCACACAACAGGTTCAAATCCTGGCCCCATTCCTGAACAGCTGTCACAGCCTGGTAAGTCATGTCTCTGGGAGCCTCAGTTTCCCTATTTGCAAAATGAGAATGTGATAGCTAAATAAATTACCAAGGAGATAAAGAGTTTAGCATAATATCTTCAGAAAGGCAGGCTTTATTTCTCTTGAAGGAACCCCAGCATGAGGGAGCAGGGTTGGAACAATGCCAAGGGTCCTATCGCAGTTCTGAACAGTATCTAATTCTTTTCCCCAACCACTCATTATCTAGTCCTAGTGACACCCCTTGGGGTGAAGTGGTGGGAATGGCATAGTTATCTCCCTGAGATTAAGGGTCTGGTGGGGTTGGGACTTGCCCAGGGGCTGCCCCAGGAGGCCCACCCAGAGTTTCTGACTCCTGAGAGACAAAGGTCAGGGCTACAGTGGGAAGGCTGGAGGGCAAACTAGGGTGAGAAGCTCTGAAGTTAGAAGGGCCTTTGCCATAGACGCTGTCCCCATATACTCCCCACCCCCTACCTCCCTCCAATCAGGGGAAGGATTTGTCCAGGTGCTGGGACCTCTGGCTCTAACCTCTAACCTCTTACTCTGGCCTCCAGTGGGCTTTCTGAGTCACAACTGGGGGTGGGGCTGGGGGACATGGCAGCAGAGGCTGCTCTGGGAGTTAACGATTTACAAGGGCCCCTTCCTGAGGCCTCCCTCCTCACAGGCCAGGCAAGGCAAGCAAGCAACCCCGTGACAGCCCAGGCGACTAGACACAGAACCAGTCCCGCCAGTTCAAAGAGCAGTTCATCCGGGGCTTACCCCCAGGCAATTGCCTGAGCACCCCATTCTCTGGAAAAACAAAGTAGGGCTTGGTAGGTGAGGTCTGGTCTAGGGCAAGAGGCTGGGTCCTGTTTTAAAGTCTCAATACTCTGCCTTCTGGGGCTAGATCTGTGAGGGGAGGCTGAGCCCCACCTCCTCCACCTCCAGTTTTCTCCCTTTCACCCTACCAGAGCCTGTAGATCTTGGGTAGAGCACTTTCTGGCCAGGCTGGCTTCTGGATGCCCAGGGCACACACACCCTCACCCTTTGTTCTGGTCTACAGTCTCCAGATTTGTGATGCTGTGTCCTCCTGTCCCCCAAGGCTCTATTCTGTTACCTCAGGACCCCTCCCTCTCCCCATGATTCTGAGGGCCATGGAGCCACATGGCTTTGGCCTCTGAGTGCACCCAGTCCCTTCCCACTTCCCATAAGAGAGAGAGCTGAACCATGATTATGCCTAGAGAAGTCGAGAGTTACTGTCACGGGCATGACACCCCCAACTGTCCCTGCCCCTCTCCCCTTGTCACATTTGGCTGAGTTCCCTATTTCCCTGGGTCTTGGCAGAGTATCAGGCTACTTCTGGTTGTGTGTGGCACATGTGTAGCTGTGTCTGGGCAAGGAGAACTACAAAGTATGTGAGGTGCATGTATTGGCCTGGTCTCTGCTCCCTCCCAGCCTCACCCCAGAGTCATTTTGTTCTGGAACTGGAGAAGTAACCCTTCTACTGGTCTTTTCCACTCGG
This sequence comes from Aepyceros melampus, assembly GCA_006408695.1. Lineage (NCBI taxonomy): Eukaryota > Metazoa > Chordata > Mammalia > Artiodactyla > Bovidae > Aepyceros > Aepyceros melampus. The sequence continues at coordinate 122,321 of SJXQ01009717.1, forward strand.
TTTGCACAGCTCAGGGCCAGGCCGGGCCACCAAACTGACTTCTTAGGGATGGACTGGACCTTGACCTCCTAAGAAACAGACCTAGCTTTTCTGAAATTTCTTTCTAGTTTCACACTTCTCTTGTCCCTTCAGCGGTCATGGGGACAGCAGTGGTACCAAGGGCCAATGGTCAGTATGTGAGTCCTGAGACCCCAGAGGCCTGGGCCCATGCCTAGGCAGTCAGGCATCTCTCTTCCCCTGCTCGAGTTTGCACCCCCAGCCCTGCTCTGGGTGAGGTGTAACCGCCAGCGTGACCCCACTGAAGACTATCCTGCACCGTCCCCTAAGGCAAGACTCCAAATGCCCTGGCTCTCATTTTCTGTGATAACAGATGTGGGAACTGGAGCCTCAGTAGAAGGGTATACCAGGCTCTGTATTGACCATGTAAATTGGAAACCCTAACTCCCTCACTCCTCTCCACACAGCCATTCCAGGCCATTGGGTGTTTAATCAGTGACTGGTGGCTCAGATGGTAAAGCGTCTGCCTACAATGCGGGAGACAGGGGTTCAATCCCTGGGTCGGGAAGATCCCCTGGAGAAGGAAATGGCAACCCACTCCAGCAGTCTTGCCTGGAAAATCCCATGGATGGAGAAGCGTGGTAGGCTACAGTCCATGGGGTTGCAGAGTCAGACACGACTGAGCCACTTAACGGAAAAGGTAGATCCCTCCTATTAACATTAAACAGTGGCGTGAGTCCTAGGATTAAGCATATTCACTGAAAGCAATTAGTATGGTGCAAGACACATAGTAAGGGCTCAGAAAAATGTTGGCTACAGTCCTTGTTATTGGTACCTACTTAGTGCCAGGCTTCAGGCCCAAAGCAGGTAGGGGACTCTCCCTTACTCTCAACAAATGTTTATGGATGGTAGTAGTGAGGGGACAGGAGACAAATGAGCAAATAAAAGCTATTTCTGTGCAGTGTGGTCACTGTGGCCATAGGAGGGGACAGATGCGGGGCCCCAAAGCCAGGCCACAGAGTACAATTGCTCAGTACATGCACAACAAAAAAGCCAGCTGGCAAAGGGAGCAAAGAAGACTGGAAGACAGTTCATGACCTGCTGCCAAATGGGGATACCTATACCTGCCAAAAAGTGGTAGCTTTTTCTGATTTGCACAAAGGCTAGTGCTGGCTCTGTAGAAGAAGCCAAACTGAGGCAGGGAATAGAAGTCAGAGAAGATTCCCAGTGGAGTGATAACATGCTCTTGGTCTTCAGTGAGGACTTCAGGAGGTGAGTTTGTTTAAGACCCTTCTGGGCAGAGGGAAGAATTTGTTAAAAAAAAAAAAGGAAACTTGAAGGGAAGTTTTGGGGTGTCTGAAAGAACCACCAGTGTTGAATGGTGTTGATCAGCAGGGCTTAGGAACTGCAGGGAAGAACAGGACCAGTTAGGGAAGCCAGACCAAACTGGGACAGGGGCTTGAGCTGAGCCCGGTGGGCTCTGAGGAGTCACTATAGGATGATGACCAAGGTGAATCCCAGACAGAGAAGCTTCACTAGGCTAACGAATCTCAGGGGTTGGGAAAACAACTTTGGTGCCTGTCTCATGTCAGTTTCCTCATCTGAAAATTGGGGACGCTACCACTACTGGGGATGATGTAAGGATTAAATGAGATAAGGGGCCTTAACTGTTTAGTTTAATGCCCTGCTCAGGGTGAAGGCTTTGTAAATGCCAGCTATGGATATTCTAACCAGAACCAGGAAAGCAGGATCCTACCCAGAAGACAGGGCAGGTGGCTACATGGCTCTTCTCTCTCCCATCGGTACTGGAGACTTATGGAAATTGCTTCCTAAATCTAAGCTGATTGATTGAATAGCAATGTGAAATTCAAATACTTTTGGGGAGGAATAGTGAACCAGGACCCCTTTACTTCTTGCGGAAGGGGCATAGAGTGGGGATAGTCACCCCCAAGGCCAGAGACCTCCTGCCCAATCCTTCCTGGGTGTCTCCCCCTTGTCTCACTCGTTATGGTTAGAGTTCTATGCAGATGGTTTGCACATGGCATTTCCTGTTCATGTTGCATTTTCCATGTGGACAGTTCTGCCACTCTCCTCTCTGGTTCCTAAGTGGGGTAGAGAGGTGAGGATCTGGGTCTCCTTCTACTTCTTAATTTCCAGGAGAAGGGGAAGACTCCAAGGCTGACTCTGAACTGGGCCAGACATATCAAATAGCCCATCCCTGAGAAAGTCACCATTGGGATCACCTGACTCATCCCCATTGCAGCCTGCAGCCCCTTGGCCTTTGCCAAGTTGGGGAGGGTGGGCAGACGTCCTTGGGGAAAAAGTGGATATTTAGTAGTAGTTCCCTGAGGTGGAGGTACTGTCCCCCACACCCCAAGAATTTCAGCATGAAGCTTTTTTCAGGTGTGCAGGGCCTAATTCCATACTCTCCCCGCCTAGCCTGCAGTTCCCTGAGGACGGAGTTTCATTTCTTGGGTCCTAGTCCTCTGAGGTCTGCTGCTGACTCCTGGGGAACAAGTCCCCCCTCACAGTCTGGGCCTGAGCTTCCTCAGAAAAGGTAGATCGTGGTGGGCTAAGTGTTTGGAGATCTTTGGTCATCTTGGCATGGGACGCTGCCTCCTTTCTCCTCATATAGTCAAGTGAGTGTCCAACACAGTACTTGTCACTCAGGGTTGGCCAAAATGTCTGTCTTTAAGCAGTTTGGTGGTGATAATCTAGAGGTGTTCATTTGTCTTAAATCTATGTTCTCAGAGCAAGTACCTTGCTTTCCTCATGTGGTATGTTTGGGGTGGCTTTGTGGAACGTTGCTGGAGAGGAGAGGCTAAAGCTTCCCCTCCCACTTAGGAGCCATTCCTTGACACACAGTTGAGAGAATACTTCTCAGCAATTGAGGAAGGGAGGGGGTGTCCACGAGAGGGTCACTCCCTGTGGCCTTGGAGGTCAGGGCAGGTAGACAGGCAACACATTCCAGATGAACTCTGCCCTCTGACACCTCCCTCACACCCCTATCCCCTGGCTGGGTCAAAGTTCCAAAGCCAAATTTAGAAAGTTTGGACGGTGGGCATTCCCAGGCTGCTCCTGTGAGACCCAGGCCCCAGGTGCTGCGCCACCCAGGCAAGCAACACCAAGGAGAAGAGACAGTGAGGTGGGAACTGCTTCCACTTCTTCCACTAAGACTGCTCCTGTGACTGGAGGCACGGGGGCTGCCACAGTTAACTCCCAGTTACTAGGCCCCAGGCTGTAACATTTAACCCTAGGTAGACTTCACCAACCGTCCTGCCCCTTTAGGGTCTCTCCTCTGGGGGCTGTTTTCTCTGGCGCAGGAAGCACAAAGCCACCCCCACGAATTCCACAGAACTGAAGAAACTTTCCACTTGGGGAGAGACCCGGGGCTTGCGCTATGGGTCTCTGAAGTGGCAAGAGGTCGACATATGCAGCTTTAGGATTAGCCCAAGCTGGGCAGATGGAGGGGCCGGTGAATGACGGTGAGGATGTGCGGGTCCAAATCTGAATCCACTGGGTTTTCATTCTTTCAGCCAGTGTCTGTTGAGCATGGCGCTGTGCTAGGCACTGTTTCAGGCTCAGAGTTCACAGGCCACCGTGTCAGAACACCACTGTGTGGTCGCTTTAGCTTCAAGACTCAAGTATTTTGGTTGGGGGCGGCATAGCAAATGAAATGTCCTTTCTCGAATCAGTTTCCTCACCTGTGTAATAGGAACAGGGACGTCTGCCCCCTTTCTCCCTGGGAACTAGAGCCCAATGAGTATGGGAAAGCGCTCTGAACACGCGTCTAGTTCCAAGAGTGCTTGGCTAGGAGTACCCGGCCCCATGCGCACCTGAGCTGAGGGGCGCGGCCAAACCCTCCCTACAGGTCCTTGTAGCTTCGCGGCCGGCTGGCGAGAAGGGGCAGAGGGATGCAGATTTCCCCGTAAGGTGCGTCTTCAGGCCCATGCACTCCTTACAGAACGGATGAGGTCCTCTTATTTTTTGTAAAGTTGTGGGAAAAGAGGTGAAGACCGGGCGCGCTGGAGAGCTGAGGCTTGGCCGACCTCGTCAGAGCGCGGGGAGCTAGAGGCGCAGTGGCTGCGGCTCCGGCCTCAGAGCCTGCGGCGTCCAAGTGGCCAGAGCTGCGTCGGGAGGGAGGCGGAGGGAGGAGGGAGGGGAGCCGAGGTGGCGGGGGGGTGGTGTGGGGGGGGGAGAGGAGGAGGGAGCGTGCAGTCCGGTCCGGGTTTTGCCGGCAGCCCCCGGGCAGCGTTCAGAGCTCCTGCCCGGGCGGGCGCGCGGCGGCGGTTGGAATGTAAAGTCAAGTGGGCCTTAGAAAGCATCACTATGAACAAAGCTAGTGGAGGTGATGCAATCCCAGTTGAGCTGTTTCAAATCCTGAAAGATGATGCTGTGAAAGTGCTGCACTCAATATGCCAGCAAATCTGGAAAACTCAGCAGTGGCCACAGGACTGGAAAAGGTCAGTTTTCATTCCAGTTCCAAAGAAAGGCAATGCTAAAGAATGCTAAACTACCGCACAATTGCACTCATCTCATATGCTAGTAAAGTAATGCTCAAGGAATGCCTGGCATAAGTATTTGACAAATAAGTGATTGAATAAATTATTATGTAAATTTTTAAGTAAGAGTAAAATGTTCAAATCTCCATTTTAGAAAGGAAAATATTGACCACTACATGGAACAAAGATTGGAAGGAGGTGAGACTAGACTAACATCTAGAGTCCGAGTCAGGAGAGAGATGACCACGACATGAGCTAGGGAGCAGGTGTAAGAAGTGTTTTAGAAGAGGGAAGAAGGTAGGAGAAGGAGTAGATTTCTGGGGGAATAACATGAGTGAGGTTTTTTTAAAGGGATAATTGGAGATTCAAGTAGATGGAAGTTCCGGTTCAGAAATATCTGGGCTGAAGTAGACATTTTGAAGTCGTATGTACACATAAGCAAGGTAGTCCTGGAGAGAATGAGAAGGTGAGGTAAAGGGAAGTGAAGAATGAATATCCATATGTGTCAGATGCTGGCATTTTCGCAGTCACCACTTAAGGTAGCATGCCACAACCACATTTTCTTTCAATCCTCCTGTTCCTTAACTCTCCAGCAATACCTGTCGGCCTGAAACTGTGGACAAACATTTTTCTGTTCACTTAGGCCCTTCTGCCTAAATACACCATATAATATTCTTCTTATATAAAGACTATTGAGTGCCTACCCCAACCCCCAACTCATTTCCCACACTTTTGCCAGAGTGGTCTTTTTAAAATGCATGAATATGGTACGAGCCTGAAAAGAAGGTCCTATTTATGGCAAATGTTCCCTTTCTTTAGTAGAGCATCCTATTTGAGAGACCATGGGCTTCCTTATGATTGTAATTTGCTTGAAGATTGCAGGAGATTCGCCTGGAAGTTCTGAAAGAGCTGCTGAAGAAGCGTGACAAGAATCAAAATGAAGTAAACATGGCACGCTTGAATGCCCAGTGGTCTAAGCTCCAGGAAGCGAAGGAGGCAAAGTTGGCACAGATCCAGCGCAAGCACGTGTCAGGTGAGGGCGCAGCACCGGCCCGCAAGGGGTGGGAGAGCTGGCTCGGCTTTGGGTTTTTGGCCGAAGCTGATTTAGCTGTGATAGAGTTCTTTTTTGGTCCTAGTGTTATTTAACTGATAAGGGACAGGAGATGAGTTATTTCTCAAAAGTAGAAGAGTGGAGGAAAATTCGTCACTAAGAAAATCAAGTAATGATATTCTAACGGGTAGCAAGGTGTTGGCATTATGGACCCTGTGTGTGTGTGTGTGTTGTGTGTAGGTATTGGGCTCCCCATATTCATAGGCTGAAGCCCTAGATAGAGAGCTTTATTTTTCCACCTGTTTTTCATTGTTTCCCACTAAAAGAGACATTCAGATATCTTTTTTCCTACTTATCCCCCTTCCATGAAATTAAAAAAAAAAAGTTTTTTAAAAAACCCCTGTGCTGGGTCTTCTTTTCCATGCAGGGCTTCAGTAGTTGTGGCACGTGGGCTTAGTTGCCCCATTTGCATGTGAGACCTTATCCCCTGCATTGCAAGGCAGATTCTTAACCACTGGACCAGTACGGAAGTCCCTCCCATGAAATTTTAATACCATAGGTGTAATATATATCTGTTTATATACTATAAATATATCTGTGCTGCTGCTGCTAAGTCACTTCAGTCTTGTCCGACTGTGTGTGACCCCATAGACGGCAGCCCACCAGGCTCCCCCGTTTATCTGTACTTTATACACAAAGGAGAAGTCAGTGGAGGATTAAAAATGACTTAACAAAAATTTTTAGTTAGAATTTAAAGTAAAAAATTTTAATTTAGCATTCAGCTTTATAGCTGTACTTGCTGAGTAACTTTTAATATAATTTATTTGCTTATAAAATTGTAGTGCATCATTTATACATGCAGATTAGCAATCTGTACACATAATAATAGCAATGTAATCACAGTAAAGAAGTAGTCAAAGTTTTCCTAGTAAAACAATTACAAAAATTAATTTCTTAAAAATTATCTTTAGTAAACTTTTAACTTTCTTGATGTGAGAAAATAACTTTTAACTTAATTAGCTGCTACATATGCATTTAGATACTGCCAACATTCTTTTCTTTTCAGCAGTTGACATAATTAGCAATGGGTTGACTTTTTTTTTTCTTGTTACTCCTTTCTCTCTCTCTCTCTTCACCCTCTGGGATCGCCTCCTAATACATACCTGCAGGAAGACGTCCCAATAAATTCCTCCAGGAAGACCTTCAAGGACCCCTGCTCCCAGAAAGTCAGGTCCTTGTTATCTGCTCTCAGTGTTATATGCCCCTGAATTTTTTTGAATGTGTAAGAAGAAGACTTTTCACTTAACTAGCTTTTAGGTCTGCATTTAGATATTGTCAACAGTTTTTTCTTTTCAGTCCTTGAAATAACCAGTGATGGGTTGACTAATTTTCATAAATAACTAAGGCTTCCCAGGTGGCTCAATGGTAAAGAATCTGCCTGCTAGTGCCGAGACACCAGTTTGATCCCTGGGCGAAAAAGATCCCCTGTAGAAGGAAATGGCAACCCACTTCAATATTCTTGCCTGGGAAATCCCATGGACAGAGAAACTTGGCAGGTACAGTTCATGAGGTTGCAAAAGAATCAGACACAACTTAGCAATTAAACAACAACAAAATAAAGTATTTTAATCATGAAATTCCAAGTCACACACAAAAGCCCTGAGGGTAACATATAGATAACATTCAAAAGGCAGCAGTGGTACATGCAGCCACCTCTTACAATATGGCTTCAAAATTTCACAATCTGATTTTATACCCATTGAGAGTACCTGATGTAGAGCCTTCAAAAGGGGGTGGGTCTGTGATGGGATTGAAAGAAAAGGAGCACGTAGAGGTAGTAATCCTGACTCCTTAAATTAGTAAACTATGTACAGCTGAGCCTGCCAAATACTTCTGAAACTATAAGCTTGGATATATTCTAATTTATTCTGGTGTTAGCCAAGATGACCAGAGATGACCAGAGATTTTTTGAAGAGCTTGTAGCCTGCCTTCCCTTTTAATTATTCTCTTAAGAGAAAATAATTCCCTCATCTCTACTGAAGACATGTATTTTTCAGTTACTTTGAGTTTCTTTCTTTCATTGCACAAACTTTTATTTCTGGCCCAGAGCTGAGAATGCAGTTATAAAAGATTTTTGATGAGTACCAATTGAGGACACTAGCTGATTCAGCTTCTGTCATATCCACCTGTTCTTTGTCTTAAGTGTTATATTCGGGCTGCAGTGAGTGATCATGATGGAATTTATTCAGCTCAATTGTCTCCCTGTGAATAAAACTACAACTGGTTTACTAGCCTGTATTTGGATCATTCAGAAAAATATTTTAGAGATAGTCATGGAGGTATGTTTTATTTTAGCAATCAGAAAACTTATGGGAAAGGGAAAGAATATAGAAGGGAAGTTGGAGAGAAGAAATATCATCAAGGATTATTGTGATTATGCATCACAGGTCTATGGACCTCTGTCTCGCCTTGTCGTTTCCCAGACAACAATTCAGAGGACTTTGTAGTAAAAAACCACTATCTCAACACCTATGAAGGTAAGCAGTTCCGATTATTACAAGCCTAGTATAAGAGAGTTATCTTAGAAATATGAAATATAGCAATTTAGATTAAAAGCTAATCAAAAATAAAATATTTGTAAGAAATAGCCATTACATGTTTAGTATTATTAATGAGTTCATAGAAACCAATAAAAACTATAAAGACCCAAATAAATAAATAAATGGATACACTATGCAACAATTTACCAAGCGGTAAAGTCAATAAATTACTAAACATTTAAACATGTTTAATGTCACCAAAATCGAAGTTATGCAAAAATAAAAAAGAAAAAGTTTTTATACCAAGTTTATGATGCAAACAAGAAATATGTACTGAAATCAGCCCTTTATGAAGAAACACCAGAATACTAGTGGGCAAGGGGATGGATAAACTAGGGATAAATTAATGGAGAGGGTTATACCTGTTGTAAAGTCCAAGAGAGCCTTAATTAAATTATTTAAATTTCAGTTGAGAGGTTGGAGAATCATATGGCCAAGATTGTGCACTGACAATCACATCATTGAACTTGCACCTCTGGCTGACCCTCTCTAGAGCTGAATATGATAACCTGGTGTACAGCCACTTTAGCATGATGGTGCCATGTATCATATGGTCATTAACTTCCTGTTTATTATTGTGGTATTACTACTTTTTGGTAGGACAGTGGTTTCATTTTAGAATGCATTTCTTATTTTACAATCTAAGTTACCAAGAATATAAGTTATTTATATAGATATTTCCTTTGTATTTCAAGGACAATTCAATTATATGAGGTACACCTTATCAATAATTCTAAATAAAACCACTTGGCAAACTGCTAATAAAATTAACAGTGTGCTTTCAAATGATATATTTAAGCACCAGATGCTAATCATGTACTTCCTTTCCATAGGATTAGTTGAGCTTGAGTCATGTCTCCCAGATTTTGTGACACAACCCCGAATCAAACCACCAAACCAAAAGTCTCTACTACCAAAGATGGTTTTCTAAAGAGGACTGCAAGGATGGACCATGAGTTGGCAGAGGTTCATAAGGTATGCTGCTGCTTTTTTTTTTTTTTTACTTTCTTAGCAAATTTTATTTATTTTTATTTATTGGAGGATAATTGTTTTACAATGTTGTGTTGGTTTCTGTTGTACAACATAAATCAGCTATAAGTATACATATATCCCTTCCTCTTGAGCCTCCCTCCCACCCCTCTTGTTCATCACAGAGCATTGAGCTGAGAGTTCCCATTTGGATGACAAGATGCTTCTAGTGGGGCTTTTGCAGAGATATACTACACTCCAAAACTGTACTTTGTCTTGGGCAGCAATGCCCAGTAGTTCTCAACACACAAGCCTACATTTTTTTCTCCTCTCTAGACCTTTCTGGTGGTTGCCTGTGTTGTGCTGAATCAGAGTTTTACCCCCTCATTTCAAACCGTAGGAAAACCTCTTGGAGGGTATTCTCCCCATTTGCAGAAGTCACGGTACTTTCTAAAAATGGTCCTGACTTGGGATCTACCCAATAAAATATGACACAGTATTGATGTATAGCAAGTTTCTAACATGCAGGATTACTGTTGGTTTTAATGGTATAACAGGCCTTATTTTTTTCCTTTAAATTTGTTAGCATCATGAAGAAAGGGAGTCATGTTCAGCATCCCTCTCATCTAGTTTAAACTCAGGTAAATGAGAAAGTTTGATGAGCCAGCTGTACAGCTTCATCCATTAGCTGGCCTTTCTCTTTTCTTAATTGGACTATAGGTGTTCAGACTTGTATACTTTTGAATCTGTAGGTTATGATTGTAGTGCTTAGTCTTTATGCTGCATCAGAGTCACCTGGAGGGCTTGTTAAAACACGTGCTGCTGGGCCCCACCCCCAAAGTTTCTGATTGAGTAGGGGAGAGAGGCCTGGAGTATTGGCATTTTTTGCAAGTTTCCAGGGGATGCTGATGCTGCAGGGACCACACTTTGAGACTCACTGATTTATGCATACCTCATCACTGGTCCAGGCATGTTTGTTTGTTCAGTTAGTAATAGCATAAGGATCCAGGGCTTCCCTGGTGGCTCAGACAGTGAAGAATTTACCTGCAATGCAGGAAACGTGGGTTCAATCCCTCAACTGGAGAGATCCCCTGGAGAAGGAAATGAACCTGCTCCAGTATTCTTTCCTGGAGAATTCTATGGATAGAGGAGCCTGGTGGGCTATAGTCTGTGGGGTTGCAAAGGGTCAGACACTACTGAGCAGCTAACACTTCCACTTTCTAGGGAGCTCACGCTGAAGATAAAAATTAGGTCCTTGACAATACAAGAATTGGACATTTAAAATAATATATCTATGGTTCTTTCCTACCTCACCCTGCAGTCTCTTTACTGATTCTAAATTCTATATTCATCATTTTCTCACTTTCTATAGGATTGTTTTGTAGATATTCTTATTAGAGTATGGAAGTTCCCATCTATTCCTAACCTACTGAAGCTTTTAATAATGTGTTTATGTTGAATTTTATCAAATATTTTATCTGTATCTATTGAGATAATGATACAGTTTTTCTTTTAAAAAATTACTATTCTAATAAGGAACATTTATAGCTTTTTATAAATGTTAATTTGTGCTCACATACTTAGTACTTCCCTGAAGCACTTCCCTTAGTACTTCACATGCTGCTGCTGCTGCTGCTAAGTCGCTTCAGTCGTGTCCGACTCTGTGCGACCCCATAGAGGGCAGCCCACCAGGATCCCCTGTCCCTGGGATTCTCCAGGCAAGAACACTGGAGTGGGTTGCCATTTCCTTCTCCAATGCATGAAAGTGAAAAGTGAAAGTGAAGTTGCTCAGTCGTGTCCGACTCTAGCGACCCCATGGACTGCAGCCTACCAGGCTCCTCCGTCCATGGAATTTTCCAGGCAAGAGTACTGGAGTGGAGTGCCATTGCCTTCTCCAATACTTCACATACTTAGCCATATTTGGGCTTCCCTGGTGGCTTAGCTGGTAAAGAATCCACCTACAATGCCGAGACCTAGGTTTGATCCCTGGGTTGGAAAGATCCCCTGGAGAAGGAAAAGACTACTCACTCCAGTATTCTGGCCTGGAGAATTGCCTGGACTGCAAAGAGTTGGACATGACTGGGTGACTTTCACTTAGTATGAATATAACATGGTCAGAGTGTATTATTTTTATTACATTGTTGGATTTGATATACTGATATTTTGCTCAGAATTTTTATTGTTTATTCATGAGAAATGGCTTTATTTTTCTTACTCAGAAAGAAAAACTATATGACTATATGTGACACTGGTCTTAGAGTTATATACATCTTCTGAAATGGACTGGAGAGTATTCCTTCTTTCTTCCTTTAGAAAGAGTTTAAATAAGTTTAAGATGATCTGTTTCTTCAGTTTGGTACCTATTCATATAAAATTATCTGAGACAGATGTTTTCTTCATGGGAAAAATTCTTAAACACTCCTTCAGTTTTCTTACAACTTATAGAACTTTGTGCATCATATTGGTAAATTATATTTTCTTTAAAAATTCTATTTCACCTAACCTTTCAGTATTTTTGCCTATGGTTGTTGATAGTGTTACTTTAAAATTTTTTTTAGTGTTTATCTCTAATCATGCCCATTCTTTTCATTCATCAAGTTATTTATTTGTCCTTTAACTCTTTTTCCTTAATCAACTTTACTGAAGGGTTGTTTATTTTCTTGGTATTTTTTTCAAATATTGAACTTTTGATTTGTTGATTTTCTCTGTTGTGTATATTTTTTAAGTTTCATTAGTTCCCACTCATATTTATTTTATCTTTATACTTTCTTTGGTTCTGTTTTGTGGTTCTTTTCCTAACTTACAATAGAAACGTAGCTCATTAATTTTCAGGTATTCATCAGTTTCATTTAATATTTAAAGCTAACCATTTTCCTTCAAAACACTGATTTTGGTACTTTCCATTAGTTTTGATATATAGTTTGGCATTGTTGTTAATATCTTTTTTAAAAAAACATTCATTATGATTTTTGAAGCTGTGAGTATTTAACATGTGTTTTAAAATTTCCAAACATGCAGGAATTGTAACTAATTTTCTAATTAATTTCTCAGTTGCTCTGTGGTCAGAGATCCTAGCCTGTATGATACCTATTTTTTGAAATTTAGTGAGGCTTGCTTTGTGAACTAGTATAATGATTTTGCATATAAAATAATCTAAGTCTACCTTCAAATAATATGTCATGCAGTTAACGTATAGCAGATTATTCTAATTCCTCCGTACCATCCGTGTGACATTGCTGTCATTTATTTCACTGATTCCTATGCTATAATCACCCAATACATTTTTACTCTTAAAGTTTTAGCAATTATCCTTTAGAGCAATTAAAAATAAAACATTTTATTTTACCTTTATTTATTCCATCTCTTCCACTCTTCCTTTTAAAAAAAAAAAAATTATTTCTTTCTTTCTTTATTTTTGGTTGCACTGGGTCTTTGTTGATGTGCTCAGCTTTCCCCGCTGGCAGAGAACAGGGAATACTCTCTAGTTGTGGTATGTGAGCTTCTGGCTGTGGTGACTTCTCTTGCTGTGGAGCACAGGCTCGATAGTTGCAGCACAGGGGCTTACTCCGTGGCATGTGGAATCTTCCCAGACCAGGGATCGAACCCTTGTCTCCTGCATTGGCAGGAGACTTCTTTACCAATGGGCCACCAGGGAAACTTCACCCTTCCCTTCTTAAATAGATCCAAGTTTCTGACCTATGTTCTTTATCTCCTTCCTAAAGAACTTGTTTCACCATTTATTACAGGGCAGGTCTACTAGGAGTGAACTCCCTCAGTTTTATCTGAAAGTCTTTACTTCTCCTTTACTTTTTAATGAGATATAATTCATGTACCATAAACTTAACCTTATAAAGTATACAATTCATTTATTTTTAGCATACTTAAATATTGTTCTCCCACTTACCTGTGGTAATAGGATGATAAGCAGTTTCTGAAATTATGAGAGAGAAAAGCATTCAGCATGGTAACATATTGGAGAATGAAATGGCAACCCACTCCAGTGTTCTTGCCTGAGAATCCCAGGGACGGGGGAGCCTGGTGGGCTTCTGTCTGTGGGGTCACACAGAGTCGGACACGACTGAAGCGACTTAGCAGCGTGGTAATGTAATTCTTTGAAAGCAAAGTTATAAAACAGTAATAAAACTTATGTTAATTTCATATTAAATATCACTCACCTTGTGTCTATGTTAAGACCGTCTTTTTTCTTATTAAAGTACAGTTGATTTACATTGTTAGTTTCAGGTGTACAACACAGTGATTCAGTAGGTTGTCTTTTCATCTTGTTGATGGTTTCCTTTGCTGTGCAAACGCTCAAGTTTAATTAGGTCCCGTTTGTTTATTTTTGCTTTTGTTTCTTTTGCCTTAGGAGTTGTTACTGTTGTTTAGTTACTAAGTCATGTCCAACTCTTTTGTGACCCATGGACTGTAGTCCACCAGGTTCCTCTGTCCATGAGATTTCTCAGGCAAGAGTATTGGAGTGGGTTGCCATTTCCTCCTCCAGGGATCTTCCCAACCCAAGGATTGTACCTGTGTCTCCTGCACTGGCAGGTGGATTCTTTACCATTGAGCCACCTGGGAAGCCCTTGGCTTAGGAGACAGATCCATAAAAGACATTGCTACAATTTATGTCAGAGTGTTCTGCTTATTCTGCTTTATTAGGAATTTTATAATCCAGTCTTACGTGGAGGTCTTTAATCCATTTATTTTTGTATATGATGTGAGCAAAGTTTCTAGTATTATCCTTTTTAAAATTTATTTATTTATTACTTTCTTGGTTGGACTGGATCTTCATTTTGTGCAGGCTTTCTCCAGTTGCAATGAGCAGGGGCTACTCTTTTTTGCAGTGTACAGACTTCTCATTGCAGTGGGGTCTCTTGTACAGCACAAGCTCTAGGCACACAGCCTTCAGTAATTGTGACACAGGGGCTCATTGGTTGTGGCTCACAGGCCCTACAGTGCATGAGCTCAGTAGTAGTGGTGTACGGGCTTGGTTGCCTGCAGCAGGTGGAATTTTCCTGGGCCAGTGATCAAACCTTGTCCCTTACACTGGCAGGCAGATTCCTATCGACTGTACCACCAGGAAAGTCCTCTAATGTAAAAGGAAAGTCCTTTTACATGTCACTGTCCAGTTTTTGCAGCACCACTTATTGAAGAGATTATCATATCTCTATTGTATATTCTTGTGTCTTTCATCAAAGATTAATTGAAAATAAGTGCATGGGTTTATTTCTGAGCTCTTTATTCTGTTCTATTGATCTATGTGTGTCTCTTCATGGCAGTATCATACTGTCTTGATTACTATAGCTTTGTAGTATAGTCTGAAGCCAGGTAGCATGTTAATTCCAGATTTATCCTTTTTTCTTAAGATTGCATTAGTAATTTGGGGTCTTTTGTGATTCATATAAGTTTTGGGGTTGTTTCTTTTGGTTCTGTTGAAAATGTCATGGGTATTTTGATAGGAATTGCATTAAATATGCAGATGGCTTTGGGTAGTATGGACATTTTAACTATGAATTCTTCCAATCCAAGAACACAGGTTATATTTCCATTTCTTTGTATCATTTTCAGATTTCTTCATCAGTGTTTTATAGTTTCAGAGTATAGGTATTTGACCTCAGTGGTAAGTTTATTCTTTGGGTATTTTATTCTTTTTGATGTGTTTTCAAATGGGACCATTTCTTTATTTTCTCTTTATGATATTTCACTATTAGTGTATAGAAAAGCAACAGATTTCCATATATTACTCTTGTATCCTATAACTTTAGTGAATTAATTCATTGGTTCTAATAGTTTCTTTTGTAGATACTTTAGGTTTTCTATATATAGTATCATATCATTTGCAAATAGTGACAGTTTTACTTCTTCTCTTCCAATTTGGATGGATTTTTTTCTTGTCTGACTGCTGTGATGAGAACTTCCAATACTATATTAAATAGAAGTGGCAAGAGTGGGCATTCTTATCTTGTTTTTGATTTTGGAGAAAAAACTTTCAGTTTTTCACCATAGAGTATGTTAGTCCTTGTGGGTTTGGGATAAATGATTTTTATTACATTGAGAATGTTCCCTCTGTATCCACCTTACTGAGAGTTTTTATCATGAATGGATGTTGAATTTTGTGAAATGCTTTTTCTGTGTCTGTTGAAATAAATATATGATTCTTGCCTTTCCTTTTGTTAATGTGGTGTATCATATTGATTGGTGAATATTGAACCATCTTTGCATCCCTCAAACAAATCCCATTTGATCATGGTGTGTGATCCTTTTTATTATTGTTGATTGGGTTTGCTGATATTTTGTTGAGGATTTTTGTATCTATATTCATTAAATTTATTGGCTTGTAATTTCCTTTTTTTTCAGTATCTTTGTCTGGTTTTGATATCAGGGTAATGGTAGCTTCAGAATGATTTTGAAAGTGTTCTATCCTCATATATATTTTGGAAAAGTTTGAGAAGGTTACCTTGGTAGAATTCCCTTGTGAAGCCATCTCATTCTAAACTATTGTTTCCTGGGAATTTTAATGTTATTTTGTTCGTTTGGTTTTGATGGGGTTTTTTTGTTTGTTTTTACAAATTCAAGTCACTAGTAATGATCTATCTGTTCAGATTATCTGTTTTTTCCTGATTCAGTCTTGGAAGGTTATATATTTCTAGACTTTTGTCCATTTCTTCTAGACTGTCCAGTTTGTTGTCATATAACTATTCACATGATTTTTAAAATTTTGTTTGTTTTTAGCTGTGCCGAGTCCTGATTGCTGTGCCAGCTTTCTCTTGTTGCAGAGAGCAGGGGATACTCTCCAGGTGCAGTGCGCGGGCTTCTCATTGCAGTGGCTTTTCATGTTGTGGAGCATGGGTTCTAGGGTGCACAGGCTTCAGGAGTTGTGGCGTGTAGGCTCAGCAACTGTTGCAGCTTCCAGACTCTAGAGCACAGGCTCAATGGTTGTTGCACGCAGGCTTAGTTACTCCATGGCTTGTGGGATCTTTCCAGATCGGAGGTTGAACCTGTGTCTTCTGAATTGGTATGTAGATTCTTTACCACTGAGCCACCAGGGAAGCCTAGTATTTTATTTTTGTATCTTTATTCCTTCCTTATGCTGACTTAGGACTTTATTTGGTTTTCTTTTTCTAATTACTTTTGATGGAAGGTTAGGTTGTTTATTTTAGATTTTTTTAATTTTGTTTTTTTGTTTCTTGAAGTGGGCCTGTATCATTATAAACTTTCCTGTTAGGACTGCTTTTGCTGAATTTCATCAATTCTGAAAAGTTGTGTGTCCATTTTCATTTGTCTTGGGGTGTTTCATCTTTTACATCTTCATTGACCTATTCTTTTTTTCAGTAACACATATTTTAGTCTCCATGTGTTTGTGCTTCCTGTCCCTTTGTTTTACTATAACTGATTTTTAGTTTCATAGGTTTGTGGTTGAAAAAATGCTTTATACAATTTCTATTCTCTTAAATTTACTAGGACTTGTTTTGTGGCCTCGCATGTGATCCATCCTGGAGAATGTTCCCTGTGCATTAGAAAACAAAGTATATTCTGCTGTTTTTGAATAGAGCATCCTTCAGTTCAGTCACTCAGTCATGTCTGACTCTTTGCGACCCCATGAATCGCAGCACATCAGGCCTCCCTGTCCATCACCAACTCCCGGAGTTCACTCAAGCTCACATCCATCGAGTCGGTGATGCCATCCAGCCATCTCATCCTCAGTCATCCCCTTCTCTTCCTGCCCCCAATCCCTCCCAGCATCAGAGTCTTTTCCAATGAGTCAACTCTTCACATGAGGTTCTTAGATGTATATTCAGTCTAACTGGTTAATTGTATCATTTAAAATTGCTATTGAGTTATTGATATTCTGTCTGGATGATCTATCCATTGATATAAGTCAGGTGTAAGCCCCTACTGTTATTATATTATTATCAATTTCTCCCTTTATGTCTATTAATGTTTGAATTAAATATTTAGGTGTTCCTTTAATGGGTACATATATGTTAATGAGTGTAATAACTTCTTTATTGATCTTATATAAAGTTCTTCTTCATCTCTTGTTAGACTTTTAAAAAAAACCTATTTTACCTAATATGAGTATTGCTACCTCTGCTTTCTTTTTCTATTTGAATGAAATATCTTTTTCACCACTCACTTTCAATCTGTGTGTGTCTTTAGCTGTGAAGTGAGTCTCTTCTAAGTAGCATGTAGATGGGTCTTATTTTTAATCCATGTCTTTTGTTTGGACCCTTTATTCCACTGACATTTAAAGTAATTATTGATAGGTATGTACTTATTACTATTTTATTACTTGTTTTCTGGTTGTTTCTGTAGTTCTCTGTTCATTCTCCTTTTTGCTTCTTCTCTTGTAGTTTGATGATTTCCTTTAGTAGTATGCTTACATTCCTTTCCTCTCCTTTTTTGTATATCGTAAGTTTTTGATTTGTGGTTACCATGGGATTCATACATGTTGATCTATAACTAAGTCTACTTCTTTCAAACCGGTAGTAACAAGTTCAGATGCATTCTAAAAGATTCACCTTTTTTACTCCTTCCTCCCAGTTTGCTTTGCTGTCCTATTTTATGTCTTCCTGTTTATGCCTTCACTGTGCGTTGTAGTTACAGTTACTTTTACAGTTGTAATCTTTTAACCTTTGTACTTGCTTATTCAAGTGGCTGAAACTTAGCCCTTACTATCCATTTGCCTTTCTTAGTGGGATTTTTTCCTTGACTATAGTTTCTTAATTCTTGTCATAGGGTTTTTTAATTGAGAGAAGACCCCTTAACATTTCTTTTAGTGTAAGTCTAGTATTGAACTTCTTTAGTTTTTGTTTGTCCAAGAAATTCTTTGTCTCTCATTCAGTTCTAAATGATAATCTTGCTAGCTTACAGATTTTTCTCTTTGGACACATTATGAATATATTATGGCCCTCCCATTTGATTTGGAGAGTTTCTGCTGAAAAATCAGCTGATAGCTTTATGGGGGTTCCCTTGTATATGGCTCTTTGTTTTTCTCTTGCTCCTTTCAGAATCCTGAGTTTAACCGTTGCCATTTTAATTATGTCTTAGTGTGGGTCTGTTTGGGTTCATCTTGTTTGGGACACTATGTGCTTCCTGTACCTGAATGTTTCCTTCTTCAAGTTGGAAAGTTTTCAGTCATACTTTTAACAAATATACTTTGACCCCCTTTTCTCTCTTTTCTTCTTCTGCAACCCTAACACAAATGTTGATATCTTTGATGTTGTCCCATAGATCCATTAAACTACTATTCTCATTTTTTTTTGTTTTCCTTTTCCTATTCTGATTAGTTGATTTCTGTTATTCTATCTTCCAGATCACTTATGTCTCTTCTTTATCACCAGTAATCTGTTTATACCTTCTAATGTGTTTTCTTTATTTCAGTTATTGTATTCTTCTTTGTTCTGACTAGTCCTTTTTTATATTTTTTAGTTCCTTGTTAAATTCTCATGATGTTCATCTATCCTTTTTCCTAATTCAGTTAGCACACTTATTACTGATGCTTCAAATTCTTTACCTGGTAAATTGTTTGTTTCTGTTTAATTAGTTTTTTCAGTTTTTTTTTTTAATGTCTATATTTATTTAGTTGGCTGTGCTGGGTCTTAGTTGCACTATGTGGGATCTTTAGTCATGGAACACTGATTCTTAGTTGCAGTGTGTGGGATCTAATTCCCTAAGAAGGGATCAAACTTGGGCTGCTGAGTTGGGAACATGGAGCCTTAGCCACTGGACCACCAAGGAAGTCTCTTTCAGGGGTTTTGACCTACTCTTTCAAATAAGACACATTCCTCTGTCTTCTCATTTTGGTTTTTTTTCTGCTTCTATGAAATTAGATGGAACAGTTACCTATTGTGGTCTTGAAGGGGTGTCCTTATGTGGGAGCATCCCTATACAGCCTGTCTGTACCCAGTGGCTTTGGTGGGAGAGTTGGGTTTGACATGAACTTAAGTGATGTTTTCTCAGGGCATGTTGGCATCTATCAGCTTGGTAGGAGGTGGGGCTGGAGGTGGAGGTGCTAGGGCTGAAGCCGGTTGTAAGACAAAGTTTCCCCTCTTCTTGGTGGCCATACTGCCCTGTTGAGGGTGAGTTCCTATACCATGTTGCTGTAGCAGAAGCCCTGAGGATCGGGTCAAAGCTGGCTCCATCCTTCCAAGTGTACACTCTCCCCCTTCTCAGCACTGACACGCTTGCCCCAGATGAGAAGAATGCTGGAGCAAGGGGGGTAGCAGGGGTAGTTGGCATGGATTGGAGTGTAAACCTTGGCACAGGCCATTTTGGTCCCACTAGGACCAGAGATCTGGACTATCCCTGCTGCCCTGCCTCTGTAAGCACCAGAGATGGCTGTCCCCTCACCGTGTTCAGATGCTGCTTTATTTCTGAACCACTTCTGTATCTCACAGCCAAGTTCCCAAGAGGGCTAGAGCGTTCTCTTGGCTCAGGCTGGTCTGCATGCCAGGGCATTCATGAGAAACCAACCAGCCACCCATGCAATTTTCAGCCCACCCTCTTTGTTCTGCTTTATGAGCAATCAAGCATGCATGTGCTTTTTACAAGCAGAGTCCAGGCTTCCTACAGTCCTCCTGTTACTCCCACTGGCTCTCTAACCATCTAAGGAGACTTGTCCCTGTGTCAGACCCCAGGGCTGGGATGCCCAATATGTGACTCAGACTGCTCACTCTCTTGGGAAGATCTCTGCCTGTGTTAACCTCCTCCTCTTCTGAATCCCCTGGGAAATCTCCCCTTAATCACTTCTCTTTTTCTTTCTGCCCAATTCTGTATGGGTCTTACAGCTGTGTTTGTGCAAGAGTCCGTGAGTCTCCAGGTAGTTTTCACTGAGAATTGTTCCACATGTGTATTTGTAGAACATTTTTTGGAAAAATTAAATATATTTTTTATATGCTCAGTGGAGGGAGTAAGTTCTGCGTCCTACTCCACCATCTTGATCTCTTTCTTCAGACAAATTAGACTTTAAAACAGACTCTCCAGTGAGTCTGCTGTCGTCCAGCAGTGCCCTCTACATTGCTAGCTCCCACACAGAAGTCAGTTCTCTGTAGTATATGACTGGTGATTCTTTCCTTCTTGAAACTGTTTTTTTCGATTGAAATCTGTAGCACAGCTTCCTTATTTGGTCTTACTTCACTGAATTTAATACAAGTCTTGAACACAAGCTCCATATGATACTTAGGTGATCATGATGACATGAAAATGTATAGTTATTCGATTTTTACACAGAGACACTTGTACACATGCATAACAGATAAGTTTATTACCTGTATGGCATGATGATTATTTACCGTTCATTAGATGGAAGTGGATCACAATAAATGTCTCCATCTTTGTGGTCTCCGTGTTGAATAGCCTGAGGAGGAGGAAGAGGAGAGGGTGGTTTTGCTGTCTCAGAGGAGGCAGAGATGGAGGAGATAGAGGAGGTGGAAGGGGAGGCCAGAGAGGTAGGCACACCCAGTGTAACTTTACAGAAATGCATTTAATTGCTGTCTGACATTTTTGGTTTTTCATTTCTCTGAAATTGCTTCTATATGGTACCGGTCCTTCTTTCATCATTTGCTTTTTGTTTCGGTGCCATAGAACTGAGCATAGAAGGGTCTGTGTCTTACGTGAAGTCAAATGCAGCCTTGAGTAATCAAAACTGCTCTCCCAGATCATCCGTCAGTTGTTTTCTGTCACTGGTTCTTCTGCATGCTCTTCCTCGCTGTGTGGCGCTCATTTGGAAGCAGTCACCTCCATCAAGTCATCTTCTGTTCATTCCTCTGGTGTGGAATCCTTCTGTTGTTGTGGTTCAGTCACTAACTTGTGTCCGACTCTGTGACCCCCCATGAACTGCAGCATGTGAGGCTCCCCTGTCCTTCACTGTCTTCCCAAGTTTGCTCAAACTCATGTCCATTGAGTCAGTGATGCCATCCAACCATCTCATCCTCGTCACCTCCTTCTCCACTTACTCTTAAGCTTTCCCAGCATCAGGGTCTTTTCCAGTAAGTCAGCTCTTCACATCAGGTGGCCTAAGTATTGGAGCTTCAGCTTCAGCACCAGCCCTTCCAATGAATATTCAGGGTTGATTTCCTTTAGGATCGGCTGGTTTGATCTACCTGCTGTCCAGGAGACTCTCAAGTCTTCTCGAGCACCACAGTTCAAAAGCATCAATTCTTTGGCACTCAGATCCATGTCTTGAAACCTTCACCCCCACCACCACCTTTTTAGCAATCTCCAGAATCTCTTTCATGATTTCCTTGAATGGCTTTGTCATAAATCCTGTGAAGTCATGCATAAAATCTGAACACAGTTTTCTCCAGCAGGAATTCATTGTTTGGGGCTTATTGACTTTCACAACTTTTTCTGTAACAGTGATGGCATTTTCAATGGCAGAGTTGCATGGTGTCTGCATTAATAATCCTTTAATAAATGATCCTTTCCATAAAGTACCATGTGTAACAAGCCTTTAAGGTCCTTATGACCTGCTGATCTAGAGGCTGAATTACAGCCATTGTGTTCAGGGGCAAGTAGATCACTTTGATGCCTTTGTTGTTGAACTCATGGGATTCTGAATGGCCAGGTACGACATAAATCAAATCCCTAATGATTATAGAGTGAACTCCGGAAGTTGGTGATGGACAGGGAGGCGTGCTGTGATTCATGGGGTCGCAAAGAGTTGAATATGACTGAGCGACTGAACGATTATACAGTGGAAGTAACAAATAGACTCAAGGGATTATATCTGATAGAGTCCCTGAAGAACTATGGAGGGAGGTTTGTAACACTGTATGTGAGGCAGTGACCAAAACCATCCCCAAGAAAAAAAATCCAAGAAGGCACAGTGGTTGTCTGAGGTGGCCTTACAAATAGCTGAGAAAAGAAGAGATGAGAAAGGAAAAGATATATCCATCTGAATGAAGATTTCCAAAGAATAGCAGGGAGAGGTAAGAAAGCTTTCTTAAGTGAACAGTGCAAAGATATGGAGGAAAATGATAGAATGAGAAAGACTAGATATCCCTTCAAGAAAATCAGATATACAAAGAGAACCTTTCATACAACAATGGGCACAGTAAAGGACAGAAATGGTAAGGACCAAACAAACAGAAGACATTAAGAAGAGGTGGCAAAAATACACAGAACTGTACAAAAAAAGGTCCTAATGACCCAGATAACCACAATGATGTGGTTACAGACCTAGAGCCAGACATCCTAGAGTGTGAAGTAAGTGGACCTTATTAGGAAGTGTTACTACAAACAAAGCTAATGGAGGTGATTGAATTACAGCTGAGCTATTTCAAATCTTAAAAGATGATGCTGTTAAAGCACTGTATCAATATGCCACCAAATTTGGAAAACTTATCAGTGACCACAGGGCTAAACAAGGTCAGTTTTCATTCCAACCCCAAAGAAGGGTAGAGTCAAAGAATGTTCAAACTACCATACAGCTGTGATCATTTCACATGTGAGCAAAGTAATGCTCAAACTCCTTCAAGCTAGGCTTCAACAGTATGTGAACCAAGAACTTCCAGATGTACAAGCTGCTGGATTTAGAAAAGGCATAGAAACCAGAGATCAAATTGCCAATATCCATTGGATCATAGAAAAGGCAAGAAAACTCCAGAAAAACATCTACTTCTGCTTTGCTGACTGTGCTAAAGTTTTTGATGATGTGGATCACAGCAAACTGTGGAAAATTCTTCAAAAGATGAGAATACCATACCACCTGACCTGCCTTCCTGAAAAATCTATATGCCGGTCAAGAAGCAACAGTTAGAACTGGACATGGAACAACAGACTGGTTCCAAATTGAGAAAGGAGTATGTCAACTCTGTACATTGTCACCCTGCTTATTTAACTTATATGGAGAGTATATCATGTGAAATGCTGGGCTGGATGGAGCTCAAGCTGGCATCAAAATTGCTGGGATAAATATCAACAGCCTCAGATATGCAGATGACACAACCCTAATGGCACAAAGCAAAGAGGAACTGAAGAGCCTCTTGATGAAAGAAAAAGATGAAGATGAAAGAGGAGAGTGCAAATACTGACTTAAAAATCAACATTCAAAATATTAAGATTATGGCTTCTGGTCCCATCACTTCATGGCAAATAGATGGGGTAAAAATGAAAACAGTACAGACGATTTTCTTGGGCTCCAAAATCACTGCCAATGGTGACTACAGCCATGAAATTAAAAGATGCTTGCTCCTTGGAAGAAAAGCTATGGCAATCCAAGACAGCATATAAAAAGCAGAGACATCACTTTGCTGACAAAGGTCCGTTGAGTCAAAGTATGGTTTTTCCAGTGGTCATGTAGGGATGTGAGAATTGAACTATAAAGAAAGCTGAGTGCCAAAGAATTGGTGCTTTTGAGCTGTGGTGCTGGTGGAGACTCTTGAGAGTCCCTTGGGTTGCAAGGAGATCAAACCAGTTGATTCTAAAGAAAATTAACCCTGAATATTCTTTGGAAAGACTGATGCTGAGGTTGAAGCTCCAATACTTTGGCCACCTGATGCAAAGAACTGACTCATTGGAAAAGACCCTGATGCTGGGAAAGATTGAATGCAAAGGAGAAGGGGATGACAGAGGATGAGATGGTTGAATGGCATCACTGACTCAATGGACATAAATTTGAGCAAACTCTGGGATGTGGTGAAGGACAGGGACGCTTGGTGTCTGTAGTCCATGGGGTTGCAGAGAGTTGGACATGACTTAGTGACTGAAAAACAATGAACGTCAATAGGGACATTGTCTAATATCTAAAGAACTCTAAGAGGCAGTCCTTTTTTGGCAAGGTACTTCCTGACTTTAGGAACAACATATTAATTAATGGAACCAATCCAGAAACCTGCAACCTGTCCAGGCTTTCTTTTACAGCCAGATTGGCAGCTGGTGATTGTCATTTTCCCTTCAAGGTTGGGGTCCTAGCAGCTTTGTAGATAAGGCAGTTCTGATCATAACCTAACTGCATTTGCACAAAACAGAGTTAGCATTTCCTCTCCTGCCTTGAATCCTGGTGCTTACTTCTCCTCCTTACTAAAAAGTATCATTTGTGGCATTTTTCCCCAGAGCAGGGTACTTTCATCAGCATTAAAAACCTGTTCAGGAAGATATTCTTTCCCCTCAATGATTTTCTTAATGGTGTCTGGGAATCTTCTGCCTTTTGGTCAGCAGAAGCTACTTCTGTTATCTTGGTTTACGCCAAACCTCTTTAAAAAATTATCAGACCATCCTTTGCTGGCATTAAACTCTCCAACTTTAGATCCTACCTTCCTTGTACTTAAAGTTTTCATATAATGACTTCAATTTTTTTTTAATTGTGTGTGTGTGCACGTGCATGCTCAATCATGTCTAACTCTGTGCTACCCATGGAATATAGCCTACCATACTCCTCTGTCCAGGAATTTCCCAGGCAAGAATACTGGAGTGGGTTGCCATTTCCTACTCTAGGGGATTTCCCAACCCAAGGATTGAACCCACATCTCTTGCATTGGCAGGCATATTCTTTACCACTAGTGGCATCTGGTAAGCCCTTTTGAATCATATTAGAGTCTATAGGTGTGCCTTTCTGTTATCCCCCCAAAGCTCATCAAATTATGCTCTATCCTTTACTTTTGACTGTGCTGGGTCTTTGTTTCTGCATTTCTCTAGTTGTAGCCAGTGGGGCTGCTCTCTGGTTGAAGTGTGCAGGCCTCTCATTGCAGTGGCTTCTCTTGTTGCGGAGCACGGGCTCTAGAGCACATGGGTGTCAGTAGTTGTGGCACATGGGACATGGCAGGTGGAATCTTCTTGGACCGGGGATTGAACCTATGACCCCTGCACTGGCAGGCAGATTCTTAACCCACTGAACCACCAGGGAAGTCCAAGTATGCCTTTCTTATAGCAACCCTGCATCCACATGAAAGCTTCATTTTCAACATGTGATAAGGTGTTTTGCAAATGGTGCAAGGTTTTCACATCTGCTTGTAACCATGGCTTCTTGAATTTCTTTTTCTTTTTTCACAGTGGTCCTTACACTAGATTCATTTATCCTGAAATGATGGAGGACTGCTGCTGCAAACCTCAATTTATGGTGCATATAAAGCACTTCAGGCTTCCCTGGTGCCTCAGAGGTTAAAGCGTCTGCCTCCGATGCGGGAGAACCGGGTTCGATCCCTGGGTTGGGAAGATCCTCTGGAGAAGGAAATGGCAATCCACTCCAGTATTCTTGCCTGGAGAATCCCATGGACTGAGAAGCCTCGTAGGTTACAGGCCACGGGGTCGCAAAGAGTCGGACACGACTGAGCGACTCACCATAAAATACTTCACCTTTTTCTTGTAATATCATGACTTTTCTCTCCTTCTTGGGAGCAAACCCAGCATCACTAGTGGCACTTCATATGGGTCCCATGTTGTTACTCAGGGTTTATGGTATTGCACTAAACACAGTGAAAAATATGCAAGAACTACTAGAGATCGCTTGTTACCATGACATGCAGGTTATTGCAGAGACGAATTGCTCCTTCAGATGCTTGGCATCACCTTACATTTCAAGTGGATACTCACAGTGCTTGTTGTTGTTGTTCAATCGCTCAGTCATATCTGACTCTTTGTGACTCCATAGACTGCAGAACACCAGGTTTCCCTTTCCTTCACCATCTCCTGGAGCTTTCTCAAACTCATGTACATTGAATTGGTGATGCCATCCAACCATCTTGTCCTTTGTCATCCCCTTCTCCTCTGCCTTCAATCTTTCCAGTGAGTCAGCTCTTCACATCAGGTGACCAAAGTATTGGAGCTTTAGCCTCAGTCTCAGTCCTTCCAGTGAATATTCAGGGTTGATTTCCTTTAGGATTGACTAGCTTGATCTCCTTGCTGTTCTAGGGACTCTTCAAGTGTCTTCTCCAGCACCACAATTCAAAAGCATCAATTCTTCAGCACTCAGCCTTGTTTCTTGTCTGACTCTCACATCCATACTTGACTACTGGAAAACCCATAGCTGTGACTATATGGACCTTTGAAGGCAAAGTAATGTCTCTGCTTTTTAATGTCTCTAGGTTTGTCACAACACTTAAGTTCACAGCAAAAGCAACAGGAGGTAGTTATGGATTTATTATAGTAGTATAGTATGTCCTACAGTTTTGTGCAGTTATCATTTAATACTGCATCTTTGTTTACATTTCTCTTGACTTTGAATGGCATCATGTATTATCTGTAAGTCTCTGTGTGCATGAGTTCAATAAATTTTAACTTTTTATAATAGATTTATGTGTAGTCTTGGGAAAGATTGAGGGCAGGAGGAGAAGGGGGCGACAGAGGATAAGATGGTTGGTGGCAACAATGACTCAATGGACAAGAGTTTGAGCAAATTCTAGGAGATGGTGAAAGACAAGGAAACCTGGTGTGATGCAATCCATGGGGTTGCAAAGAGTCAGACATGACTTAGCAACTGAATAACAACAAAGGGATAACACAGACTAATAGCTACATATATTTTATGCATTCATGACATACCTGACTTTTTCTATATTTCTAGGCTGTGTGGTTCATATGGAAGTTTCTTCAAATTGTCAAACATCTCCAAAAAATGTTTCAATATATTTATTGAAAAAAATCTGTATATAAGTGGATCCATGCAGTTCAAACCTATGTCGTTCAAGGGTCAACTCTACTTTTAAACCACTGCTGCTTCCTGTTGATTTGGTAGTTTTGGTTATCATAGAGCTGTTTTATATATATATATATATTTGCCATCAGATTTATTTTCAAGAAACTCAGAGCCTCTATTACAGCCATGGCAATTGGATGTGGCTCCAAATTTTACTCATAATTAACACATTTTTTATAAATCTTAACTCTTGACTTAGTGTTTGTTTTGTCACTTATTTATACTTTTGTGGAAAAATAGTGTAAAAATTATTGAATGATGAAAAAGTAATAAAGTGTGGTTTTAAAATTTAAAATCACAGAGATCACATTTTTTAATATAAATTTATTTATTTTAATTGGAGGTTAATTACTTTACAATATTGTATTGGTTTTGCCATACATCAACATGAATCCACCACAGGTATACACATGTTCCCCATCCTGAACCCCCTCCCTTCTCCCTCCCCATACCATTCCTCTGGGTCATCCCAGTGCACCAGCCCCAAGCATCCAGTATCATGCATCGAACCTGGACTGGCGATTCATTTCATATATGATATTATACATGTTTCAATGCCATGCCCCCAAATCATCCCACCTTCTCCCTCTCCCACAGAGTCCAAAAGGCCGTTCTATACATCTGTGTCTCTTTTGCTGTCTTGCGTACAGGTTTATCATTACCATCATTCTAAATTCCATATATATGTGTAAGTATACTGTATTGGTGTTTTTCTTTCTGGCTTACTTCACTCTGTATAATCGGCTCCAGCGTCATCCACCTCATTAGAACTGATTCAAATGTATTCTTTTTAATAGCTGAGTAATACTCCATTGTGTATATGTACCACAGCTTTCTTATCCATTCATCTGCTGATGGACATCTAGGTTGCTTCCATGTCCTGGCTATTATAAACAGTGCCGCAATGAACATTGGGGTACACGTGTCTCTTTCAATTCTGGTTTCCTTGGTGTGTATGCCCAGCAGTGGGATCGCTGGATCATAAGGCAGTTCTATTTGCAATTTTTTAAGGAATCTCCACACTGTTCTCCATAGTGGCTGTACTAATTTGCATTCCCACCAACAGTGTAAGAGGGTTCCCTTTTCTCCACACCCTCTCCAGCATTTATTGCTTGTTGACTTTTGGATCGCAGCCATTCTGACTGGTGTGAAATGGTACCTCATTGTGGTTTTGATTTGCATTTCTCTGATAATGAGTGATGTTGAGCATCTTTTCATGTGTTTGTTAGCCATTCGTATGTCTTCTTTGGAGAAATGTCTATTTAGTTCTTTGGCCCATTTTTTGATTGGGTCATTTATTTTTCTGGAGTTGAGCTGCATAAGCTGCTTGTATATTTTTGAGATTAGTTGTTTGTCAGTTGCTTCATTTGCTATTATTTTCTCCCATTCAGAAGGCTGTCTTTTCACCTTGCTTATAGTTTCCTTTGTTGTGCAGAAGCTTTTAATTTTAATTAGATCCCATTTGTTTATTTTTGCTTTTATTTCCAGTATTCTGGGAGGTGGATCATAGAGGATCCTGCTGTGATTTATGTCAGAGAGTGTTTTGCCTATGTTCTCCTCTAGGAGTTTTATAGTTTCTTGTCTTACGTTTAGATCTTTAATCCATTTTGAGTTTATTTTTGTGTATGGTGTTAGAAAGTGATCTAGTTTCATTCTTTTACAAGTGGTTGACCAGTTTTCCCAGCACCACTTGTTAAAGAGATTGTCTTTACTCCATTGTATATTCTTACCTCCTTTGTCAAAGATAAGGTGTCCATAGGTGTGTGGATTTATCTCTGGGCTTTCTATTTTGTTCCATTGATCTATATTTCTGTTTTTGTGCCAGTACCATACTGTTTTGATGACTGTGGCTTTGTAGTAGAGCCTGAAGTCAGGCAGGTTGATTCCTCCAGTTCCATTCTTCTTTCTCAAGATTGCTTTGGCTATTTGAGGTTTTTTGTATTTCCATACAAATTGTGAGATTATTTGTTCTAGCTCTGTGAAAAATACCGTTGGTAGCTTGATAGGGATTGCATTGAATCTGTAGATTGCTTTGGGTAGTATACTCTTTTCACTATATTGATTCTTCTGATCCATGAACATGGTATATTTCTCCATCTATTCATGTCCTCTGAGATCACATTTTTTGATACTTTTAAGCTAAAAACATCCCCCTATGTCTGAAAATGGAACCAATGATCAAAACCTTATGTCATGTATAATTCTGTCAGGTTTTTTTGATGATCAAAAGTTTAAAAAAAAAAAAATATATATATATATAAAAATCATGTTGAAATAGAAACACACTCTTTCACAAGGTTTAAAAATCTTGATGTGCTTGGCTTCAAGCCCAAAGTCAAGCTGTCTTCACTTGAAAACAATTGCCAACTAATACCCCTCATTTCCCCTATAACAATAAAATATACTATATGTTTCAGTCAGACACTGCACAGGACAATTTTCTATTGCCCAGGCAGTCATTTAAAACAGCAGATTAGCTTGTGTGGAAGAACAGAAGTTGAGGGATTTGCTTGCATACACACATCACAGAACCTTTTAAAAACTGAAAAACATTTTTAAAGTCTCCAAAACTTTTTATTAAAATGGATACACCCAGAATGTTTCATGTTTGTTTAGTGGTTAACTTATTCATGGAATATCATAGGTGCACCCTGGTTTGTACTTTCTCAAACTGTCCTAGCATGGCCATAGAGAAGATTGTTTCTAACTGATCTGGTAGTAGGAAAAAATACAAATGTAAGAAATGACACTGATTTTTTTTTTAAGACTTCACTTTTCAGAGCAATTTTAGATTCACAGCTAAATTAAGAGGAAGGTAGAGATACTTTCTTATTCCCACATATGTATAACCTCCCCCATGAACATGTATTGACATATCATTGTCAGACACTGGTGTTATTTTAGGCACTGTTGGAAAAGAAGAATAAAGATTTCAAAGCAAAGAAACCTATGCGTTTTCTTCAAAGAAAGCCAGTACCTCAACCTCGACTTCCAACTCCAACCCTGGAGATAAGTTCCAATGTAAGTTTGAGGCTTTTTTTATTTCAAAAGCTAAATTCAGCTTTGCTACTGTTTCTTCTCCAGATAGTTTGGGTTAAAAACAAACCTAATATAACCATGTTCATTTCCCAAGATCTGAATTACATTTCCTTTATCCTTATATTTCAAATGCGCACAGAAAAAAAAAGGCAAAATGAAATCTAAATCCAGTCCTTTTCAAGAATAAATACACAAAGAATGAAATCTTCATGAGAAAAATAGGCATCAGAAGGTAATCCTGATGTATGTCAAATAAGAAGATGGAATGATAATCAGATACTGTAACTGTATTCCCACATGAAGTGGTTGATGATAGCTGGAATTAGCAAGGAATCATCAAGACAGGCCAGCTTCTGGGTTAAGATTGGCCAGATTGCTCACTCTGACTCCAGGGCTGTGCCTTACCTTCTCAGGACCCCACACTCAATTTGGTCAGCATTTCCAGAGTTTGTTAGGATTTAAAGGACTGACTCAGAAAACTCACAAGAAACTGCTGGAGATGCCACAAATTTGCAAATTTGTTATTTGTAGTCAAAGCTATGGTTTTTCTAGTAGTCATGTATGGATGTGAAAGTTAGACCATAAAGAAGGTTGAGCACTGAAGAACTGATGCTTTTGCACTATGGTGCTGGAAAAGACTCTTGAGAGTCCCTTGAACTGCACAGAGATCAAACCTGTCTGTCCCAAAGGAAATCAACTCTGAGTATTCATTGGAATGACTGATGCTAAAGTTAAAACTCCAATACTTTGGCCACCTGATGCAAAGAGCGAAGTCATTGGGAAAGACCCTGATGTGGGAAAGGTTGAAGCCAAAAGGAGAAGGGGGCAGCAAAGGATGAGATAGATAGCATCACCAACTCACTGGACATGAGTTTGAGCAAACTCCGGGAGATGGTGAAGGACGGGAGCCTGGCATTCTGCAGTTCATGGGATCGCAAAGAGTTGACCCAACTTAGCAACTAAACAACAACATGCTTTACAGAGAGAACTATAACTGCCTGGTATATCAGGATATTGCCCTTGGGAGGTCAGCTTGTTCTCTCCCAACACAGGAAGTTCTCACACAAAGCCAAACTGCACATAAGGTTGTGCTTTGCTAGAGCGAGGGAGTTGATGGGAGATCTCACTAGCACCTCCAGTGGCTCTGAGATCTCTGGAGGGGTGGGAATGTTCCTGCTGACTGGCCACAATGCACTTCTGGGCAGCATCCTCTTTTCTAGACTTTGTGCTGACCACTGCCTGTGGTTAACATGTCTTTCACAAATGTTAATACCATTGATTCCTTTGGTATGCTGTTGATATCTTTTGCATTCAGAGGGGCTTTAATTAAATTTGTAGACTGCTCTTTTTGCCTTTACACATACTTATTTAAGGTGATTTTTGTAGATTTCTGATTTTGTCCATTATATTCTGATTTTACCCGTTATATTCTGATTTTACCAGTTTAGCTAAATTCTTGTGAAAAGCACCTCATTTTTCACTCCATTGTACCCCATCTGCATTCTTTGTCTCATGTTCATGCTCAATCACTAAGTTGTGTCTGACCTTTGCAACCCCATGGACTGTAGCCTGCCAGGCTCCTCTGTTCATGGGATTTCCCTGACAAGAATACTGGAGAGGGTTGCCATTTCCTTCTCCAGGGGATCTTCCCAACCTAGGGATCAAACCTGCGTCTCCTGCATTGACAGGTAGATTCTTTACCACTGACCCACGAGGGAAGCCTGCTTTCTTTGTCTGCTCATGATTAAACATGAAAAAAAAAAAAAAAACAACTATTGCAAACAGGATGTTATTAGCAATACCTACTGCTTCAAGAAAGATTTTGTTGGAAAGGAATATAGACAAAATGAAAATGGCTTAACTTGTAAGGATAGCACGACAGTGGGTAAATTTTTTGCTTTTGATATAATTTACCAATGATATTATGAAAAATATAATGAATTTTGACAATACTTTAATGTCATGTTTAAAGTCCTATATGTTCAAAGAAGGATGATTTTTTGTTTCTCTTTAAATCCTTCTGGTGTCTAGCTTTTTTGCTAGATAACAAATCTTCAAAAAAGTATTTGATAGTACTGCTGCAGTTCTCAAGCTGCTTCATTCTCTTTGTTTTTTAGGAAGAAGAAGATATAGAAATGGCTGTGATCTACCTTCAAAAGTTGCTCCGGGGCAGAGTTGTTCAAAACATGGTATGTAGTGTGGACCCTGGCCCTGTTCTTCTCCTTTGAGATTAGATTCACAGAGTACACCTGTGCTTGTTTCCTTGGGGTGAATTGCCTCCCACACCCTGCTGTCCTGTGTAACAATGCTATTGAGTTACTTACCGTTTCCCTTTTACTGCCATAGCTGGCCCAACTGAGTGTCACAGTATCAAGGAAAGAAAAGAGCCGCCTGCTGTGAAGCTAATGTCTTCCATGGAATTGCTGAATCCAGCAGTTTTCATACATGAATTTTGACTATTAAGCGTCACAAACCAAGTGGATTCTCTAATTTTCCATGGTCATAATAATCTGAGTTTGCATATTAGCTAGCAATGCATGAATAATAAATGAAATAGCTAAGTAAATAACTATAGTTTTGAACTCTTACTGTATGCTCACATTATATATTCTTTGCTCTACATATATCAGCAAATTTTTTTTCTATCAATTACCCATTTTACAGGTGAGTAATACGAGCCTGAGTGAGATTATGTTGCTGCTGCTGCTACTGCTAAGTCGCTTCAGTCATGTCCGACTCTGTGCGACCCCATAGATGGCAGCCCATCAGGCTCCACCGTCCCTGGGATTCTCCAGGCAAGAACACTAGAGTGGGTTGCCATTTCCTTCTCCAATGCATGAAAGTGAAAAGTGAAAGTGAAGTTGCTCAGTCGTGTTGGACTCTTAGCAACCCCATGGACTGCAGCCCACCAGGCTCCTCTGTCCATGAGATTTTCCAGGCAAGAGTACTGGAGTGGGGTGCCATTGTTATGTTAACTGCCAGCAAATTCAACTCTGGTCTTCCTGACCGTAAAGCCTTAGTCAGATAGGGAGTTCATGTACACTCGTGGCTGATTCATGTCAATGTATAGCAAAACGAATACAGTATTGTAAAGCAAACAAACTAAAAAATAAAAATTAATTATAAGTAGAAAAAAAATAAAAAGGGACTGATGTAAAGCCTCAGCTAAAACATTTTTTCTTCCCCAGACAGCTGTAACTCTTAAGAGACTCCGTTATGGTGAGTTAGTCCAGGGAGGTTGGATGAATGTCTTGTGTTCAGCGCTATTCCCTATCCTCCTGCCAGTATTTCTGCAGGAGAAACGCCACAGTGAAGTTCAGACGGCAGGTTGTGTATTCCAGACCAGGAGCAGATCTCTCAGAAAAGAAAAATGACAATGAAAAATACCACCCCCAGGCTTCTTAGGGAAAGAGCCAGGAAATTAAGGGAAGGTTCCAGTTTCTTAACATGACCCTAGAATTGTCACCTTGTCTTTGAGAGGCATTTTAAGAAATTCAGTCAGTGGTTACCTGATAGTTGAGTTCCTTGTCTGCCTGAACAGCTGAAGGGGCTTTAAAAAGCAGGGCCGATGCCCAGCTCAGTGGCACACACCTAGTCCGTGGCCCTGAATGGCGGAGCAGAACCCGCGGTTCATGGACGCCTCACCAGTCACTGCCTGCGAGGCCTCGTGCCTGCACTGGCAATGCTGATTTGCGGGTCTCTCTGATTTGATTTGATACAGATGTTTGAAGGGAAAGAGAAACGACTGGAGTTGATCCAGGAGCTGCGCACCAGCCACGCACTGCAAGAAGATGACAGGCTGGTGAAGAAAGCCGAGAAGCAGGTGACCCTGGCCCTGCAGCGGCAGAGGAACTTGCACGAGCACAAGGTTCTTTCCTCTCCTTTCTTGTCCCATTTTCACCCTTGACTTTTATTACTGTGCAAACAACAGTATAGTAACAACAGATGAGGGGATGTGAAAGAAACACCCCCCACAATCGCAGCATTTTTCACCACTACAGTCCACGATTTGAATGGATTGTATCCTCCCTGAGTTGAATGAAGATGACAGGCTGGTGAAGAAAGCCGAGAAGCAGGTGACCCTGGCCCTGCAGCGGCAGAGGAACTTGCACGAGCACAAGGTTCTTTCCTCTCCTTTCTTGTCCCATTTTCACCCTTGACTTTGATTATTGTGCAAACAGCAGTATAGTAACAACAGATGAGGGGATGTGAAAGAAACACCCCCCACAATCGCAGCATTTTTCACCACTACAGTCCATGATTTGAATGGTATCCACGATTTGAATTTGTATCCTCCCTGAGTTGAATATGCTTTTTTTTTTAATTTGCAAAAAGGAAAGGAAAAAAGCTTCACTATTTTAAAAGATTTTCTTTTCCAATTTTTCTTAACTATTTGGTGACTCTATTATATTTCAGTGGAAGCTAAGTAGAATGAATAAATACTGAAAGCAATAAGAAAAAGTGAGAAATGAGATTTTAAAAACCGTCCACACTCATGTATGAGTTTTGGAGCTGTACATAGCTCGTGCTCCTTAAACTGCACATTAAATATGTTAATATGTTATTCTGTGACTTTCATCAGGTTCTCTGAACTCTGTGTGACTGACAATAGCTGGTGATTGCAGGTCTAACCCAACAACTGTAAATGTGTTCCCTACTTTCTGCTGGTATTTGTGTATATATACTCAGTATTTAACGTTGATATAAATACTGAAAGCAATAAGAAAAAGTGAGAAATGAGATTTTAAAAACCGTCCACACTCATGTATGAGTTTTGGAGCTGTACATAGCTCGTGCTCCTTAAACTGCACATTAAATATGTTAATATGTTATTCTGTGACTTTCATCAGGTTCTCTGAACTCTGTGTGACTGACAATAGCTGGTGATTGCAGGTCTAACCCAACAACTGTAAATGTGTTCCCTACTTTCTGCTGGTATTTGTGTATATATACACAGTATTTAACGTTGACTAAAGTGGAGGTATACTTTTACTTTCTCTCCCACTTATCTGTAAATCAATGTGAAAAGAATCAATTTGCAAAGTGTTATAAGAAAGTAGACGTACAGCAAAGTTAATATTACCCACCTTTAGTGACAAAGCTCTCGTGCTGTAACTGGGCACAAATGGTAAGCAGCTTTGAAGCGAGCATCCCTGTGCTCCCTTCATGCGACAGCACGGCTGGGAGTGCTCTCTGAGTGATAGGGGCTGGTTTAGGGGAGGGAGGAAGAAAGCCACAGATGGTGAGACCCAGCCAAGGGACCAGAGAAGGAAGAGGAGAATGTAGTCGCTGGAGTCTCTGAATCTGGGGGCCCTGGAGCCCTGGACATGATGCAGACGAGCTGCACATCTGTTCAGAGAGAGAGCAGAATGCTCAGGCAGTGGAATGCCCGGGACCTGGATGCAAGAATGCCCGCTTTGGCCCCTTCAAGATTTCTGATTATAGACTTGAGCGGCTATAGCTAAGATAATCCAGAGTTTTTAATCCATCTATCCCATTTAGTGGATAAATACTTGTCTGATAGACATGATGACAGCTAAGAGCTAAGAGAGGAATTAATGGGAAGAGCTGTCACATAGCCACAGACTCGCCCTGTTTACCTTCGGCTGCTTCTGGCTACACCTGTGGGATGCAGGCATGTGGGGCAGTGGGCATCTCACATACCTATAGCAGTGCTGATCCTCTCACTTTCTCCCTCTCTTATATCAAGGGGAATTGTCAGTGTGAGAGCAGCAAGTGTCTGGGGGAAGAGCCTTTCCCCCTTACCACTGAGGCTAGGAGCACGAACACAGTACAGTTTTTTTAAACACTTTTATTCTCATTGTGTCAAAGCCAGGACAGAAGGATCTATAAATAAACACTGTGGCTTATTCCTGGCCTGGGACTCTGGGCCCCTGTCTACCTCAGTGACTACATAAACATGTAGGCTTATTTCCTACTCTGTTTCAAAGGCAGTTCTTAATGACTTTGAAGTTACTTAAATTAATAAAAAGTACCAAGGTTTTCTACTTTCATGTTACTGAAAAGCTTGAAGATTCCCCAAACTTGGTGTTAAAGGACCAAGCATTGAAAAATTAAAAGGTATCGTGAGTGAATTTCTAGGAGATTCTATTTTTTTGAACTCCAATATTATCTTTTAATCAAAATCTTGACATTTCCTTTCATGTCTGGGGAGACATAAGCACTTTACCTTCTGGATAAAATTGAAAGAAAAAGAAATTGTGTGGATGCTAACTAATGTTTTGCTAAACTATCATCCATTGCTGAACAATCTGCTTTCTCAAATCTAAGTTTGTATCATAAGTTTTCCTAGTAAAACCATTGCGTCCTGAAAGGGAAGTGCCTGTCGAGGATAATCAGCATCCCTCTTGATGAATCACACTTCTTAGCGGAATCTGTATCCTCATAGTCATATTATTATTTTTAAGGTGTCACTGGTTGAAAACCACTTGGCTGGACTGGAAGGAAGAGTGCTGGCGGACATGTTTGACTTCCTGTCCAAAGAGCTGGTGAGATTGCAGGAGGAGAGGCGGGTCCACGCTCTGGCCATGCTGGCCGAGAGGCAGCGCCGGATGCGCGAAGCTGAAGAGAGTGGCCGGCGCCAGGTGGAGCAGAGGCGCCTGCAGGAGGAGGACCAGATATTTAAGGAGGCAAGTGGGGACGTCGTAAGGAAGCCGTTTGTAAGGAGATGAGTCAAACCCAAGGAACCTCAAGATAGGAGATGGCTTTCATTTTTTAGTTGTCTTCAACAATGTATTGGGTTCCTAGGATATGCCCAGCAGTATGTAAAGGCATTATGGGGTACTTTGGAGGGAAATACCAGGCATGGCCCCTTCTCTCTTGGAGCTTAAATCCTATATAACATGCAAATAAAGGTAGAATAAGAAAATGTGGTGTTTCATGAGGGAAACAAATGGGCCCAGTGACACATTTTTACAGAAGTCATTGGGGGTACTTGTTGTATGAACAGGTTGGAGGGAGGACAGGGTGGAAATAAGGGACCTGAAAGGAGGATGATGAACTAACTTAGGCTAGAGTAAGAAATCAAAGGGTGAAGTCAAGTATAAAGTCCAGTTCCGGTGTCAGTGAGTAGGGAGATGACGGTTGTTTTCCGAGGCAGGAAAGCTGAGGGCGGAATAGGTTTGGGGCAGGGGTGGAATCAGGAGTTTGATTTACATTAGTTTGAGACATCTTGGTAGAGGTGTCATTTCAGCAAATGAATATATCAGATGGAATTTAGAAGAGATTTTTTGACTAAAGATACAAATGTGGGAGTTAGGAATGCCAGGCTGGTAAATTAGGATTCTGACCAAGTCCCAGTGGATGTGAAATTCCAGACTGACCCAGATGCAAACTCAGAGGAAATTTGAGGAACCAATAATATCTCAAAGCACTCTTGCCCTCATCAAGAATGCAAAAGCTCAAGTGATAAAATTGGAGGGGATTTTGAGGAAGATTTCTTTAAGGGGAGCTGTGCTGTGGCTAATACCTGCCCCCCCCATATCACACCTAGAGTTTGGAGAGCGCATGTCCCCTTTCTTGGGGAGCTTGATGTGTGTTCTTTCAGTTAGGGTGTCTGACCCCCAAGAATGCAGAGGTGGAAGCTGGGCAGGCTGAGGGGTTTGAGCACAGAAGAGGCTGTGTGGGCAGCCAGCATACCCAGAATATGTCAAAGCAAAGACTATGTGAGTCTCCCTTGGGCCAGATGGGAAAGACGGAAACTGCCAACCTTTTTTAAAAAGTGCCAATTTAAAAACAAAAAACAAAAAACAAAAAATTCCTGTCCAGGAGGCTATCTGAATTGTAAATATGGATACTTTTGAGCTCCTCGGGTAAGAAAAAATAATGCTATGTCTACTTGAGATTTTCTTATTTGATCTGTGATTTTAAGGATTTACCCAATTCCTAGGGAATTAGGATTGATTCATAAATAGTATTTGCTGTTTCTTCTAATTAAAAAATTGATTAAAATTAAAGATTTTCCATCTTCTGTACAGCTTAAAAACTTGCAGGTTGTATATTGTCAAGTTCAGCTTTTTTTTTTTTTTTTTTTTTTACAATATTATATTGGTTTTGCCATACGTCAACATGAATCTGCCATGAGTGTACACATGTTCCCCATTCTGAACCCCCCTCCCACCTCCCTTCCCAAGTTCAGCTTTTTAATTGGAGTGGAGGATCATCTCTGTTGTCAAACAGCTTATAATAATAATTCATCTTCTAGTTTCCTGTCATCCTAACAGCTTTTCTTTAGACAGAATTACTGAGATTTAGCAATTTTTAGCAAATGAGAACTTACTATCCCCTACTGAAATCACTAAGGAAAAACCAACTGGGATGGGAAGAACCAGTTGGGAATGAGAATAAAAGGAGAGAGACAAAGGAACCACTATACTCAGAAATACAGAAAGGAAGATACTGGTGAAAGACTTCTAGAGGGTGCCTAAGATGGCAGAGGAATAGGACAGGGAGACCACTTTCTCCCTCACAAATTCATCAAAAGAACATCTCAACGCTGGGTAAAATCTACAGGGCAACTTCTGATTGCTGGCAGAGGACATCAGGCATCCAGAAAAGCAGAATATTGTCTTCAAAAACAGGTAGGAAAAATACAAAAGACGAAAAAAGAAACAAAGGAATAGGGAGGGAGCTCCATCCAGGGAAGGGAGTCCTGTCCCAGGAAGAGAGTTTTAAAAAGAAAGAAGTTTCCAAATGCCGGAAACACTCTCACTGCCGAATCTGTGGCAAGTCTTGGAAGCACAGAGGACAACAAAACAGGGAAGAAAAACTAATGGGTGATTAAGACCAACAGATTACGAGCCCAGTGGTAACTCCCCCAGCGGAGAAGCAGAGCAGACGCCTGCATCCACCACTAGCAAGTGGGGGCTGGGCAAGGAGGCGCGCGAGACGGGCGGCAGCGCTTCTTAAGAATCGGGCGGGAACGCCCGCGTGTAACCAGAGGGAACTAACTCCGGCTAGCACACCAGACTGTGGGACAGTTACCACGTGAAAAGCTCTAACATAAGATACCGCCAGGACCACGCACAGAGCAAAGGATGGAACAGAAATAGCTGGCTACAGACCATGCCCCACCGGTGGGTGACAGGCAGCCAGAGCTGTAAGGGCTGGAGCGTGGCAATCGCAGCCCCAGAGAGACTTTACTGACCAAACTGCAAGCAGACTTCTTTGCTAAGACTTCTTGGGGTGCTGGGCAGTCACAATTTGCCTGAAAAAAGGTGCCAGGACTACACCCAGAAAACTGAGCAGCAAGAACAGGCAATAAGCCGCGCGACTGTGCTCGCCAAACACCTGAGCTACTTGGTCCTGGGAAGGGCACAAAATGCAGGCCCAATCAGTCTGCGACTACCTGGGCGCCGAG
>SJXQ01009718.1:0-46589 GCA_006408695.1 Aepyceros melampus
GGGTGGGG
Organism: Aepyceros melampus; assembly: GCA_006408695.1. Classification (NCBI taxonomy): domain Eukaryota; kingdom Metazoa; phylum Chordata; class Mammalia; order Artiodactyla; family Bovidae; genus Aepyceros; species Aepyceros melampus. The sequence continues at coordinate 9 of SJXQ01009718.1, forward strand.
GGGGGGAGAGGGGAGGTGGGGGTCGGGATTGGGAGTTCATGTATACTCATGGCTGATTCATGTCAATGTATAGCAAAATAAATACAGTATTGTAAAGCAAAAAAAAAAGGTGGCCCAGTGCTCCATAAGCAGGAAATTTAAAAGGTGTGTATAATCTCTTTATTTGGGAACACCATCTGAACATGTAAACTAAGCTCACCTTCTTTAATTTCAGGCCCAAACCATTTGGGGGAAAGAGTGCCGTGTCTGCAACTTACTATGAAATATACCCCCTCACCAAATTTGGATTAGTGGATGGATATAAGGATGAATAAATAGATATACCATAAAGCACATATATATAGCACACATTATAAAATTTAAATAGTGCATATATGGGTGTTGGCTGTTAACTTTTTTCAGCATTTCTGTCTATATGAAAATTTTCATAATAAAATGTCAGAAAGAAAAACTAAGTTTATTTATGCAAGAAGAGCAATGTCCGGGCAAGCTCTGACCCAGGGAACAAAAACAATCTCTTGGGTACGCAGCCCTGAAAGGCAGGAGTGTGGCTCAATGTCAGAGCTGCTGGAAGCACCATAAGCTCAAGAATTTTTAACATGGAATAATTTGTCAGAAAAAAGAATTTGAAAGCAAGGACAAACATGAATAAAGCACTTTCACTCTTATTTATTACCATATTGGGAATTGTGTGGGGGAAATTTCAGAAGTGCTGAATTAAATAATTTTTTAAAATAATTGAGAAAAGGCTTTTAGATTTTATGGCATCATCACCATATAGCAAAGTGAATACTGGACCTGAAGGCAGCAGCTGGATTTCAACCTCGAAACTGCTGCTAGCTCTGGGTAGCATTGGAAGCAGATTAACTTATCACTCCAAACCACAGCTTTCTCATCTATAAAAAGGAGGCAAAGATATTAATACATAGTCTACCTTCCTGATAGGAGAGTAAATGTAGAAGCATTCTGAAAGCCATGAGGATGACACCAGACAATGAGTTCTCAATGGAGCCATATCAGGCCCACGGTGGGGTTGGTTCTTGAGGGAGCACATAAAAATCTTTACTTTTTCAATTTATGAAGCACAGATAAACATATAGAACAGAAGCAGATATACAGTCTCTCTGTAGCACTGAAATTTTGCTGGGAAGGAATGATTAGGAAAGAAAAATATATGTAAAAAAGCTTCAAAGGAAGGTTATAATACAAACAATATTGAGAATGTTTTGCCAAATAATCTTTAATTTCTACCATCTCCCAGATCATGTTCCCTTTTTCTGCAGGTAGGTTAATTTTATCCATCAGTTTGAGTACATTCAATTGAATACTTGGATTGAATACTTACATTTGAATTTTTTATTTCTAGGAGGAGAGAGTTAAAAAAAAATACTTCTGGGAAGAAGAATAAGACTGATGGACATTCTTTGCCTTTTCCAAAGTACATATAGTACCACTTAACCCAAATACCATTAGGCTTTGAAGGAAGGAATTTGCTAACAGGAATGAGGAATTAAATGAGCGTACTCACCCGATCTTTTTTGCCTCCTAGAAATTTATCAGCAGCATTAGTTTTCCCTTGATTTAATTCAGTTCAATTGCATACTTCAAGCTCTTTGAGCCTAAGAGGTATGTGGAGAATTTAAAGAGAGTTCCAAGGAGAATAATGAAGATGAATTAAGGATTGGAAAATAGGATCTGTTGGGAAAGATTCAAAGAACAAGGATTATTTAGTGTGAGGAAGAACAGGCAATCAGGTGGCTTCTAATAGTGGAAACCTGCTCCTTGGGAGAATATTCTCAAGTTCTTATCTGCCCTGAAGACCAAAGGAAGAGAAAGAGTGTATTTGAAGCAAGAGGGGCATGAGATTAGATATCAAGATAAAATATCTGTCCATGATGGAATCCTAGACTCTGACTCACCTTTATGGTATTTTTAAAAATAAAGTGTCTGTCTGTAGGAAGTTATCAGGAGGAGAAACAAGTAAACCCTTTACATTTTATTTTCTTGCCCTGGTCGGAGGCTGGCCAGCCAACCTGCCAGTGTGGCCTCCGTGGTGTTCGGCTTGATGGGAGGAAAGTTATTATTCCTGGAGCTGTGACTTCAGGATGGCAGAGTATGAGTACCAAGCCCCAGGCAAGAGAGCAGAGTTAGAGCAATACACCCAGTTGCATTGTCCATACAAGCAGGGCTGAAAGTGGGTGTTGGGAGCCCACATGTAGAGCCAGGGAATCAGTGTCAGAAAAGAAGCAGCAAGGAAGAGTGGGTCAAAGTGAGCTGCTGGGAGGATGATCTGGGCTAGTTAGAGGAGAGAAATGGCCACGGCTAGCCTTTGGGGGCTCTTCGAAGGCTACTGTGAGAGTAGATCAGAATCCATGTAGAAGTCCTAGGAAGGTGTTAATCCCTTCCATGTTTGGGAACATCGTTGGGAAAGTCGTTGTTTCCTACCCTATGTGTGTATCAGAATTTCCTGTGGAGCTTTGTTAACCTCACAGCCACCTTGGCTCCAGCCCTTGAGACTGGAATTTAATGGAAATATCACTTAGGATTCTGTTGTGAGCAACAGAATCAAAACTGGCTAAATTTAGAGGGAAAAAGTAGGAGAGGTGGTGAAGAAAATGATTGGAAAAATATGGAGAAATTCCCTGAATGGAAAAAAAGAGCTAAACAAGGGGCTTTGGGAAGGATCTGTGAATCAGGACATCTTCAGGGACCCAGGAAACAGGATGGATGCACCCCTGGGCAATGAAGTGTGTAGTTGAGGCCCAAGCTCCAGGATATGATAGCCTGCTTTTATATCCTGCTTCTCTGTATTTCAGTTTGCCCTTTGGAAATGGATGTAATGGATTTTACCTATGGGGTAGTCATGAGCATTGAATGGGTTAATATATATGAAGAAAGTGCTCAGAACAATTCTTGGCACATAGTGAGTTCTTAATGCCTATTAGCAAATATTTTGGTTGTAGCTGTTAGGCTCTGCCATTCATGTGAATCAACTCTAACCATTTCTCTTAATAGTTTCTCCTCAACTTGCAAGGTCCAGGCTTAGAGCATCTGAGCACTTATGTTGATTCACACATTCACCCCTTGGCCTGAGAATGTGCAGGAACTTGATTAGCAGAATCACTGACAGCCAGTCATGGTTGTTCCTTGGGTTTAATTCTTTACTCTTTGGAGATTCAGAAAACTGGAAGGAGAGCACGTTTGTCCTATGGTGTCGAAACATAAAGGACCAAGGTGTGAGCCATCAATACTGCCTATGTTGCCATGAAGACCCCTTTTGAAATTTCAGTGAGTCCAGAAAGGGAATGTAGGCCATTAGCAGAGCTGTCTTTCAAATAATGTATTACTTCGATGGAAGCTGAGCTGTATATAAGATAGGCTGTTTGTTGCTAGGACAACAGAGGTGAGAAGACAGGAGCTCTTTCCCCAAGGAGCTCACATCTAGAGATTGCAAAGGCCAACAATATCAATCCTAATAAGATCATGGCCCTGACTCAGGCCTTTATAGAGAGGCTAGGAAACCATACCTGAACTGGTGTGAGTTAGCCAGGAAAGATCTTCCCAAGATGGCAGCATCTTACCTCTTATTATTAAGATCAGTGCCAGGTTAAGGCATAGACAGGTTAACGAACAAGTATTAGAATTCCAGGCAGAGGAAGCAACTCAACCAAAGAAAGGCCAAAGTCTATGAACAACCAAGGTGTGAAACTACAAGGCATAGTCTATATTAGAAACTTAAAGATTGGGGGATGAGGATATGGTGGAGCAAGAGTGTGTGTGCAAAGAACTGTTGAGTGAAATAAAATCCACATCCTAAAAGTTGAGAATTATGTTTTATTCAGCAGACACACTGAGCACTTAAGTCCAGGAGACAGCCTCTGAGAGCTCAAGGGACTGTTGTAAAGAAGTAAGGGAGGAGCCGGGATATATAGGAGTTTGGGGGAAAAAAAAAAAAAAGCTGAGAGTTGGAACATCAAAAGATTAAAGAAAAACTAGACATCTCAAGTTAATGAAGCTAGCACTTTTCTATGTATGGGAAGATGCAAGAGTCTGGGTTCAATGCAATATTTCCTTTGAGATCACCTTAACTACTTAGGGTCAGTGTCCTGTTTTCTCCATCCTGAATCTCTTCAGATTGTACCACAGTGGGGGTGACTACAGTGGTTGATGACTTGATGGCCATCAGTTCAGTTCAGTTGCTCAGTCGTGTCTGACTCTTTTCAACCCCATGAACCGCAGCACACCAAGCCTCCCTGTTCATCACCAACTCCCGGAGTCCACCCAAACCCATGTCCATTGAGTCAGTGATGCCATCCAACCATCTCATCCTCTGTGGTCCCCTTCTCCTCCTGCCTTCAATCTTTCCCAGCATCAGGGTCTTTTCAAATGAGTCAGCTCTTCGCATCAGGTGGCCAAAGTGTTGGAGGTTTAGCTTCAACATTAGTCCTTCTAATGAACACCCAGGACTGATTTCCTTTAGGATGGATTGGTTGGATCTCCTTGCAGTCCAAGGGACTCTCAAGAGTCTTCTCCAATACCACAGTTTGAAAGGATCAATTCTTTTTTTTTTTTTAATTTTTATTTTTACTTTATTTTACTTTACAATACTGTATTGGTTTTGCCATACATTGACATGAATCCATCTCCGGTGTACATGAGATCCCAATCCTGAACCACCCCCCAACCTCCCACCCTATATCAACTCTCTGGATCATCCCCGTGCACCAGTCCCAAGTATCCTGTATCCTGTATCGAACATAGACTGGCAGTTCATTTCTTACATGATAGTATACATGTTTCAGTGCCATTCTCCCAAATCCTCCCACCCTCTCCCTCTCCCTCAGAGTCCACAAGTCCGTTCTATTCATCTGTGTCTCTTTTGCTGTCTCGCATACAGGGTTATCATTACCATCTTCTAAATTCCATATATATGTATTAGTATACCGTATTGGTGTTTTTCTTTCTGGCTTACTTCACTCTGTATAATCGGCTCCAGTTTCATCCATCTCATTAGAACTGATTCAAATGTATTCTTTTTAATGGCTGAGTAATACTCCATTGTATATATGTACCACAGCTTTCTTATCCGTTCATCTGCTGATGACATCTATGTTGTTTCCATGTCCTGGCTGTTATAAACAGTGCTGCAATGAACATTGGGGTACATGTGTCTCTTTCAATTCTGGTTTCCTCAATGTGTATGCCCAGCAGTGGGATTGCTGGGTCATATGGTATTTCTATTTGCAATTTTTTAAGGAATCTCCACACTGTTTTCCATAGTGGCTGTACTAGTTTGCATTCCCACCAACAATGTAAGAGGGTTCCCTTCTCTTTAGTGCTCAGCTTTCTTTATAGTCCCACTCTCACATCCATATATGACCACTGGAAAAACCATAGCCTTGACTAGATGAACCTTTGTTGACAAAGTAATGTCTCTGGTTTTTAATATGCTGTCTAGGTTGGTCATAACTTTCCTTCCAAGGAGTAAGCATCTTTTAATTTCATGGCTGCAATCACCATCTGCAGTGATTTTGGAGCCCAGAAAAATAAAGTCAGCCACCGTTTCCACTGTTTCCCCATCTATTTGCCATGAAGTGATGTGACCGGATGCCATGATCTTCGTTTTCTGAATGTTGAGCTTTAAGCCAACTTTTTCACTCTCTTCTTTCACTTTCAGCAAGAGGCTCTTTAGTTCCTCTTCACTTTCTGCCATAAGGGTGGTGTCATCTGCATATCTGAGGTTATTGCTATTTCTCCCAGCAATCTTGATTCCAGCTTGTGCTTCCTCCAGCCCAGAGTGACATTCTTTGTTTACTGATGTGGCAGGTGACATTCTTTGTTCACAGGATATATTCTAGATACACAAGCAAGACCATATTAGGAAGATTCATTTAGTCATTCAAATAAATTTTAATTGAGCAACTACTGTATACCAGCTCTTTTATAGACTCTAGAACAGCAGTAGCTAGCGAAGCACAAAAATCTCTGCCCTTGTGTAGTTTCTATTTGAATGGGAGAGATTGGCAAAAAGCACACAAGTAAAATATATAGTATCTTGAATGATGATAAATGTAGTGGAAAAAAATGAACCAGAGCAGAGATATGGGTTATGCCAAGGAGAGGATTTCCACTTTTAAGTAGAATAGTCTGGGAGACCCCCCTAAGTTGTGTGGTTTTGACCATGTGGCAGTGGAGAGCCAGTGAAGACTTTGCAGTAATGTGATGAGATTTATATCTTCTGCCCTCACTGTGAAAGATAAATTGGAGGATGATTAAAGTATGGGCAAGAAGACCTGTAAAAAGACGATTTCAGCAGTCCAAGTGGATAGATAGTACAATGAACATGGGGCGAAAGCAGGAGCATTTCGAGAGCAGTTAAAAACCTACACCCAATCAACAGGACTTAATGACTTTGGGGTTGGGAAGGAGGAAGGAGGGGAAGTTTTGTTTCCAACTCAGGAGTCGGAGCAAAGTTTCAAAGTAACATGCTGTGAGGTGTGGAGACCCACAAGAGTAAAGGATTTAGATATTAGTTCATATATGCATATCATGATGGCTATTCTTGTTGTTCAGTCACTCTGTTGTGCCTGACTCTTTGTGACCACATGAACGACAGCATGCCAAGCTTCCCTGTCCTTCACAATCTCCCAGAGCTTGCTCAAACTCATGTCCATTGAGTCATGATGCCATCCAACCATCTCATCCTCTGTCACCCCCTTCTCTTCTTGTCCTTAATCTTTCCCAGCATCAAGGTCTTTTCCAGTGAGTTATCTCTTTGCATCAGGTGGCCAAAGTATTAGAGTTTCAGCTTCAGTATCAGTCCTTCCAATGAATATTCAGGGTTGATTTCCTTTAGGATTGCCTGGTTTGATTTCCTCGCAGTCCAAGGGACTCTCGAGAATCATCTCCAGCGCCACAGTTCAAAAGCATCAGTTCTTCAGCACTCAGCCTTCTTTATGGTCCAACTCTTAACATCCATATGTGACTACTGGAAAAACCATAGCTTTGACTGGATGGACCTTTGTTGGCCAAGTGATGTCTCTGCTTTTTAATACACTGTCTAGGTTTGTCATAACTTTTCTTCCAAGGAGCAAGTATCTTTTAATTTTATAGCTACAATCATCATCCACAGTGATTTTGGAGCCCAGAAAATAAAATCTGCCACTGTTTCCATTTTTTTCCCCATCTATTTGCCATGAAGTGATGGAACCGGATGCCGTGATCTTCGTTTTCTAAATGTTGAGTTTTAAGCCAGCCTTTCACTTTCTACTTTCACCTTCACTTTTTGCCATTAGGGTGGTGTCATCTGCATATCTGAGATTACTGGTATTTCTCCTGGCAATCTTGATTCCAGCCTGTGTTTCATCACATGATGTAGTCTTCATGTAAGTTAAATAATCAGGGTGACAATATACAGCCTTGACATACTCCTTTCCCAATTTTGAACCAGTTCGTTGTTCTGTGTCTGGTTCTAACTGTTGTTTCATGATCTGCATACAAGCTTCTCAGGAGGCAGGATATTCTTGAGTATGTCTTAAATTTTTTTCTTTAGTGTTTTTCATATTTTTTATAATTTTTCCAAGGGTGGAGGGGGGTTGGTTCCCTTATTAATCTTATTGAGTTGTTAGTCTGTTTAGTTTTGCATTTATCTGAGCTATTTCCCTGAGTAGCTAGAGGTATTTCTCTCTTGTCTTAAAAGCTACTCTTATCAGTATTACCAAAAACAAGTATTCCCTCTTACCTTCGTTTTACTCCATATTGTGTCTTTCAAGTATTTGTTGCTTATTTGCATTTTAGTTTAAAAAACTGTTTTAATAACCTTCCTTGGGAATACTCGAGTCCAAAGTTCTTTTAGTTTAAAGTAGCCTTATAGATGTTTTGGGTGTGCCTGTGTATTGTAGGATGCTCCCCACGATGCCTGGACTCTACACCCGCTGGACGCCAGTAGCATCCTCCTGCTAGTCCTGACAATCAAAATTGTCTCTAGATATGACCAAATATCCCCTGGGGCATAAAAAAACCTCCCCTCCCAGTTGAGAACCACTGGTCTAAGAAAAATTTTTATTTTTTATTTGTTCTAATATTACCACTTATTTTAAAAGGTAGCTCAGTGGTAAAGAATCTGTCAATGCAGGAGACATGGCTTCCATCCCTGGGTCAGGAAGGTCCCTGGATAAGGGAATGGCAACTCACTCCAGTATTCTTGCCTGGGAAATCCCATGGACAGAGGTGCCTGGCAGGCTACAGTCCATGGAGTCTCAAAGAGTTGAACACAACTGAGCAACTGAACACATGCACACATATTTTAAAATCATAATCCCTGGGAAAACATAGGGAAAAAAAGAGAAGAAGACAGAGAACAAGCCAAATGAATGGGAACTACTTTGATCCTGAGCATCCAACCTGGTATTGTGTGCATCTACAAGTTAGCAGAATGTTTATAGCAAGTTTCTAAGGAGCCTGACTTGTGGTTACTTACATAACTTAGCAAAACCATTGGTAACCTTTTAAGGAGGTTTATTACAGAAAGACTGGCTGGTAGATTTTTTTATAATACACTGTAATCAAGACAGGAAGTAAAGCACCTCATTAGTGCCCCATAAAAATCCTGGCGAGTTTAAAGTAATCCCATGAGGAAAACTAAAGAAAAGAAAGGGAGATTTCAAGTTTACTCAATTTTCATTCTATACTATGTGATCTGACCACCGAATGTAAATTTCTTTTTTTAATTAGTTAATTTTTATTGAAGTTTAGTTGCTTTACAATGTGTTAGTTTCTGCTGTATAGCAAAGTGAATCAGCTGTACATATACATATATTCCCTCTTTGTCCCCACAGAGCATTGAGTAGAGTTCCCTGTGTTATACAGTAGGTTCTCATTAGTTATCTATTTTATACATAGTCATATATATATATATACATATATATATACATATATATATATATATATATATATAAATGTGTGTATACATCAATCCTAATCTCCCAAATCATTGCATTCCCTCTTTCCCCCTTTGGTGTCCATACATTTGTTCTCTCCATCTGTGTCTCTATTTCTGCTTTGCAAACAGGTTCATTTGTACCATTTTTCTAGCTTCTACATACATGCTTTACTATACAATGTTTAAATATATATATATATATATATATATAAATGTGTGTATACATCAATCCTAATCTCCCAAATCATTGCATTCCCTCTTTCCCCCTTTGGTGTCCATACATTTGTTCTCTCCATCTGTGTCTCTATTTCTGCTTTGCAAACAGGTTCATTTGTACCATTTTTCTAGCTTCTACATACATGCTTTACTATACAATGTTTATTTTTCTCTTTCTGACTTACTTCACTTTGTATGACAGACTCTAGGTCCATCCATGTCTCTGCAAATGGCACAGTTTTGTTTCTTTTTATGGCTGAGTAATGTTCCATTGTGTATATGTACCACATCTTCCTTATCCATTCATCTGTCAGTGGATGCTTGGGTTGTTTCCATGTCCTGGCTGTTGTAAATAGTGCTGCAATGAACACTGGAGTACAAGTATCTTTTGTAATTATGGTTTTCTATGGGCATATGCCTAGGAGTAGGATTGCTGGGTCATATGGTAGTTCTATTTTTACTTTTTTAAGGAACCTCCATACTGTTTTCCATAGTGGCTGTATAAGCTAGCATTCCTACCACCTGTGTAAAGGGTTCCCTTTCCTCCACACCCTCTCCAGCATTTATTGTTTGTAGATTTTTTGATGATGGCCATTCTGACTGGTATGAAGTGATACCTCATTGCAGTTTTGATTTGCATTTCTCTGAATAATTAGTGATGTTGAGCATCTTCTCACAAAGAATATAAAATTTCAGTAACTGCATTTTATTTCTCTCCCTTTCATAGAGATCTTTGATTTCTAGTTAGAAGGAAATTACCCCAATTTATTTTTTCCTGAATGAAGTTGCCCCAGTATCACCAGTACAAATCCTCCCATCAAAAACCTTCCTCCCACACTTGATCTTTATCTCAGAGAATCTAGCAGTCTAGCGGCCCTGTGTAGGAGGTTGCTAAATTGGGTTTTTTAATTATTTCTATTAAGCAAAAACTTAACACATACCAGCTGCTGGGGGATTATAAAAGCTTTGTTTTTTTTTTTTTCCAATAATTGAAACCTTGTTTATAGAGGGCTCACAATATTCTTTAAATGCCTTTGTGTTAAATATAAAAGAACTTGTGTTTATCTAGGCAATGATAATCTGACTATAAAGCCAACTCATTTAAGGATTATGCTTCCTGTCTCTCACTATGCAGCTGTCACCCTACTGTTCTTTCAAGCTTTGCAAAATGCTGAAGATTCTTGCTTAAAATTAGAAGAATGAATTGGAAAACAAAACAAGTAGTTTGGAATACACCTCATTCTAAATCCCACGGAAATCTTTGAGAGACCCAAAATGTCACTACATCTAGGCAAATTTATTCCAAGTTCTCATCTGTTAACTCATTGACAGAATTCAGTTCATTCCAAAGGAATTTAAAGTGCTCAGTTCTGGCAAAAGAAAAATCAAGGACCACTCAGGTAATTTAGTCTGAAGCTAGATTGTAGAACTTTGCTAGTCAGTGAAGGCATCCATGTTGATTGTCATCTGCTCTGGAGAAGATGGGAAGTGCAGTGGTTATAGGGGTGTGTGTTGAGTCCTAAGCCGCTTATTAGATCTGTGACCTCAAGCTAGTTGTTTAGGGACTTTCTGAAAAATAAGTGTGCTCACTTCCCTCACAGGGCTGTTTGGAGGCTTAAATGAGAAAATACATGAAACCCTAAGGACAGCTCCTGGCAAAGAGTTGCTGTTGTTATTCATTCATTCAGTCGTGTCTGAACTCCAAACAATCCTGGCAAAGAGTAGCCATTCCATGAGCGTTAGCCTGTTACCACAATGTTCCAAGTCCCATTGTTTTTCACATGTATTATCTCATCTAATCTTTGGAACAGCCTTATTAAAATAGTATATTTTTATAACTCTAGTTTTATTGAAAATTGAGAGAAATGAGATGCAAAGAAGTTTAATAACCCACTCAGGGTCACACAGCAATTGAATTGACGGCAGGGCTCTGTGTTCATAATCTCTGCCTCATTCTGCAAACGTTTAATGAGTACAGGCACCCTTTGCTCTCAGAACAGTCACTCTCTGAATATTGCTATAATGACTCACAGAAGCTTTTGGCCAAAATCAGTCTCCCAGTTAAAAACCTGCTATCACAAGTTCTCCTACGTGGGACAGCTTCTTAAACTTCCACGTGTACATGACTCCCCTTCAAAATGCACATTCTGCATTTCTCACGGGCTTCAAGGTGATGTCAATGCTGCTGCTCCGCAGGTCATACTTTGAGCAGCAGGAAAGCTAGATGATGGAAGAGGGGCTCCTTCAGACCTCAGAGCCCTCCGGATTGGCCTCCTGTTTAAACATGCACGCTAAGTTGCTTCAGTCATGTCCAACCCCTGGCAACCCCATGGACTGTAGCCCGCCAGGCTTCTCTGTCCATGGGGGTTCTCCAGATAAGAATCCTGGAGTTGGTTGCCACGTGTTCCTCCAAGGAATCTTCCAAGGCAAAATTTATTCCAAGTTTGATCCTTTCCAAGGATTGAACCCACGACTCCTGCGGCATCTGTAGGCAGATTCTTTACCACTGAGCCACGGGGAAGCCCCCTTGTTTAAACATACTGAACATTATATTCATAACTCTCCCCACTTCTCCCCTGAAGGTTTAGTTTCTCAGTATTTGTTTAGGCCAGGTACCTTGGGGTACTACCAACTCAGGTCTAATTGAGATAGTATCTTTCAAATCTGCAGTAGTGTCTCATTGTTTACGATAGAATATGCTCAGTGTAGAAGGGTAGTAAAATTCCTGTTCAATTCAACCATGGACTGCACACAAACATACCTAGTCATTATGTTATGAAGTGTTAAACAATTTTATAATTAGTGTTTAAATAGTTCATATTATGCAGAAATTCTTAAATTGTTATATAATTATTTTAAAGCATTTTAGTAATGTCTGGGACATTGATATTTTTGGATGTTTTACAAATGAATTATTATATTTTACATTTAAAACAGTAGGATATAGACTCTTGCTATTTGAAACTCTAGTGACCAACACATTTTTAGAAATGGATTAGGTTCAGATAACAAGAGGTGCCTGCATTCACTCTGTGCAGACATCGGGTGAAATTCTAGGAATACAATGGTGATGAAGACAAAAATAGCTGCTTAAAAAAACTCACAGAATAGTTAGATAAGAAACAAGCAAGTTAAGATTTAAAATATGGTGGGATGTCAAGTTTTTCAGCAGAGATAGGTAGAAGGCACTTTAAGAGCATGGAAAATAATGGGCTTGCCTCTTTCTTTGGTACAGGGGAGGCTCTTTCTGGATACCAATAATAGCTAATATCCATTGTATATCTAGGTACTCCAGGCACTGTTGCAAACATGTTGTGTATATTTACTCATTTAATTATTAAAACAACTTAATGAAGCAGATGGGCTTCCCTGGTGGCTCAGAGGTTAAAGCGTCTGCCTCCAATGAGGGAGACCGGGGTTCGATCCCTGGGTCGGGAAGATCCCCTGGAGAAGGAAATGGCAATCCACTCCAGTATTCTTGCCTGGAGAATCCCATGGACGGAGAAGCCTAGTAGGTTACAGTCCACGGGGTCGCAAAGAGTTGGATACGACTGAGCAACTTCACCTTCAATGAAGCAGATACTTTTGTTACCATCTCCATTTTAAAGATGAGGAAACTGAGGTACAGAGAAGTTAGTAACCTGCTTATGGAACACTGATATGGCCTTAAAGCCAGGCAGTCTGAATCTAGAGCCTGCCCTTCCAACCATCTTGTGATCCACCTTTATTTTATTAAAATGAAGTTCAGGATCTTAAAGTAAGAACATACCAAAAAATGATGGATGTGTTAGGGGTGCATTTATAGAACTGTAAATGATTTGCTTTGATTGGAGCATGTGATGGTTATGGGCTGATGAGACCATGAGGTGGGAAGCTATGACACTCGCATTGGCTTCACATGTAGAGGAACATACTGCATGGATCCTGGGACAGGGCTGGACAGGACTAAACCCGTCTTCAATAGTCACAGTAGTGGCACTAATTATGTGTGAGATATGATATATGGTCGTGAAATAGTTTACTCTACCATATATTACATGAGTGTTGCTGCTTTCCAACAGTCCTCTTGGGAAGCTGTGCTTTTATTCCCCCAGCTTCGCATTGCTCAGAGTGTCCTAGGAACGCTTTTCTAAAGTGCCTTTAGAACAAGTCATAGTGCATGTCTTATTACTAGAAAACCGTGCTTCATTTTTTGTCTCAAATGGATTTCCTAGTTGGACCACTCACCCTATTACTAAATTTAGCTCTGAATAACTTTTGCCTCTTCATACTGATACTGATCATGGGGTTCTCAAGGCAAGAATACTGAAGTGGCTTGCCATTCCCTTCTCCAGTGGACCACATTCTGTCAGACCTCTCCACCATGCCCCTCCCGTCTTGGGTTGCCCTGCAGGCATGGCTTGGTTTCATTGAGTTAGACAAGGGTGTGGTCCTAGGGTGATTAGATTGACTAGTTTTCTGTGAGTATGGTTTCAGTGTGTCTGCCCTCTGATTCCCCCTTGCAACACCTACCATCTTACTTGGGTTTCTCTTACCTTGGGGTATCTCTTCACGACTGCTCCAGCAGAGCCACTGCACCTTACCTTTGACTAGGGGTATCTCCTCACTGCCACCGTTCCCGACCCTCAATGTAGGATAGCTCCTCTAGGCCCTCCTGGGCCCGCCCAGCCACCACTCCTCGGGTTTCTCCTCCAGGCCGCCGGCCCTGGCCTCAGGCGTGGGTGGCTCGTCTCAGCTGCCGCTCCTGGCCTCGGGGCGAGGTGGCTTCTCCCGGAGACATAGGTAGCTCTCGGCCGCGCTCAAGTGCGGCAGCCGCTTCCGCCGCCTCGCTCAAGTGCTCACTCAATGGACGTGAGTCTGAGTGAACTCCGGGAGTTGGTGATGGACAGGAAGGCCTGGTGTACTGCGATTCATGGGGTCGCAAAGAGTCGGGCACGACTGCGCAACTGAACTGAACTGAACTGAACTTTTGCCTGTTTGTTATAATAACATCTACTCTCAAATCCATTCTCAAAAAACAAATGTATGTTTCTATTTACCAGTGATTCTGAAACTTCAGTATATGCTTAAATATCATCCAGGGGACTTCATTACATAGCACATCAAAGCCCCACCTTCAGTATTTCTGATTCAGTTCTTCTTAAAAAGGGATCAGGAATCTGCAATCCTTAACATGCATCCTAAAATTTCTGTTTTGAATGACCAGACCACACTTGGAGAGATGAAGTAAGAAAGTAAGTAAAGTCACTCAGTCGTGTCCAACTCTTTGTGACCCCATGGACTGCAGCCCACCAGGCTCTTCAGTCCATGAGATTCTCCAAGCAAGAGTACTGGAGTGGGTTGCCATTTCCTTCTCCAGGGGATCTTCCCGACCCAGGGATCAAACCCGGGTCTCCCACATTGGAGGCAGACGCTTTAACCTCTGAGCCACCAGGGAAGATGAAAGCTGTTAGGATATTCAGGAGAAGGGTAACAATTCTTAAGGCCAGTTCCAGAAAAGGAATTCCAAATGTGTTCTGATCAACAGTGATGTCAGCGGCAAATACTGCCCTCCTAGGGGGACTATTACCCAGCTGTTGCTGTTCAGTTGATAAGTCACGTCCTGCTCTTTACCACCCGTGGACTTCAGCACACCAGACTCCTCTCTCCTCCACTGTCACCAGGAATTGGCTCAAATTCATGTCCGTTGAGTCGGCGATGCTATGCAACCATTCATCTTCTGTATCCTCTTCTCCTTCTGCCCTCAATCTTCCCAGCATCAGATCTTGTCCAATGAGTTGGCTCTTTACATCAGGTGGCCAAAGTGTTGGAGCTTCAGCTTCAGCATCAGTCATTCCAATGAATATTCAGGGTTGATTTCCTTTAGAATTGACTGGTTTAATCTCCTTGCTGTCCAAGGGACTCTCAAGAGTCTTCTCCAGCACCAGTTCTTTGGCATCCAAAGCATCAATTCTTTGGCATTCAGCCATTGTTATGGTCCTGCTCTCACATCCGTAGATGACTACTGGAAAAACCATAGCTTTGACTAGACAGACTTTTGTCACCAAGGTGATGTCTCTGCTTTTTAATACACTGTCTAGGTTTGTCATAGCTTCCCTTCCAGGAGCAAGTGTCTTTTAATTTCATGGCTGCAGTCACTGACCACAGTGATTTGGACCCCAAGAAAAGAAAATCTGTCACTGCTTCTACTTTTCCCCCTTCTATTTGCCATGAAGATGGGACCAGATGCCATGATCTTAGTTTTTTGAATGTTGAGGTTTGTTTGTTGTTTTTTTTTTTTTTTGAACGTTGAGTTTTAAGCTAGCTTTTACATCTTCTCTTTCACCCTTATCAAGACATTCTTTAACTCCTCTTCACTTTCTGCCATTAGAGTGGTATCATACATATCTTGAGGTTGTTGATATTTCTCCCAGCAATCTTGATTCCAGCTTATGATTCACCCAGAGTTGTATTTCACAAAATGTACTCTGCATAGAAGTTAAACAAGCAGAGTGACAATATACAGCCTTGTCATAGTCCTTTTCCAGCTGTGAACCAGTCCATTGGTCCATGCCCAGTTCTAACTGTTGCTTCTTGATCTGCATTATACAGGTTTCTCAGGAGACAGGGAAGGTGGTCTGGTTCTCCCATCTCTTTAAGAATATTTAAGTTTGCTGTGATCCACAGAGTCAAAGGCATTAATGTAGGCAATGAAGTAAAAGTATATGTTTTTTTGGAACTCCTTTACTTTCTCCATGATCTAACAAATGTTGGCAATTTGATTTCTAGTTGCTCTGCCTTTTCTGAACCCAGCTTGTACATCTGGAATTTCTCAGTTTATATGCTACTGAAGGCTAGCTTGAAGGATTTTGAGCATAACCTTGCTAGCATGTGAACTGAACACAATTGTACAGTAGTTTGAACATTCTTTGGCATTGCCCTCTGAGATTGGAATAAAAACTGACCTTTTCCAGTCTTGTAACCACTGCTGAGTTTTCTAAATTTGCTGACATATTGAGCACAGCACTTTAACAGCATCATGAAATTATGAAATAATTTAGGATTGAAAAAGCTCAGCTGGAATTCTGTAACTTTCATTAGCTTTGTTCATAGTAATGCTTCCTAAGCCCCAGTTGACTTCACATCCAGGATATCTGGCTCTAGGTGAGTGACCACACTATCATGGTTATCCAGGTCATTAAGACATTTTTTGTATAGTTCTTCTGTGCCTTCTTGCCACCTCATCTTAATATCTTCTGCTTCTGTTAGGTCCTTGCTATTCTGTCCCTTTTCTCACTCATCCTTGCCAGAAATGTACCCTTGATATCTCCGATTTTCTTGAAGAGATCTCTGGTCCTTCCCATTCTGTTGTTTTCCTCTATCATCTCTTTGCATTGTTCATTTAAGAAAGGGAGGGAGGTGGGAGGCGGGTACAGGATGGAGGGGACAAGTGTATGCCTATGGCCAATTCATGTTGATGTATGGCAAAACCATCACAATATTGTAAAGTAATTATCTTCCAATTAAATAAATTTTAGAAAATAAGGCCTTCTTATCTCTCTGAAACTTATCTCTCTGAAACTCTGCCTTCAGTTGGGTATATCATTCCCTTTCTCCCTTGCCTTTGGCTTCTCTTCTCTCACAGCTATTTGTAAAGCCTCCTCAGATAACCACTTTGACTTCTTGCATTTTTTTTCCCTTTGGGGTGGTTTTGGTCACTGCTTCCTGCACAGTGTTACAAACTTCATCCATAGTTCCTCAGGCACTCTGTTTACCAGATATAATCTCTTGAATCTGTTTGTCATTTCCACTGTATAATCATAAGGGATTTGATTTAGGTCATACCTGAACAGCCTAGTCGTTCTCCATACTTTCTTCAATTTAAACCTGAATTTTGCAAGAAAGAGTTCATGATCTGAGCCATAGTCAGCTCCAGGTTTTTTTGTTTTTTTGTTTTTTTGTTTTTTTACTGATTGTATAGTGCTTCTCCATCTTTGGCTGCAAAGAACATAATCAGTCTGATTTTGGTATTGACTATCTGGTGATGTCCATGTATAGAGTCATCTCTTGTGTTGTTGCAACAGGGTGTTTGCTATGACCAGTGCGTTCTCTTGGCAAAAATCTGTTAGCCTTTGCCTTGCTTCATTTGGTACTCCAAGTATCTCTTACTGCCTACTTTTGCATTCCAGTCCCTGGTGGCTCAGATGGTAAAGCATCTTGCTTATAATGCAGGAGACCTGGGTTTGATCCCTGGGTCAGGAAGATCCTCTGGAGAAGGAAATGGCAACCCACTCCAGTACTCTTGCCTGGAAAATCCAGTGGATGGAGAAGCGTGGTGGGCTACAGTCCATGGGGTTGCAAAGAGTTGGACACGACTGAGAGACTTCACTTTCACTTCACTTTCACTTTCCCCCTAAGATAAAAATGATATCTTTTTTGGTGTGAGTTCTAGAAGAGGTTGCCAGAGAAGGCAATGGCAACCCACTCCAGTACTCTTGCCTCGAAAATCCCATGGATGGAGGAGCCTGGTAGGCTGCAGTCCATGGGGTTGCGAAGAGTTGGACATGACTGAGCGACTTCACTTTCACTTCTCACTTTCATGCATTGGAGAAGGAACTGGCAACCCACTCCAGTGTTCTTGCCTGGAGAATCCCAAGGATGGGGGAGCCTGGTGAGCTGCCGTTTATGGGGTCGCACAGAGTCAGACACAACTGAAGTGACTTAGCAGCAGCAGCAGCAGCAACAGCAGCAGAAGAGGTTGTAGGTCTTCATAGAACCAGTCAACTTCAGCTTCTTCAGCATCAGTGGTTGGGGGATAGACTTGGATTACTGTGATGCTGAATGATTTACCTTGGAAATGAACCAAGATCATTCTGTCATTTTACAGATTGCACTGAAGTACTGCATTTCAGACTCTTTTGACTATGAGTGCTACTCCATTTCTTCTAAGGGATTCTTGCCCACAGTAGTAGTTATAATGGTCATCTGAATTAAATTTGCTCATTCGCATGGATTTTGGGTTTCCCTAATAGCTCAGTTGGTAAAGAATCTGTGTGCAATGTAGGAGACCTGGGTTTGATCCCTGGGTTGGGAAGATCTCCTGGAGAAGGGAAAGACTACCCACTCCAGTATTCTGGCCTGGAGAATTTCACTGATGGTATAGTCCATGGGGGTCGCAAAGAGTCGGACCAACTGAGTGACTTTCACTTCACATCAATTTTAGTTCACTGATTCCTAAGATGTCAATATTCAATTTTGCCATCTCCTGCTTAACTACATCCAATTTACCTTAATTCATGGACCTAACATTCCAGGTTCCTATGCAATATTGTTCTTTACAGCATCAGACTTTACTTTCACCACCAGACATATTCACAACTTTCTGCATTGGTCCAGCCTCTTCATTCTTTCTGGAGCTATTTGTAATTATCCTCTGCTATTCCCCAGTAGCATGTTAGACACCTTCCAACCTGGGGGACTCATCTTCCAGTGTCATATCTTTTTGCCCTTTCATACTATTCATGGGGTTCTCATGGCAAGAATACTGGAGGGTTTTGCCGTTTCTTCCTCCAGTGGACCATGTTTTGTCAGAACTCTTCATCATGACCTGTCTGTCTTGCATGGCCCTGTACAGCATGGCTCATGGTTTCTTGAGTTACACAAGCACTTTTGCCAGGATAAGGCTGTGATCCATGAAGGGGAGTCTCCTGTAGATGGTCCATATTTAGAGAATGATGTTCAGTTATACTTATTTTAAAAATAATCAGCCAGCATTTTGCACGGTCATGCCACATAACCGAAGTCACTTGTGTCTTGGAGAGTACCCATTTCGGGTGTGTATGTGCTCACTGGTTGGCTTAGTATCCTCCTTTTGCAAAGAGTGGTGCTTCTTTCAGAACCAGGTAGATCCAGGTAGATCATGAAAGGATCCAGCATTGGAAGATGGAGCAAAATGCTCACAAATTATTACTTTTTTCCTAAAAAGGTTGGACTTCTTTCACTTCTGAAACTGGATCACTAAACTCCAAGAGCCAGTCACACTCACAGTGACCAGCTTCACCAATGTGATGGGCTGTCCAGTTTTAGCTGTTGGCCTGGCAGGCGACTTCCCTTCATGTTGGGATAAGTTGTGTTTTTGTCCCTTCCTGAATCCATGTGACTACCTAAATTAGCCCTCCATTTTTCTCAAGTTGCCTAATTTTAATGACTTATTCTCAATGAAAAATGGAGGAACTTCAGAGCTGCTTTACTTATTATTTATCAATTGTCCTCTGTCTCATTCACTGAAGAGAATCTTATATACCTGGAAATTGAAATTCAATGCTATGGCTTCTTTCATAAAACAAATCTGTGTTTCACAGGTACATCATGATCCCATTAATGTTTAAAATGAAGCAGTGCCTGGGGCAGAGTAAGGCTCCTTTAAGGCAGTGCTCGGTCACAAGGAAGATGTTACTATAGCCAGATCCCTTGTCCCTCAGAGCCCTGATGTCAGCTGACTGTATTTTGTCAGGGTCTGAGGATCCAAAATGACCCATCTTTTAAAAAATGTGGATATTCTGTGATTTTTCTGGCATCATTTAAGTTAAATTTAGCTCTTGACTGCTCAAAAGCTCAGTGAGAGGTGGAGAGAAAGACCATGTTTAGATTCCTGTGAGCAAAAAGTTTAGGAAAAGGAAGAAATGATTGTTATAGCTTTTTATCGCAGTCATTATTTCTCTCTTTAACACTAACGAGGACAGCTATGTTTTCTTTACAAGCTACAGAGACAACACCAGGAAGAGAGATTGAATCAGATCACTATCAAAACAGCCGGGACAGTGTCCACATCCTCTGTCTTCACTCTCTCTTACTTCCACCTTTCCTCTCCCCGACGTGTGGCTTTGCCAGATTTAGAAGAAAAAAAAAAAAAAGAAAAACAGGATGTCTAGATGAATTTGAATTTCAGACAAATGAAGAATAGTATTTTAGTACACATTTTGTGCGATTCTGGGTGCCTATTCCATGACGGTATTCCATGTGGAGTCTCGCCCACACGATTCAGTGCTCTTGTTTTATTTTCTTGCAGTTTTCATATGCAGATCTGTTCTTCAGTTGGATCAAAGGGTCCTTCAGGCAGGATCTTATCTGGTATTTCTCAAGGCACCCTAGATATTGACTTCCCTATTTGGGGGCCTATGTTAGATTTTTCAAAAGCTCCCTTCTGCTGCAAGTACAGAACACCCCTGAGCTCTTATATCTTTCCTCTCATATCTCTGAGGGCATCACTTCATGAACAATGACCAGGCTGAGCACAGAGCTCTGAGCATAAGTGTGCCGTGTATTTTTATGAGTGGTAGATGAACTGAAAGCAGTTTGTTGTCTTAAGAGGCAATTAAATTAACTTACCTGAATGCCAGGAGTTAGTAGTAAGCTCTATCTGCCATGCTATCCATCTGGGAAGTTAGGTTAATTCCTCTTCCCTTTTGGAAAGATAAGAGGATGGAGGAAGGGAATGAGGTTGGGAGCTATACCTAGTTTTGTAAACGTGTGTCCTAAGAGTAGGAAAGAACTGAGAAAGCTAATAGAACAATGTAAATAATAAAATGTGCAACTCACATTCAAAAGCTTCCTAGTATGTAGAGTCATGGTACACATCAGATAACAAGGGCTTCCTAGTATGTAGAGTCATGGTACACATCAGATAACAAGGTGCCTTTTTACATACTTTGTGCTTCGATTAATGCTATTATTTAGATCATCCTTTGTAAATGACACCTAGCAGGCTTCAAATCTTGAAGATTAAGAGTGATGAATGCCCTCTCTTGGTTCGGTGCTTTTCGGGTGTAAAATGCACAGAAGAGTGAACACATATTTAGAAGTGTCTAGATGATTAGTTTTATGCCAGCTAGGCGTGCCCAAGGCAGGCTTGTCAAGAAGGCGCCTTAGCTCCCCCTTTTGAAAGTTTTCCTCTAGTGAATAGCTCCCTACTGCCCACTTCAGTTCAGTTCAGTCACTCAGTTGTTTCCGACTCTTTGTGACCCCATGGACTGCAGCATGCCAGGCCTCCCTGTCCATCACCAACTCCTGGAGTTTACCCAGACTCATGTCCATTGAGTCAGTGATGCCATCCAACCATGTCATCCTCTGTCGTCCCTTCTCCTCCCGCCTTCAATCTTTCCCAGCATCAGGGTCTTTTCACATGAGTCCGCTCTTCACATCAGGTCCCCTGCATCATTTGGAGGGTAGAGGTAAGCTAGGAAACTGCCTTCAGACCCACCACTCTGCCCCGCTGAGAAAACTGCCCATTTGACTATACACAGAAATGACTATAAATGAAATAGCCGCCCAGCTCATATTCTACTTTAGCAAATAAACATGAACTTGCTGTTTATAAGCATCAGTGAAAATCTATAACGTCTTGTAGCTCTACATATCCTCAGTGTCCCTGGAATCAGACTAGAAGAATAAAAGCTGAACATGGGAATTCATGTTAATATCTCACTAACTCCAACACCTTTAACAAGAAAACAGAGTTTGTACGAAAGTAGATTATCACATATATGTGGGAGAAATCCAGTGTGATTACCCCAAGGCTCAAGATATGATTCAAAAATCTTTTCTGGTTTGAGTCCCGGCGGAGTTGCCAAAAAAAAAAAAAACACAAAAATCTTTTCTGGAATATTTACGCTTTTCAGTCAACTCATAAATCTTATCCTCCGAAGTTTATACCTCTGATGTCAAATGAATTTTAGCCCGTTAGCCATTTGTTGAAAAAATAATGTCAGGATGTAGGTTTTATCTGTAAAGAGATCAAATTAAGCTTATTTTTAATCCTGATGTACACTCCATTTTTATTACAACCATATAATGAAACAATTAGAGGAAGATTGAAATAAATATTTATGTTTTATTCATGCTAGAAGTACTTATTCTGTCCTTCAGGATGAAGCCTTGTAATACTGTTATCAATTCCTTAATATTAAAATAAGTCTCATTTTATGTCCTTTGAAAATTTTTTTATTGGATGTTTGAGTTTGGGTGGGAATGAGCCTAATGATTAGAGAAATATGGCAATTCTAGGTCATTTTTACCCAAGAAAGTTGAGTGTGTTGATTAACTCCAGAATGTCTTAGATCTCTGATTTTGGGAATAAAAACTAATAAAATTATTTCCAGGACTCTAGCTCTATTTGAACAGTAGTTTTATCTATCTGATTTGAATTCAAATGCATTATTAATACTTTTCTTCTTTTTTAATATAGGTGGAAAACAGACCAAAATATTATGGAAGAGAGTTGTATTCTGCTATTCATTGTTTTAATAACATAATAAGTAGTCATTTTCATATGTCATTTAAATATTAACTATTAAAATTTTCCAATATATAGTCTTCATCAAATGTCCATTGTGCAAGAGTTTAATAATAAGGATAAGTGCAATCAGATCCTTTTGTATTGAATTTTTCTTATAATATTCAGGTGTTTGGCTTTCACAAATGTGGGAGGAACACTATCTTCTGCTACATTCAGTTCTTCTCACAAAAGCAGCCACTGAGTGCCTGGAAGTATTTGAAACATAAGGCAGCATTTTCCATAGTTGTGGCTCTCTTAGTCTTTCATTTCACTTTCTACCTCAATACCATATGAACAGCTCAAGTCAAAGATTGTAAACTGAGGCCGAATTCCTGGCTTTCACACAGCTCAGTAAGTGCAGCACTCAGGAAAGTCATCCCATTTCCTTGCAGTCTCATAAAATCAAAATGATATTTCTCTTGATGTGGATCTATTAGCCAAATTACCTTAATACCACAATTATGATTTCCTCCATTTTCCTCTTAATTTCATCTCTTGTTTTACTTTCTGAGAAACCTACTGCAAAGCAAATATGCATTACCATAAAAACAACCATCAGGCTGGGGCTGTGGCCTGGCGCCCAGCACAGAGTCAGGGTAGATACACAGTTCACTCTTCTTCCCACGTCCAACCTGGAGGCATTCAGAGGCAAAGTCTCTTTCAAGTCCACCGACCAAACTAAAACCTCCTTCCTCTATTCCCTTACCCATCAGAGCTTCACTCTTGTGATTAATGATGCTATTATTTGTCCCAGTTCAGCAGCTACTTCCTAGTTGCCATGGCTGCATTTCTGAACCTTCCTACTGGGCCTTGAAAATTCAGCTAGAGGTTCTGGAGTACCTGCCTGGACCACTGGCCTCCTCCCTTCCACCCCCACATCCATAACATTCAACCTGGATATAAGATGACTTTTTTTCCTTCAGTATATACTGTTTTGGATTTTGCTCTAGAACAACAACAAAAAAAAGAGTTAAAAAAGAAAATGCAAACCTAATATATACTTCTAAAATAGAACACTTTTGTACACAGATTCCAAAAGGAACTCTATTCATTGTCTTTTCCTTTTTTGCATAAGACTTTTATTGAATAATCTCCTAGTTCTCATCCTCAAATCCCCATCCACATAAACTGTGTAGTGAGAGGAGACCAAATAAACCATAAAAAAGGAACATTTCCTATTAGAGGGAAGTTAGCTTAAAAACTTCAGATTCTGTGTTTCCCTTTCTTTTAAAACAATAAAAGATTTTTTAAATTCCATTCAAAATATAAGATATGCTCTATTCAGGAAACATTTGTACATATATTTTCTTAGAAAGAATCACAATAAAGTGTGGACAATGGATGTCATTAGTGAAAAGGGAATTTGTATTTATCTACTGTTTATATTTTTATTTCCTTTGTGCCTTTTAATTATACCACTGTGGATAGGTATTACTTTGGTTTTTAAAGAGTTAAACGATACCTAATTAAATGGGGAAAATTAAAGCACAGGGATTGAACCCAGGTCTCCCGCATTGCAGGCAGATTCTTTACCAGCTGAGCTACAAGGGAAGCCCAAGAATACTGGCGTGAGTAGCCTATCCCTTCTTCAGTGGATCTTCCTGACCCAGGAATTTAACTAGGGTCTCCTGCATAGCAGGTGGACTCTTTACCAACTGCGCTACCAGGGAAGCCCATACAGGAATTGACAATGTGTAAAATACCATAACCCACCATTAAAGAGAAGTATTGTTAACTTTTTTCCCTTCATCTCTTTCTTTCCAGTCTTTGTGCAGGCTTTCTTTTTGAAAAGCTGGGATCACTATATATATGTATATATATATACAGGACACTTTTAAATCCATCCCTAAAGGGGATGCTGAGCTGCACACTGAGTCTTCAGGTACACAAAATTGTTAAACAATTGTATTTATCTTAGTTCTTGACACTTGGCCTCTGTTGCCGGCCATCCCTGAAACAAGGGCGTTTAAACGAAGCTGCTTCCAGGTAGCCGCCTGTTTAGGATGTTCCTCCTCTCATTGTTTTCGCCCTTCTCCACCCAGAAAGTGGTCTGGGCCTGGGGTGTCCGGTTTCTCTGCCCTCCTCCGTGTGTGCCTCTTCCCACCATGGTCATCCCCGCCTGCCCCCTACCCTGCCCTGTCCGGTTGTACCCTGGACATCCCAGCCTAAACATCTTGTGGCACCAGCTTCTGCCCTTTCTGACTCTGATGTGGGAAACTTTCCAGTGCCCTCTGCTCTTCTGCCCTCCCCAAATCTGTCTGTCTGTCTTTCTGTCTCTGTCTCTCTCTTACTGGCCTGGTAACTGCAGGCTGCCCTCAGGTCCCTGTTCAGACCATCTGTCCAGTCTTCTCCAGCTCCAGCTCTTGCTACAAAGAAGGTCTCCAGTCTACGGGCATACCACCCTAAACACGCCCAAGCTCATCATCAAAGGAGGCTTCTCCACCTCCCAACTCAGACCCACTGAGCCTGGGCTCTGGCCAGATTTCTCCCAATTTCCCTCCCAAAATAACTAGGGACACTGGTCTCCTTTCGGGCAGTTTTGGGCAGGAGGATTACTCTTACGTCACACAGTATGTTTATCCTCACCCCAGAAATGCACTGCTCCAAGACCTCCATGTGTTGGCTCTAAAGATGTAAAACCAAAATTTGAGAGCCACAGCCTCTCTTTTTCCCAAGCTATCACTGCCCTAGACTTTTGAGAGTTGATTTGAGAACTCAAAGCCAGAACATTGGGACCTTGCTCCCCTAAGGCTAAAGCTTCAGCTTGTAAGATCTAGCAGTACAGAATAGAAGGGAATTAGGACATAAAAATTGTGACACATGAACTTCCCTGGTGGCTCAGTGGTAAAGAATCTGCCTGCAGTGCAGGAGGCACAGGAGACTTGGGTTTGATCCCTGAGTTGGGAAGTTCCCCTGGAAGAGGGCATGGCAACCCATTCCAGTATTCTTGCCTGAAGAATCCCATGGACAGAGGGGCCTGGCAGGCTATAATCCATAGGGTCACAAAGAGTGGACACGACTGAAGCAACTTAGCATGCACCCATTGTGATAGGTATATATTTTTTTTCCAAAAAATTA
This sequence comes from Aepyceros melampus, assembly GCA_006408695.1. Classification (NCBI taxonomy): domain Eukaryota; kingdom Metazoa; phylum Chordata; class Mammalia; order Artiodactyla; family Bovidae; genus Aepyceros; species Aepyceros melampus. Next base: position 25,556 of record SJXQ01009718.1, read on the forward strand.
TCCTGGTACATGTGTCCTCTAAATAATCTTTGCATTCCTGGGGAAAAACTTGTGTAGCCAATTTCCCTCCCTCCCCTCTCCATTCCAGGAAGGTAAAAGAGGATTATTTGTCCAGAAATTTTTTTCTCTAATTTATTCTTCCAAATTCTCTAAGATTGGGTAATCCTAGAAAGAGAGTGTTGTTCCCTCTCCTAAGAGTCCAGGGCCCCTGGTACCGACCTCACCCCACAACCCAGCTCCCACCTTCCTCTGTAACACGGAATGATCAAATCCCTGAAAACAGGGTTGAGCAGCTGTCATTGTTTGAGGGTGACAGAGAGCCGGCTGGTTGACTGTCCCCAACTGCTGTCCTGTTCTCTTCTCCCCTGGCATCACCATACTCTCCCTAGGGCTCAGACATCCCTTCCAGAGCAAGGCAATCTCTGGCTAAGCCTGAAATCCTACTGAATTTTCTACATGCATGTGAATTACTTTTCAAATAGCAAGGGAAAAAATAAACATTATCTTTAAAAAGAGAAAAATAGGTACATTTTCCAAACACATCCCTAAGCAATTGCTCTAAAAATTTAAAGAAGTGGAAGACTGTTCATGACTGCTGGCTATTCTTTCCAGCGAATGAGCCTCTTAAATGAACAACAGCCCACACCTGAAGTAAGCAGGGTGATAATCAGTATGTGTTCATTTGTAATCAGGATAATACATAGTGAGCGGAGAGCTAAATTGGCACATGCTCTTTTGTTAGTCCCCGTGGTTAAAAGAGGAGCCATAACCTGGCTTTTGGTTCTGACTTTAATTTTCAGCTTGTGAGCAAAGACAATAACAGAAAGCCAGGTGGACTTGGCCTTCTTCCTTTTGTTTTGCATATTATCTGTTTGGGTGCATGCTGGGAGGTGGGTCCAAGCCCATTTGGAACTATACATTAGTCACTTCCTTCTTCATTAAGGTGAGGAGCTGAAATTCCAGGTGGTCCCACCATATCTTTTAACCAGCTCTTTGTGGTCCATACTTGGTGTATGGTCTGTTCAGAACAAAGATGCTCTTGTCTCTTCTCAGGTTCCACGGTATCATCTCCCGAGAGAAGGCAGATGAGCTTCTTGGAGGCGTAGAGGGTGCCTACATTCTTCGAGAAAGCCAGCGCCAGCCAGGATGCTACACATTAGCACTAAGGTAAACCCAATTATCCACAGTTGCAACTGCTTTACAAGGATTTACTTACTTTTCCCTTTTTTTAAAATTGTGGTAAAATATACATAACATACAGGGCTTTCCTGGTGGCTCAGCTGGTAAAGAATCTGCCTGCAATGCAGGAGACCCTGGTTCGATTCCTGTGTCAGGAAGTTCCCCTGGAAAAGGGATAGGCTACCCACTCCAGTATTCTTGGACTTCCCTGGTGGCTCAGACGGTAAAGAATCCACCCACAATGCAGGAGACCTGGGTTCCATCCCTGAGTTGGGAAAATCCCCAGGAGGAGGGCATGGCAACCCTCTCCAGTATTCTTGCCTGGAGAATCCCCGTGGACCAGAGGAGCCTGGCAGGCTACGGTCCATGGAGTCGCAAAGAGCTGGACACGACTAAATGACTAAGCACAAGCATACATAACATATAATGTATCATTTTAATTATCTATAAGTGTGCAGTTCAGTGGCATTAAGTATATTCTCAGGGTTGTGCAGCCATGTCCACTATCATCTCCCAGAACTTTTTCATCATCCCGAATAAAAACTCCATTAATCAGTTGTTCCCCATTTCCCCCTATTTTTTTTTTTTTTTTTTGTTTTCATGTCATTTACAAAGTGCTCAGCAGCATATTACAGGTTTACATGTGTCCTGGGTCACAGATGTTATCAGTTGATGGACTCCAGGGCTCTGTTTATGCATGCACAATATTCTTGGGAGAATTATGTGCAAAATTAGTGCCTCTAGAGCTGCTTTTGCCTGAAACGTCAAGCCAGTGAATTAAGACATACCTCTACCTCTTTTTCTGCACAAATTCTGTGCTCAGTTGTGTCTGATTCTTTGCAACACCATGGACTGTGGCCTGCCATGCTCCTCTGTCCATGGGATTTTCCAAACAAGAATACTGGAAAGGGTTGTTATTTCCTCCTGCAGGGGATATCTTCCCAACCCAGGGATCAAACCTGCATCTTTCTGCATTAGCAGGCTTCTTTACCCACTGAGCCATCTGGAAAGCTTTCCTCCCTTCAGTTCAGTTCAGTTCAGTCACTCAGTCATGTCCAACTCTTTGCAACCCCATGAATCGCAGCACGCCAGGCCTTCCTGTCCATCACCAACTCCCAGAGTTCACTCAAACTCATGTCCACCAAGTTGGCGATGCCATCCAGCCATCTTATCCTCTGTTGTCCCCTTCTCCTCCTGCCCCCAATCCCTCCCAGCATCAGAGTCTTTTCCAATGAGTCACTCTTCGCACGAGGTGGCCAAAGTATTGGAGTTTCAGCTTTAGCATCAGTCCTTCCAATGAACACCCAGGACTGATCTCCTTTAGGATGGACTGTTTGGACCTGTTTGCAGTCCAAGGGACTCTCAAGAGTCTTCTCCAACACCACAGTTCAAGAGCATCAATTCTTTGGTGCTCAGCTTTCTTCACAGTCCAACTCTCACGTTCATACATGACCACTGGAAAAACCATAGCCTTGACTAGACAGACCTTTGCTGGCAAAGTAATGTCTCTGCTTTTGAATATGCTATCTAGGTTGCTCATAACTTTCCTTCCAAGGAGTAAGCGTCTTTTAATTTCATGGCTGCAATCACCATCTGCAGTGATTTTGGAGCCCCCAAAAATAAAATCTGACACTGTTTCCACTGTTTCCCCATCTATTTCCCATGAAGTGATGGGATCCGATGCCATGATCTTCATTTTCTGAATGTTGAGCTTTAAGCCAACTTTTTCACTCTTCTCTTTCACTTTCAGCAAGAGGCTTTTTAGTTCCTCTTCACTTTCTGCCATAAAGGTGGTGTCATCTGCATATCTGAGGTTATTATATTTCTCCTGGCAATCTTGATTCCAGCTTGTTTTTCATCCAGGTCAGCATTTTGCATGACATGCTCTTCTCATAGGTTAAATTAGCAGGGTGACAATATACAGCCTTGACATACTCCTTTCTCAATTTGGAACCAGTCTATATTTCCCATGAAGTGATGGGATCCGATGCCATGATCTTCATTTTCTGAATGTTGAGCTTTAAGCCAACTTTTTCACTCTTCTCTTTCACTTTCAGCAAGAGGCTTTTTAGTTCCTTTTTACTTTCTGCCATAAGGGTGGTGTCATCTGCATATCTGAGGTTATTGATATTTCTCCCGGCAATCTTGATTCCAGCTTGTGCAGCCCTTATCAAAAGTCTTCACCTCACATTGTGAGTGTGTGCCTGAACAATGCATTTGGTCCACCGGGTTCTCTCTGGAATCATATTGACTCATAGACCTCCCACTAGCGGTCATGACACTTCATGCTAGCAACCTATCAGACCAGAGCTCTCATTAGCACTTTACCATGAAATCACAGTATTAAAAATCATAGCACCCCAAAGGCATTGCCTTTACTGCACTTTCCTAACCTGCTTCAAATATTTTATATCCTTTGATCCTCATGACAATCCTGCAAGGTTTGAGGAAAGTTTTCAATTTCAAAATCGGATTGTCTTCCCAAAGTTCATCTGTGAACTCTGGAATTAGGAAGCATTGTCTCTGTGGAAAAAAAATGGTGTCATGAAACACTTCCCAGGTCAACCTGCAAAGATGTGTTCAACCCACCATCTCGGTTGTGACTGTAGAACGATGCTTTCCCAGCTGCACTTGGGATGTCATATCTTCAGTGGTGTCATCATGAGGAAGCACTTCAAGAATAGCAAGTGCTCTAGGGATGCAAAGTTTTTTCTCAACTTACCAGCATCCCCTTCAGCAGGAGCTGATAGTCCCAGTGGGAAACCCAGAAGTGGCTGTGAGCTGTAGGGCCAAGGCCAAGAGGGGACAATCAGCACTAAAAGGGGAGAACCCTAATGATTAAGTCTCTGTGATGCTGTCACTGATGCTCAAGCAAATTGTGCTGCACAGCTCCCGTTCCCCTTCTGCTGGACCAACTAGGGTGGAAGGCATGGGTGCTCTACTGATGATGGTCAAAGCTATAATAATAAAAGGACCCAAGGCCAGTGGTTATAACTTCCCCTGCAGAGATAATTGCCTGGTAGCGGGGAGGGAGTGGAGGGGCATGGCTGGCTTCCATTAAGAAATTCTTAACATATTTGTGAATCAGGAGTACTCCTTGACTATACAAATGAGGATGACTATGACCCATGGCCATAGCGATTTCTAAGACCAAATGATGCCATAGGACTGGCTAGGGTTAAAACCACCTTTGCATCTTTTCCAGGGGTATAGCCTCAAGCAGGTACCTCATCTCAAGTCTCAATTCCCTCAGCTGTCAAACAAGAATAGTAATTGTACTTGTCTTGAAGGGTCTCCATGATAACCTAATGGGGGGGAATCTTGTCAGGCCCTTAGCCCAGTGTCTGGTGTTCAGTACAGATCTCAGAAGTGTTAGCTGACACTGTCACCCACTGACCTGGTTTCTAAAACTCTTGTGATCTCTCCTTCCTCATGGGCAGGTTTGGAAACCAGACCTTAAACTACAGGCTCTTCTATGACGGAAAACACTTTGTGGGTGAGAAGAGGTTTGAATCGATTCATGATTTGGTCACAGATGGCTTGATAACACTGTACATAGAAACAAAAGCTTCAGAATACATTTCCAAAATGACAACAAACCCCATCTATGAACACATTGGATATGCCACTCTACTCAGAGAAAAAGTATCCAGAAGGCTAAGCAGGTCTAAAAACGAATCAAGAAAAGCCAGCGTCACAAATGAAGAGCACACAGCCGTCGAAAAGGTAAGCCACGTGTGGGACGAAAACAGTCTCTGTTTCTAACCTATGCTGAAAACCTGGATGCTTAATTCAATATGTGATTTGCCAAACTGTTGCAGGAGACCAACCCACTCCCAACTGAAAAACCTTAGAAATTGTGTGCTAAAAGAGACCTTGGAAATCTGGTTTCATTTCAGCTCCATCATTTTCCAGATGAGGACAGTGAGGTCAAAAATGTCCGATGATTTGCCAGAACTCATACGTCAGAGCCAGGACTTCCACTAATAATTGTCTGTGAGTTTATTTGAAGTTTGAAAGAAAAAAAAATCCTTTAAAAAATTAGTGTTTTATGTTGAAAGTGGTCATTTGTATTTTTAATTGCCATTTGCGGTGTCACTGGCTCCATCTCAGTTCAACCCAGCTGGCCAAATACATAGTGTTTGTATTTGCTTCTCTTAGAACTTGATGACCATGTGTGATGCACAGGTCAGTAATCCCTCTTGAAGGTGATCTTACCTAGATAACAGATTTTATTGACAGATATGGGGGTATTAGCCGTGATGATGGCTATATCTCTAGGAGACTTGGAAGGATATAGTGAGCATCAATGCTAATGCCCCCATCTCTGACTCTATCTCTGGGAGGCTTGTCCTTAGCCCCAGAGGAGGAGTTGTTGGGCCTTGCTGAGGATGAGACCCTCCCAAATGGGTGATGCTCAAGCTGGTGGCACTGTGGCAGGATGTGGCAAGGAGGGTCTGATTTTCCTCTCCAGTAAGTTGCTGTTTATGTGAAAGATGCTGCTGCAGTTTGCTAGCAGATTTTTTTGGATGTGTCTCTTTATGAACCATCTGCTTTGACTGGTCCTATCTGTTTTCCACTGAAACAAAGTGACAGCCAGCCATGCCAGTCAGCACCCCTGAGTCTGTGCTGAGCCTAGCTTCTAAGGCAAGCCTGGACTGGGGCAGATAGAAATGAGCGGAGTTGAGCATGGCTCCTTCTGGAGTTTTTTAATCCTTAATTAAACCGGAACAGCCCCCATCCTCCCCCTGTTGTCCAGTGTAAGCAAAAAGCAGAGGAACCTCAGGCTGACTGACCGGGCTTCAGCTTTAGTGATGGGGATGCACCAGAAAGCACAGAGAGCAGGAGGAGAGCAGAGGATGGCAGGCGGGCCTGCTGGCAGACAGGGCGTGATCCTAATTGATTTGCTAATTGAGCTTTAGAGCCTAGGAGAACCTGCCTCAGAATCATGTCAGTTGAGCAGCTGGCCCATGAAAAAATCATTTGCCATTTTCATTTTATAACTCCAGAGTCTCCAAAGCACCTGTTTATTCTTTGGCGAATAATTGATTTGGGAAATGATGGGGTTCCTGATTGTTTACATTTCAACAGAAGAGAGAGGACTTGAGTCCCAGCTTCCTGGGAGTTTGTTCCGTCTAAGCAAAAGCTGTTCCTTAGTCTGTTTGCAAAAATCTGTTCAGAAAGTAATTTAGAATAGAAAATCCAGAAGCCGACTTTCCCGGCCATGACAAATCAGAAGATGAATTGTAAAATAAATCTCTGAAGTGGTGTTTATATTTCTTAATTGGAGAGAAATGCCACCCAAAGGCAATCTGTTACAACTGCAGACAACACATTACGACATTTCCAGGAGAAGAAGTGAATAGGAAGTGACTCTGGTGTATTTGGGATGAGAGTTTAGATCCTGGGTATTGGAATTGATATTCGTAGATTTTTGTCATCCCCCCAAGAGGAAAGTTAGGTCACTAGGAACTGATATTTCTAGATGGTAGTCCCATAAGGAAGCTTACATGAAAAAATCTGTCCTTTCTTGTAGGGCATTTTGTATTTATTTATTAAAATTAAATTTTAGAGAAAATCAATCATCAGATTAACAATTACTTTGAGTGAGCCGCCCAGGACACTTTTACCTTTTTCAGGAAAAGGTAGATAAAGAAACATTGAAGGAGGAAGTCCATGCTCAGCGAAAAGCTTGGTGGATGGGCAGTGGTGGCGCCGATTTCTTGGCCGTTAATGATGGAGTGGTTGACTTTCCTGGAGGACGCTCCCAGCACTGGGTCTGGCCATTTGCTGGGGGTCACTCATTTTGTTAGTGGATTGTGAAGTAACTTCGTACGACTCCATCTGTTTCTTTCTGACCTTATTGACAAGTGGAATTATTAAAAGTCTCAGTCTTGCCAGAAATCCTATTTCCCTTAAGGGCAGGTCAGTGGACTGTTGCCATGGTGGCAGTGACTCAAAAAGAGGCGGCAGAAACTTGAATGGATTGACTGAGGAATTCCCCGGGGGCACCTGTCTGCTTCAGTAATGGCATGTCTTGAGGGTTTTAATGAGTGAAATGAGTAGGCTTCCTAATATTTCACAAATCCAGACAGCCCAACATTTCATTTTCCAGAGTACTTAAACTTCATCTGCCCACTTATTTTATTGATCATTCCTAATGAATCCAGAGATATGTGTAAATCTAAGAATATTAACAATGTTAATTGGCAAAAAGATATTACCTACCCTATCAGATTTGAGTGGTTTCCAGATTTCCTCCTGTCAAGGTGGTTGGCAGTGAACTTGATTTTAATAACTGGAGATGAGGCAGGGAGAGGGGAGAGTGCAAATGAAAAAACAAAAAACACTGTGGTGGTTAGCCAACAGAGATCTGTTTCCTTTCTGATTCTTTAATTGATTTTTAAAACATTACTATATGTAAGTGCCACCATTTGGTGCATTTAATTAAAATGTTCATGCCCAGCATCATTTCTTTTATGAAATTAATTTCAGAAATTATTCCATAGATTGCTTGTCTACTGATCTCCAGAACCTGTGCTATAAGCAATGTAAGAGTAACAGCAGGATTCAACATCAGTTCAGACTTTTGCAGTTGGTAATCAGATTTCACGCATGTGAAATAATTTTCCACTTTATCCTCAGAGCAGCTTTGCCAGGTACATAGGGCAGGAATGATTATCCCCATTTTATTGAAAAAGTCACAATGGCAAGACAAGGAATCAAACCCAGACTTCCTAACTCCAAGTTCAAAGCTTCTTAAATCTATGGAGCAGCTGGACCTCGTTCTGTTCTTATTGCCTTAAGCAAAGACTTTTGCTTTTGACCATCCTGAGTCAATTGATGGTAAGAATCTCTTAATATTTACATGTGTTTTTGAAAATACACTGCTATTACTAGCTCTAATAAGTAAATTGTCTTGTAATGAATTTTATTATTAGTGAAAGTTGCTCAGTCATGTCTGACTCTGCGACCCTGTGGACTATATAGTCCATGGAATTCTCCAGGCCAGAATTCTGGAGCGGGTAGCCTTTCCCTTCTCCAAGGGATCTTCCCAACCCAGGTCTCCCACATTGCAGGTGGATTCTTTACCAGCTGAGCTACAAGTGAAGTCTTGTAAAGGATACCTGACTGAATCAAATATATGTGGCAACCATATTTTCAATGAAAAGTGAAATGAAATTGTGAGTCACTCAGTCATGTCTGACCCCATGGACTGTAATCCACCAGGCTCCACTGTCCATGTAATTCTCTAGGCAAGAATACTGGAATGGGTAGCCATTCCCTTCTCCAGGGCATCTTCCTGACCCAAAGATCGAACCCTAGTCTCCCGCATTACAGGCAGATTCATTACCATCTGAGCCACCAGGGAATCCCCAATATTTTTAGTAACACATATGTATTAAGTAAAGTTACTTGCTGAGTTAAATTGTATTTATGCTTTACTGGAGAAAAAATCATTTGTACTCTTGGTGTAATACAAGCACACTAAAGAATATAGTTTACCAGTTAATCATTTCCCTAATTTTTATAATAGCAAATGTCAGAAAATGATCTCAATGCCAATCAGTTGGGCATTACTTAGAATGAATTATGGTATACCCATATACAGGAATATCATGCAACCACAGAAAAGAAAGAGGATGTTCTCATATGGATTAATTTGAAAGTTAATTACTCAGGGTTATCAACTGCAAAAACAGATATAGTATGCATAGTATGGTTTTATTTACGTAAACCAGAGAAAAAGATTTTACATATTTTTTTTTCTAGGAAAATTATAAAATACTCCCCAAAGGATGATGAGCTAGTACGAGGACTGCCAGTGGGGAGTGGGAAGGGGGTGTCTAAGATATAAGGGTGGGAAGGAGACTTCTGATACTGTTTTGTACTTTTTGAATTTTGAACCATGATAAATCCTATTCAGAAAATTAATTAAGAAAAGAATGCATTATGTCCTAAATTCACATACATTAAAGCAACCCTGAGTGAAACATCCTCCATACTCATCGTGTTACCCCTACTCCCTGCCCCTGGACCCAGACTGTTTTCCCATCCCGTCTTACTGGTCCCCTTCCCCATCCTGTTAGCTGTTGTTTTTTCTCTTTTTTTTCTTTCATTTCTCTTTTGGATTGTTAGCAAAGAGGCTGTAGTTAGCAGCCTTTCACTGAAGGTTGAAGATGGTAATTATAGCGTAGGCCTAAATCACAAAATAGAGTGTGGCGTGACTATGCGTGGAAATGGGCTAACTATTGCTTCCTCCTGACCTTGCCCCTGCCCAACTACAGACCCCTTAGCGGTGCTCCCCTGGGGCTCTTCCCAGCTCCCCCCCATTTTACATGCCTTTTCACCCCACCCCACCCTCTTTTCTCAAGCTGCCCCAGGCCAGCTCCCAGATTTCTCCCACTTTCCTAGGCAGCAAGGAAGGCTCTCTGGTTTCTGCTTGTCTTGCTGTGAAACTAGGAGAGTGGCCTTGTCCGGAGTGAAGGGCTCTGAGCCCTCACCATGAGGAGCGGCACATCTCAAGACACCAAGGTGGTGTATCTCCCTCCGTGTTCTCTCTGCACGGCTCCTGGCGCCCCTGAGCTGAGCCCTGACCCACTGGGGCATTGTGGGAAACTAGAGCCTGGAGGAGGAGGGTACTGGAGACCGCCTTGTGCACCCCCTTTGTTTTATACAAGAGGACACTGAGGCACCCAGCTCCTTGGTCTGGGGTATTTCAGAGACGTCTAGAGGTCACAGAGGCTTGGATAGAGAAAAAAGAATGCTTTAAAATAACCTGCCCCTTAGATGTTCTCTTAAAGTTAAGATCTTTGAGGAGCACAAGTCATATGTACAGGACTCCCAAGTGAATGAATGAAAAGTGAAAAATGAATTCAGAAGGCAGTCTTAAATGTGTCACAGCCCAGCAGTAAATAGAAGACAGATTCACTGGGGTTTTGAAGAGAAGTTGATTAACAAGAGATCTTTCTCAAGGACTGGCAATGGCGGGAGCTGCTGAAGGGACTGGGGGAAGGCACTGGGGTTCCTGGAGCCTGATGAGAGGTGGAGAGGAGACTCCCACCAGAGGGGGCTGCCACTGAAGTGGGGGTGGGGGAGCACAGGAGAGGGGCTCCTGTAGGGGCGCTCCGATAAAAACAGAGCTCCCACAGGAGGGCGATAGAGAGAGACCCCTACAATCAAGCAAGGGTGTGAGCCTTGGGTGCTGCGCCACTCAAGAGGAGGGGCAGTGGAAGAAATACCTCATCTTCTCTCTCCTCCCGCCCTACGATCTCCTGCCTGTATCTCTCACTGGACAAATCCCACTGGAAGCCAGAGGACAGAGGAGCCAGAGATACGGTTAATCAGTTTCCCCACCACAGGCGAAAGCAGGACAGGATTGCATTTGACCCAGGGATGTGGCCGAGAGTAACCAGTACAATTGCAAGTGATGAATAGAATAAAATCTGTGCAAGCAGTGTGTTAACCTTGTTTGAATTCCATTAGAATGTTGGTTCACCAGGTTCAGAAACCATGATTGGCATTAATGCAAGATTGCAAGGTAGCCCTTTACGTGGATAGGCTCCACCACTGTGCCCTTATGGAAGAAGTCTTGGTCCTGGAGGGTGGAGAGGCTTTGTGACTTTATCAAGAACCGTTGATTCAAGCATGGCGTCACCCATTGCCCTTCCCCAAGCTGAGACGCTGCATCTGGATGCCAAAGAGCCTGCATTGTTCACGTATAAGGCATCCTGGGGCTGGAAAAGACATTCATATGACAGGCTCTGGAAAACCTGTAGAACTGCTCTGCAGGTGGTCCCTTGGAAATATGTAAGTGGCATAACCAGTCTCTTCTTGGGAGAAAGGATAAATGAAGATGAGCATAACTTAGCTAGTAAAAGTGACAGGTGCAGTAATGACTCTGATCATCCATCTTCCTCCTCGTACACACGGCATCATAAAATGGAATGGGATATAATGCTGTAAGGATGAATGGATTTGAACTTGGATTACATTTGCTCATGAAACCAGGTTTTACCAGAGTTATTTTAAATCAGAATCTCCGAATAGTGTGAAACTTATGCAGTCTGAAAAAGAGCTGATTTGGCTAGGTCAGTGGTTCTCAAACCGGCTTCAAGTTAGAATCATCCTGGGAGCTTTTTTAGAAAAGACCCATGTTAACCCCTCCTGACTTAACTGAATTAAAGCCTCTACTGGTGAAGCTCAAGCCTATTTTTAAGGTTCTCCAGGTGATTCTAAAGTTTCAGCTCCTGGTTAGATGAAAGGTCAGATGGGGAAGTAAAGGTTATCAGATACTTGGGGAAGCATTTTCTTTTAAGGACACCTGTCCCACTTTCTCTAATGCCTCTTTTTTTCCTGAGACTCTTCTTTGTCCTAGTTTAGGCACTGGCATTCTTTCTCACCTCTACCTCTGCATAAAAAGTCCTCCATGTAACAATTCTTAAGAGTAGACTGGTGGTGCTGGTTACTCAGTTTGGTTCAAAGGTTCAGACACTGTTCCTTTTTCCCTGGGTCCTTTCCCCGGATTATTGGCTAAAATTTGAATGATGGGGAAAATCAAATGTAGGATGATTAAGAGAATTTAATGAAGAAACAAGGAAAAGTCAGTGTCTCTTCTTTGGGTGCTATGTGTGTGTACTTAGTCGCGTCTGACTCTTTGTGACCCCATGGACTGTAGCCCACAAGGCTCCTCTGTCCGTTGAATTTTTCAGATGAGAATACTGGAATGGGTTGCCATTTCTCCCTTCAGGGGATCTTACCAACCCAGGGATTGAATCCAAGTCTCCTGTGTCTTCTGCATTGCAGACAGATTCTTTACCCACTGAGCCATCGGGGAAGCCCTCTTTGGGGCTATTAGGTGGTTTTCTTAAGACAAAGTTTATAGGACAAGGATTCTTATCTGCCCACTGGGGAGTTTTCAAAAATACCAATGCCTGGAACACACCTCCAGAAAACAGATTTAACTACTTAGGATAAGAGCTGAGCATCTGGAGTTTAGATTCTCTGGGCGATTCTGATATGCAGCTAAAGCTGAGAACCTCTGCTATAGAAGAATAACTAAAATTGAGTTAGGTTGTTTGATTCACTATCTTTTATCAGAGAGTTACTCTTTTTTTTTTCTTTTTCTTTTTACCATCCCCTTGCTATCAGTGATCTCAAGGTCAGAGCTTTACAGGAACAAAAATAAGTTATCCTAATACCATTCAGTGTGTGTTAGAATAAGACGGTCCCAACCCTCCTCGTTCATCCCCATCCTAAATCGCTGAAAAGAGCTCAATGCAGTCCTTGTTGGAATATTGTCTATGCAAACAGTGCCATCTGGTGGCTCAGAAAAGAGTAACATGCTGGCTGCCAGCTCAAAAGACCACACTTACGCAGATGTGGGAGTAATGAGCAAGAACAAATTTTTCGCAGTGAAACCACTGAGTTGACCCCATTTCCTCAGGTTTCATACATAGATCGGGCTATGCAATGGCTAGGGAGTATCTGTTTTGTGGTTCATGCTCATTCTTTGTGTAAGCAGATAGGCAGTTCTGCCAGCCTGGGACTCTTAGATGTACAAAAAGCCCCAGTGATCTTATTCACTGAGATTCTGGTCTAGAGATGCCGGAACATTTTTTTTAATTTGTTTATTTTTGGGTGCAGTGGGTGTTCCTTGCTTTGCGCAGTCTTTCTGTAGTTGCGGCCATTAGAAGTTACTCTCTAGTTGCGGTGTGCAGGCTTCTCATTGCAGTGAGTGCTCTTGTTGCAGAGCAGGGTTCTAGGTGCACAGGCTTCAGCAGTTGCAGCTCCCGGGCCCTAGAGCATGGGCTCAGTAGTCGTGGCCCATGCGCTTAGTTGCTCCACAGCATGGACCAAGGATCAAACCTGTGTCCCCTGCCTTGGCAAGCAGATACCTATCCGTTGTGCCACCAGGGAAGTCTAAGATGCTCAAACTTTTTGACCTCTGGGTCCTTTTGTACTTTTTAAATTACCGGGGACCCCAAAGAGTTTTTGTTTACGTGAGTTATATCTGCTGGTACTTCCTGCTTTAGAAAGTGAAACCGAGAAAAAAAATTAATTCTTTTCAATGTCATGATAGTGAAGTCATTCTGTGTTTGCATAAATAACGTATTTTTGTGACGAATATCCCCACTCCCCAAAAGAGAAAATGAGAATATTGTCCTTGTTTCACAATTTGTAAATCTCTCAAATGTCTGGCCTAACAGACACCATCTTGATTCTCACATCTGCTTCTGTGTTCAACTTGTGATTTATATTGCTTTCTCTGAAGTATAGGAAGAAGTCCGGCCTCAGACATATATGTCATTGGCAAAAGGAAGAATTTTTTTAACTTTTTATTTTGTATTGGTGTATTTCCAGGTGGACCAGAAAGGGACTCAGCCACACATATACATGTATGCATTCTCCCCCAAACTCCCCTCCCGTCTAGGCTGCCACATAACATTGAGCAGGAGTTCCATGTGCTATACACATCGTCCTTGTTGGTTATCCAATTTAAATACAGCAGCATGTACATTTGGTTTTTTTTTTACCTTTTTTTTTTTACAATAGAACAAAACAAGTGTAGTTTCTCAAAAGTTACTTACAATGTCAGTCAGTTGGAACAGGCAATTAATAAAAATAGTTTTGACAGAGAGGCTCACCCAAACATCAGTGGACCACACTTGGAGAACTGCTGCTCTGGGTAATCACTGGATGGACAAAAACACAGGTTTTAAAGAAGTTTCTATTTGTGCATCTCCAGGGAGGTGTTTGGGAGGAATGATTGTTCCACTTGTATCCCCTTTGACTATGGAGGTGAAAGCTTCTGTCACCTGGTACTGTTGTCCACCCTGGCAGGGACACTGCTGAGTGTGCCGTTTACAGCCTCTGAGTTCTTCCTAGGGGCCTTCCCTGGGGGTGGGCAACAGAACTGATGCGGGGCCTCTGTCACTTGGAAACAGCTTTCCAGGTAATTCTGATGCATATTCCAACAAGGAACCAGCCACCTGCTCTTACCCCTTCTCTGTACAGATGAGAAACTGAGGCCCACGTTTCAAGGTTACATGGTGACATCGCACTGGTGGGACGAGCGGCCGCCTTGGGGAATCCCACTATTCTCCTTCCTCGGCCTGGTGCGGGGTGTCACCCTCTTTCTTACTCCTCTGGCGCCTCTCCTTCCGCCAGCTGTGCGTCTGTCTGGTCAGGACTCACCGGTCTCCCACCTCTACTCCCACAGTGAGGAGCTCTCATTTCTGCCACCTAGCACTGTGCACTGTCTTTTGGAAAACTGCACCCCAAGCCAACCCCCTCACCCCTGCAACTCCAGTTTAGGTGGGTGGTTCAAGGCTGATCCAAGGGGTCACATTTCCATGGCTTCTGTGGTTGGTTCAAGAGTGGGCGTGCAATCAACTCACATCCCATAAAACCAATAAACTTGCACTGTGAGTTCCCTGAAGAAGGCCCGTCTATTCTCTTCTGAGCTGGAGTCAACAGGAAGTAGAGTCTGGGTGGCTGAAGCCTTCTAACCATCACTTGCTGCTGCTGCTGCTGCTGCTAAGTCACTTCAGTCGTGTCCGACTCTTGGCGACCCCATGGACTGCAGCTCACCAGGCTCCTCTGTCCATGGCATTTTCTAGGCAAGAACACTGGAGTGGGGTGCCATTGCCTTCTCCGAACCATAACTTAGAGCCAGAGAAAGTGGAGCCAGGAAGTGAGGAGAAAGAAACTGAGTCCCAGCCAAGGAATGTTTTCACTGAGTTTAGATGTCTGCTGTGTTTATAACCAGAAGCACTCTAACACCGCCCCCACCCCTGCCTTCCACACACTCATTCTGCACTCGCTGCTTGTTAGTGTTATTGAGAAAGCTCAGACAGTCACACTCAGGGTCCCTTTTAATTGAATCATACTCACTATTCCTTTCCCCGATGACATTAAATCAGAAAAAGGGACATCTTGTGTTTACTGACATGGGTGGGATTGTAGCACTGGATTACCAGGTGGACATGAGAAGTAACCCCCAAACCACCCCTGGAGCTCACCTCTCCTCTCTTGGCCCCTGGCTCGGCAGAAGTGGGTCTGTAGATTTCTTAATAAAGGCCTGCACTTAAATAAGATTATGGCCATCTGTCAAAGAGTCCTAGTGAACTCTGATGAACCAAATTGTTATCTGCTCATGGCTTTACCAGGAAATCTTTTTTAACAGAATGGGAAGAAATGTGGCCCCATCTGTAGCATAGGATCTGGCCAAAGAGAGCCTCTATTGAACAGGAGACCTCCCAGGTTATCAGTAATACAGAGGACATGAATTGGAAACCTGCAGACTCTAAGAAAGAAAGGTCAAAATTCCAGTCTGGATTCTATGAATTAAAAGCTTAGCGTATAAGAATGTATAGGATTTTTTCTAGACCATGGAGAAAAAGAAGGATTTTTTCCTGGATAATTTCTACTGACATTAATGGAAGAGGGATTGTCAGAGCTACCTCTTAGGTGATTTGTGTCTGTTGCCTCTGGAACTCAAGGTTACATGGTGACATCGCACTGGTGGGACGAGCCGCCGCCTTGGGGAATCCCACTATTCTCCTTCCTTGGCCTGGTGCGGGGTGTCACCCTCTTTCTTATTCCTCCAGCGCCTCTCCTTCCGCCAGCTGTGCGTCCGTCTGGTCAGGACTCACCGGTCTCCCACCTCTACTCCCACAGTGAGGAGCTCTCATTTTTGCCACCTAGCACTGTGCACTGTCTTTTGGAAAACTGCACCCCAACGCAACCCCCCACCCCCGCAACTCTCAGTTTAGGTGGGTGGTTCAAGGCTGATCCAAGGGGTCACATTTCCATGGCTTCTGTAGTTGGTTCAAGAGTGGGCGTGCGATCAACTCACATCCCATAAAACCAATAAACTTGCACTGTGAGTTCCCTGAAGAAGGCCCGTCTAGTCTCTTCTGAGCTGGAATCAACAGGAAGTAGAGTCTGAGTGGCTGAAGCCTTCTAACTATCACTTGCTGCTGCTGCTGCTGCTAAGTCACTTCAGTCGTGTCCGACTCTTGGCCACCCCATGGACTGCAGCTCACCAGGCTCCTCCGATTCAAGGCTGATCCAAGGGGTCACATTTCCATGGCTTCTGTAGTTGGTTCAAGAGTGGGCGTGCGATCAACTCACATCCCATAAAACCAATAAACTTGCACTGTGAGTTCCCTGAAGAAGGCCCGTCTAGTCTCTTCTGAGCTGGAATCAACAGGAAGTAGAGTCTGAGTGGCTGAAGCCTTCTAACTATCACTTGCTGCTGCTGCTGCTGCTAAGTCACTTCAGTCGTGTCCGACTCTTGGCCACCCCATGGACTGCAGCTCACCAGGCTCCTCCGTCCATGGCATTTTCTAGGCAAGAACACTGGAGTGGGGTGCCATTGCCTTCTCCGAACCATAACTTAGAGCCAGAGAAAGGAGCCGGGAAGTGAGGAGAGAGAAACTGAGTCCCAGCCAAGGAATGTTTCCACTGAGTTTAGGTGTCTGCTGTGTTTATAACCAGAAGCACTCTAACACCGCCCCCACCCCTGCCCTCCACACACTCATTCTGCACTCGCTGCTTGTTAGTGTTATTGAGAAAGCTCAGACAGTCACACTCAGGGTCCCTTTTAATTGAATCATACTCACTATTCCTTTCCCCGATGACATTAAATCAGAAAAAGGGACATCTTGTGTTTACTGACATGGGTGGGATTGTAGCACTGGATTACCAGGTGGACATGAGAAGTAACCCCCAAACCACCCCTGGAGCTCACCTCTCCTCTCTTGGCCCCTGGCTCGGCAGAAGTGGGTCTGTAGGTTTCTTAATAAAGACATGCACTTAAATAAGATTATGGCCATCTGTCAAAGAGTCCTAGTGAACTCTGATGAACCAAATTGTTATCTGCTCATGGCTTTACCAGGAAATCTTTTTTAACAGAATGGGAAGAAATGTGGCCCCATCTGTAGCATAGGATCTGGCCAAAGAGAGCCTCTATTGAACAGGAGACCTCCCAGGTTATCAGTAATACAGAGGATATGAACTGGAAACCTGCAGACTCTAAGAAAGAAAGGTCAAAATTCCAGTCTCGATTCTATGAATTAAAAGCTTAGCGTATAAGAATGTATAGGATTTTTTCTAGACCATGGAGAAAAAGAAGGATTTTTTTCCTGGATAATTTCTACTGACATTAATGGAAGTGGGATTGTCAGAGCTACCTCTTAGGTGATTTGTGTCTGTTGCCTCTGGAACAGGTTACAGAACTGGCATTCCTCATTCCTCAACAATGAAATGTCTGGCTGGGTTTTATGACAACAGTTTATAAATGTCCTCATTGGTTTTGTCTCTCTTTACACATAATCACTTTGAAGTTTCCACAAAGTTAATAATTCACTTTGTACCTAGTCCCCATTTATGAAGCTAATGGTGTCTAACCATCAGAAGAATGAAGTTTACAAATACAGCTTTTATGGCTCTCGTATGATTTGGTGACTTAAAAGAACTATTAAGGAGTCAAATGGCTGTCTTATGTAACAGATTCTTCTTTAATACTCAAATTGAGAGTCAGAAATAAGATACCAAAAGATCCCCAACATCCTTTAACAGAGTAGGGCTAGTTATAATTTATCACAGTTTATATAAATCCCATGTAGAACAATTCATGATATAAAATAATTCTAAAAGCTAATGGTGTCTAACCATCAGAAGAATGAAGTTTACAAATACAGCTTTTATGGCTCTCGTATGATTTGGTGACTTAAAAGAACTATTAAGGAGTCAAATGGCTGTCTTATGTAACAGATTCTTCTTAATACTCAAATTGAGAGTCAGAAATAAGATACCAAAAGATCCCCAACATCCTTTAACAGAGTAGGGCTAGTTATAATTTATCACAGTTTATATAAATCCCATGTAGAACAATTCATGATATAAAATAATTCTAATACTTTTAATCTTGAATGATTGTAGGAAGTTTATAGTTACCAAAAAAGAACTTTGAATTTATCAAGCATGGCATAGATTTTAATCCATTACAGAGCTATATGATTTCATTCAGCTTCATAACAGTCTTTAAGTTTTGAGTTCCTATGCTTTAGCAATAAAAAAGGAAGAAAAAAAATATATATATAGATAGATATATATAAACCCCTAGTTGGGGAGGCCCAGGATGGCCTCTAGGTCATGGCACTGCTGCTGCTGCTGCTGCTAAGTCGCTTCTGTCGTGTCCGACTCTGTGCAACCCCATAGACAGCAGCCCACCAGGCTCCCCTGTCCCTGGGATTCTCCAGGCAAGAACACTGGAGTGGGTTGCCATTTCCTTCTCCGGGTCCTAGCACTAGTAACTATTAATTAGAACCTGGGTTGGCTGACTTCAAGGCTGCTGTCCTATCTAGTCTACACACTGACAAGGTAAATTATCTTGCTTTGTGTCTAATTTGAAAACTGCTAAACAAAGTGTTATATTGGGAATTGCTTCCCTCTTTAGATACCAGTCCTCCTGTCTCTTTGGCGTGATTCTAATCATCAGCTGCTCTGGACTAATTTGTTCTTAGGAAGAAATATGTCTGGCTAAGAGAGTTCCTTAAGAAGACAAGTGTTCATTACAGACAAATATGCCTACCTCTGTGATTTCTGAATGAAAATCCCTCTGTGTCTCTTTAGCCTGACGCTCTATGAATTTTAAAATGATTCAGCACTATTGTCAAACTCAATATGTGGACCTCCCCTAAATCCCAAAGTGACAAGTATGAAATGCATGCTTCAGCAGCAAGCCAGCATCTCACACCTTCCAGCTGTGATGGAATAAATTGGAATGAGAGGAATTGAAGGATAGTTACCCTCATGAATGTGAGGAAGTACTGCCTAACCCAGTCCCCCCAGCTTTGAAACACTGGCTGAACTGTGGGATTGTAAAATGAGATACATAGAGTTTTTAATTTATTGAATTTTTTTCTTCCTCTAGTAAATTAAGTGTAAAAATCTATCAGGTAACAAGAAAAGGAAGAAACACTAGCATTTACTGAGCTTTTATTGAGCTATCATGTACAGCGTGCTGGAGAGGGTGCTTTGGGTGTCTGCCCTCAAAATGGCTCTGGGGAGGAAGAACTGGGGTGATTGAAATAACTTATTCATGACCACAGGCTTCCTAGGTGGCGCTAGTGGTAAACAAACAAACAAACAAAAAACCCACCTGCCAATGCAGGAGATGTAAGAGACCCTGGTTCAATCTCTGGGTTGAGAAGATCCCCTGGAGGAGGGCATGGCAACCCACTCCAGTACTTCTGCCTGGAGAATCCCATGGACAGAGGGGCCTGGTGGGCTACAGTCCATAGGGTCACAAAGAGTCAGTCACGGCTGAAGAGACCTGACACGCACGCACGCATGTATTCATGACTACTCAGCTGGTGTGTGAGCCAGAAGCCAACCCTTGGCTCTGTTGATGTGGAAGCCCCTTCAGGAGCTCCCTGCTACCTGAAAGTGAACTCTGGGGTGGTACACAGCGCCTGTGATGACTTTGTCCCCTTAGCCAGTCAGCCTGCACACATCTCTTTGCCCTCATCCACTTCATCTCCCCAGCCAGGCCCATGTGAACCATTAACATGTCCTGAGCACACCAGCTGACGTCATGCCCCTCAGCCTTTACTGAGTTTCCTCCACCTTTCTACAGTGCCACCTTACTCAGCCAGCCCCCGACCCTGACCCAGGGAACTCCACCTATCCTTGTGGATCAAGCTCAGGCATTTTCCCACCTATAGAGTCTCTTCCCATACCTCACCCAAGCCTCCCAGGACATGCTTTCCTTTGTCCACCTCATTACCACTTAGATATGACTCTGAATGCACATAGTGTGTGCACTGGAGTTTGCTTGTTCGTTCATCCTTAATTATCTGTAATCAATAACAAATAAATATTCACTGAGTACCTAATCTGTCAAACACTGTTCTTCTCAAGGCTGACAAATCACAATTACAATGCCTAGCTCAGGATGGCAAGTGACTTGAGCACAGTAAGTGAGCCCCTGGGTCTTTGCTTAAAAAAAAAAAAAAAACTAAGGAAGAGGCTCTTGCTTCTCTGGAGTTGTTTTGTGTGTGTGTGTGTGTGTGTGTGTGTGTGTGTGTGGTGGGGGCGGGGTTGGTCAAGACCAACAGGTCATGGTACAAGTTCTGATAAAATGTGGTCCACTGGAGAGGGGAATGGCAAACCACTTCAGTGTTCTTGCCTTGAGAACCCCATGAACAGTATGAAAAGGCAAAAAGTGAAAGATGAAATCTCCAGGTCGGTAGGTGCCCAATATACTACTGGAGATCAGCGGAGAAATAACTCCAGAAAGAATGAAGGGATGCAGCCAAAGCAAAAACAATACCCAGCTGTGGATGTGACTGGTGATAGAAGCAAGGTCCAATGCTGTAAAGAGCAATTTTGCATAGGAACCTAGAATGTTAGGTCCATGAATCAAGGCAAATTGGAAGTGGTCAGACAGGAGATGGCAAGAGTGAACGTCAACATTCTAGGAATCAGTGAACTAAAATGGACTAGAATGGGTAAATTTAATGAAGATGACCATTATATCTACTACTGTGGGCAAGAATCCCTTAGAAGAAATGGAGTAGCAATCATAGTCAACAAAAGAGTCTGAAATGCAGTACTTGGATGAAGTCTTAAAAACGACAGAATGATCTCTGTTCATTTCCAAGGCAAGCCATTCAATATCACGGTAAGCCAAGTCTATGCTCTGACCAGTAATGCTGAAGAAGCTTAAATTGAGCAGTTCTATGAAGACCTACAAGACCTTCTAGAACTATCACCCAAAAAAGATGTCCTTTTCATTATAGGGAACTGGAATGCAAAAATAGGAAGTCAAGAAACACCTGGA